>CM022954.1:63958988-64384616 GCA_012931725.1 Litsea cubeba | reverse complement strand
CTAAACCCTGAACCCTGAACCCTTGAACCCTGAAACCCTAAACCCTAAAACCCTAAACCCTAAAACCTAAACACCGAACCCTTAAACCCCTAAAACCCTAACCCCTTAACCCCTAAAACCTAATCCCTTAAAACCCTAAACCACTAAACCCGAAACCCGATAAACCGAAACCCCTAAACCCTAGTACCCCTAAAAACCCTAAACCCTAAACCCTTAAAACCTAAATCCTTCAACCCTAAACCCCAAAACCCTAAATCCCAAACCCTAAACCCCAAACCCAAAACCCCAAACCCTAAAAACCTAAAACCCTAAACCCTAAAACCTAAAACCCTAAACCCTAAACCCTAAAACCCTAAACCCCTAACCCTAAACCCTAAACCCTAAAAATCCTAAACCCTAAACCCTAAATCCTAAACCCTAAACCCTTGAGGGGCAACTTGGGGGGCTCCTGAAGAGGCACCATGGAGGTTCAGATGTACTCCTCGGCCATGGGGGGCGTGATGTGCTCCTCGACCTTAGGCGCCATGATGCGGGGCGCCCAAGTGAGGTGCTCTACCCTGGGCGCCAAGGGGATGGGCACCCAGGTGAGGTGCTCCTCCACCCTGGGCGCCATGGGGATGGGCGCCCGGGTGAGGTGCTCCCCTACCCTAGGCGCTAGGGGGATGGGCGCCCGGGTGAGGTGCTCCCCTACCCTAGGCGCTAGGGGGATGGGCGCCCGGGTGAGGGGCTTGTCGCCGTGGAGCCTGCCTCAGGATTGGCACTTCTTGCTGTACTTCACCAAAGGGGGCTCCTCCCTGGGGTGCTCCTCCAAACTGAACTCCTCCTTGTCCCGCAAGCACGAGTTGTAAGATTTGTTGGTTTTGGGCTACCAGCTGTTGCATGGTCTCCAACATCTGCTGAGGAGTGGGAGCAGGGGCAAGATATTCGGGCCAGGGTTACCCAGTGGAGGACCATTGTTTCCCTGCCTAGGGGAGTCTGGGCGCATGGAAGGACCCGGACCTGCAGCTTGGATGGGATTGTCCTCTCGTCTTACCGATCTCGTGTTGATCACCATGATTTTGAAAGTATTTGATTTTCTCTTCCCACAGACGGCGCCAAACTGATGATGCCAAAATAGGATTTCGGACACCACCGGTCAAGTAATAAATGCAGTAAATGCAATAATTAAAGAAGAGAGAGAAGGGATTATAGTGGTTCAGTCAAAATGACCTACGTCCACTGCTGAAAGGCAGAGATTGCCTGTGGTGTTTTACTTCCTCAATGATTTCGGGTTACAAACTAGAGGAATACAAGAGTCGAAGTGAATGGAAAGATCTTAGTTTTTTCCCCAGTGCTGGTGGGGCTCTTAATTTATAGTTTATCCTAAGACGGGCTGCAACGTTCACCCTTGGAACCTTCGAACTGCCCTCACGCTGGACGAGGCAGGTGAGGAACTGCCCTCGCGCTGTACGAGGTAAGTGAGATATCTCTCCGCAGGACCTGGTAGGAGCGGAACTATTTCCAAAGCAACGTGGTTGCCCTAACTTGGTCTCTTCGTGGGCTAGCACCTGGGCTTTAGCGGATGGAATCGGATCTCAATGGAACTGACGGATCGAGTTCTTTGGCCTGACCTATCATCCTGGAATGGGTCACTTGGGCTTGGATCGGATCACTGGACCCGACTCACCATCACGATTCGGATCTTGGGTCTGACTCGTCAAAACCCTATAAGTTTATGGCTGCTCCTGGGAAATTCAGTTACATAAAATAAAGTTACTTTACGTGTTGCAATTTCTTTTACTAAAATGGGAGAATGTAAGACATATCTTAAATACACAATTTTCGAAGATTTGAACGTAAAATTGTATGAAGCTCTTAACTTTGCAAGAATTTTATTATAATGGTTAGGGGTGTTCATCGGGTCGAACACGCGGGTTTCGGGTCAAACCCGACCCGACCATATTTTATGTGGGTGAAAACCCACCCGAACCCGACCCGTTTGGGTCACGGGTTGGTCGGGTCACGGTTAGTAGGGTCACGGGTCAGGTTCAAGTAAAAAAGAAATAGTAAAAAAATTGTAAAAAAAAATGTGATTTTATTAAAAAAGAAAGGATAATTCCATCTTTAGAACTTTGAATGGGTTTAACCCCAATTCAAATGAGCCTTTCAGAGTCCAAACCCAAATCAAAGCCAGAATCCTCTAATGTGCCAAATACATAATCAAATGGGCCTGTTGCGGTTCAATTGGAACAATTATTTGCACCCTGATCAAAACCTGTAAAAAGTTTAGACTATATCAGTTATCAAGACCCAGATCTAATTCACTGGACCCAAATCTTAGTGGATCAGATTCTTCTAGACCCAAGGCTTGGATTTGGGTCCCTGAAAAAAAAGGTCCAGACCTTGTACCTCTCTCTCTCTCTGAAATTTGATTGCGTGTTGTAAGAAAGCAGTTTAATAAGGTGGCTTTTTTACCCTGAATGGTCAGTGATAGCTGGTGTGGAAAGGTTTGCCTACAAAGGGGTGGCTTCCAATCTTGTGAGTTGTGACTTATCTTACTGTTGTGGGTATGAGGACATCCTCAGCAGCAAAGACAGTCAATAGCTGGGGTTGGGGTCACTTCCATGCTTCCCCTTTAGGGTTTTTATTTTTGAGTGACTTTTTAGTATTTAAAAGTAATTACATTTTTTTTTAATTACCGGGTTCACGGGTCACCCGGTGACCCGACCCGTTAGACCCGTTAACCATTTCTTTCTCCATCGGGTCGGGTCGGGTCGGGTCGAGCACTGAAAATCCGCTACCATGACCCACGGGTCGGGTCGGATCACGGGTAATTTTGTACACCTCTAATAGTGATCATAACACAATTATTGCATTATTTCTCAGTGTATAAAAGATGCACCAATAGGCTTATTGTATGAATTTTGGCACATTATTACTTGTAAGTGCCTTTTCGATTACTTACGATTCTCTCTCACTTCCCCCTTTCTTATGTTTACATTTTTGTTTGGTTTTAGATAAGTGGTGAATGATGATGTCTTTTTGTCTTTCATTTTTCCTTGGCATGCTCTACATTTAGGCAAGAGTTATGTAATAGAATGTAGATCATACATGGTGGAGTGCGATCTGGCCCTAGAGTGTTTTGGAAACAATTGAGTGTTCATGTGCACTGTTTATGAGTTAATGCAATGTGCTTGGTTTTATTTTAGTAGATTATATGTATTTATAACAATCTTTGTACTAATGATTCCTTTTTGTTAGTGTGGTATCGGTGGACTGCTTATCAATCCTTATGGAGAAGTCATTGGAGTCAATTTCTATGATCGGCTATGTACTCCTTTTCTTCCGATCAACATACTTCCAAATGCTTGGAGCACTTTAAGAAATATGGGTGTGTTCCAAATCTTTTTATGCATGTGAATACTAACATAAATGACATGGTTTATGCACAAAAAGACTTAATCGTCCAAGACATCAAGATTTAACTACCTATTTATATGGATGGATGTAACTACTTTTTTTTTAATTTATTTTGTGTCAGACAATGATTTTTGGGACAATATAGATGTTTAGATGGATGAATTTATCCAGTGGGTGTGCAGCTGGGAACTGGGATACTGTTACACCCCGATCCCAATTTAATGGTGTTTAATACTAATTAATTATGTTTTAAATAATTAAGTCTACTTAATAGCTAATTAGGTTAGTTTAAGATTAATTAGTCTTGTTATAGTCCTTGGGTTAGACCTTGAGTCTTGGGTAGGTAGTTTGACCCTAACTTGACTAGATTGGATAGAGGCAAGGACTTGGGTGTAAATTAGGATTTTCTCATTTTACTTCATACGCACATCATCTTGGCATCATCGCGTGTATCTCACCGAACACGTCTATTTCCATATAGAACTTTATTTCATTTGATCATCCGTTGAATTAGTGGACCACCATTTGACTTATTATGAAAATAATGATGAATAGTGGACTATTTTGCAAAATGGGGATCTCTTTCACTCAAATCAACCCAACTCAACTTCTCATTCTTTCCAAACGAATTTGGCTGGGCTGAAAAGAGGAACTCCCTCTTCTTACTTACCATTCTTCTCCATTCCCTTCTCTCCTCCTCAATCATCTAAAGCATCCGTTGCATGTGGGATTGAAGGCAAGATTGGACCACTCCATCACTTCCTCTTCACTTCCCTAACTTTATTGGCAAAGAATCAGTCCTTTCCACTTCCATTTCGGATTTCCTCTTATAGGTAAGAACCCAAACTCTGATCTTCATGTTTTGAGTTAAAAAGGGGCAAAAGACTCCTAAGTAATCATGCATGCTACTCATTAGCATCTTTTCATGGTTTTCTTTGCTTAGGGTTGGTTATTTGGGGATTTTGGTACTTTGAGTCAAGGAAAGACAAATAGGTATTGGGAAGCTTAAATTGGAGGCAAGTATAAGCTTTCATTATAATGCATGTGGTCTAATTCCTTGATTAATTATTACATTCTATTTGGTCCTCTTTTCCTACTTTGATTAGCCTTTTTGTTTAAATGGATAATGAATATGAATGGGTTTGATTCCTACTACTGATAGTCTGGATTGAAGTGGTAAAGAGGAGATTCGGTGGAATGGTGATGAAGGCAGCTTGGAAACATGGTCCAGCTGAAATGGTTAAAGTGGGTGATGTGATGTGATGGTGTAGTAAAACAAACATAAAGTATGGTTAAAGTGGGTGATGTGATGTGATGGTGTAGTAAAACAAACATAAAGTACATATGTACAAATTGTATATGAATGGTGATTGGATGGAAGCATGTGCAGGGAAATTGCAAACCATTGTCATTTCAAGGCATGGGCTAGAATTCCCTGTTAAAGTCAAAAGCCATGTGCAGGTGGAGGCAGGAAACATATGTGCAGGAGTTGTACTGAGAAACAAAAGAATAGTGGAAAAAAAAGGGTAGAGACGGATTGCCCATCACTATAGCAAGGTGGGGCTCTGTCTTGACCTATGTTTATGTTATTTTATTTTTTTGTATGGACCCTGAGTTTGACAAAACACTTTCTTTTGACCACTAAAAGTTTATGAATACCCTATATTGTGTATTTATGAAACCCATTAGGATTTTAGACTCATAGGGATTTATAGGACCCTAGAAATTGGCACCTTTGACAAAATCAACGGACCAATGGTAAATAGCCACGTGAAAGATCAGCAAGGCTGAAACACTCCCTAGTCTAAAACTATGCCATAGGGGTTAGTTTAGGGACTCAATGTACTTATAATGAGTGGCACCAATTACATGATAGTAATACATTGATTCTTTAGAACTACCCTGTAATGGACGGTGAAAGACTTGGAATAAATAGATTAGTATTGTTCTCTTACATTCATTGTATTTCATATTGAGTAAGATATTACCTTGACTTCAAGTTAGTTATTGATGCTTTATATAGGGTGTATTCTAATTCGATTAATCGTAGTTGATCCCTTGGAATAATATGAATGTGAACATTGGTTCTTTGATTTAAGATTATGAGATTATATTTTATGAAAATTTATTCACATTCTATTATTATTTGATTTTATTGAGTCGGCACTACTTAGCTTTGGCCCTGTGATACCCGACGGGGTTACACTTGGTTATTAATTGAGACTACTGCAGTAAGTCATTATTGGAGTACCGAAACTCCAAACCCGGATAGCCGGTCACCCTTTGGCCGGGATGCTGGTGACATCCCAACTAGATTTGCTCTCTTTTGAGAGGATGAGCTCAATGTAGACGCCAGATCGTATGTTGCTTTCCCATTTGATTCATAAAGCATAAATGATTCAATTGCACAAACTGCCTAGTTTACTCAACCTTGGTATCTTTAATCTATTGTCTTTAAATTCAAATAGATATGACATGTGTTATAATGTTAATGCCTATACTTGCTAAATAGTCGTATTTAAGATACTATCTTGGTGCCACAGGCGCAGGTGCAGCTCCCGAGCCCGAAGAGGCCCAAGAGGGAGAGGAGGACACCGATGAGGTTCCTCCAGGACTAGAAGAGTGGCCTGGTAATGGGCCTATATAGTTTGGACCTCCGGAGAGCGTCATGGAGACTTTTGAGAGCTAGATTGGAAATGTGACTGACTTCTTTTTATGTGGGTCACACTAGTTAAATACAAGGAAGCTTTTGGTTAATATTTTGTACAAGTTGTGGGGTTATGTTTATAGTCCCCACTTTGGTTCCAATGTGTAACTAACTTTTATATAAACATATGAACTTTAAATAAGAATGTTCATGAAGGGGTACCTAATTGTGTTTTGGTTATGAAATGCTTCCGCTATTAAATGTTGTTGACAGGTGTTTAGTGAGCTAGACTCACACGTGGAAGGTTAATTTTCTCCTTCGTGATGTCGTACTTGACTCAAGGCAAGTATAATATCAAGGGAGTACGCGTGCCACACCTCGAGGATTACCCTAGGCCAGGGTGATTCGGGACCGAGATGTGACAGATACATGACTGAAAAAGATCCTGCTCACCATTTATTTTTTGTGTGGGCAGTATGTTGACATGACTGAGTGATGTTTGTCCACTTGTATTTTTTTTATTGTGGGCAGGTTTATGTTGACGATAATAGATAGTGTGACATTTTGATGTTACTACTTTAAATGTTAATGTTATTGTTATTGTTATTTTTTCTTAATATAGTTGAGTGGATAAATCTTTTTTGGATTAGTAATTGTGATGGTTGAGTTTCTGTAATTGTGACAGCTGCAAACTTGAGCTAATTGGTTGAATTCCAAACTGATTGTCTGCATTGCAAACTTGTATCGTAGAGGAATATAAACCCAGGTTTATTGTATGCATGGCGGACTTGTATTAGAGAATTATTTCCTATGTGACATTCTTTTGCTCATGCTCATTCGGTTTTTGAAAGGAAATGACCGTGTTGTTGCACACCCATATTCCATGGAACCGATGAAATTGTGTGTATGGTTTGAAGCTTGTATTGTCATAGCTAGTACTTTTTTGAGTTTTGATGATACAATTTTTACATATATAATAATATGACATTCTAAAATGAATGAGCCTAATGGAGCTTTTAACTAGTTTTATCAAGCTTGAGGCTTTTTTTATTAAACTAACGATCCTAATATGGTGAGGGCCAACTTTATGATGCATCCGAACCATCTACATATATGGAAACACTACGTCCAGCATGTTTTTACCTATCGAAATTGATTAGACCGTTGGATCGAAGGTCAATGTTTCTCCTTAATATAAAGTCGTTAAATCTGTGGGACACGGATGAATGTGTTAGAGGCAAGGGATTGACCTCAAACTTGATATATGGGCTCATTCAAGATGTCTCATTCTATCATCCCTGAATCCCATGATTAGTTTGTTCCTCACCATATGAGGGAAGGATGCACATATATATAGGGTCTCCCCTAAGCTGTAGCTTAGGAGACAATAAGTGCCACTGGCATGTGTGACGAAATAAGAGGAGATTTATGTGCCCTCCCATTTTCCCCATTTCCCCCCTTCTAACCTAATCGAGACCTCTTTCACTCTCTCTCCTTCCATCATCTCCTTTCTCCCTCTTTCGATTGCTGCAGATCCCCATTGCGCCCTTCAGAGATATCCGCCCAGCACGCGCAGTGCCCAGCCCCATCTCCTTCACCTCCAGCGATCGAACCTCCTCCCTTCACGCGTTGCTCTCCCTACACGTCCCCCGAAATCCCTGTGCCTCGTCGTCTATTATCTCCACTCTCCCTATGCGCTGTCGTCCCCGGATCTGGTAACTACCCTCCATCCCATTTCCCCATCCCGGTGAGAAACCCACACCCATCCCTCTCCTTCTCTCCCTCCCTTTCCCCATCCCGAATGCAAAGCCCACACCCTTCTCCCTCTCTTAACTCCTTTTTCCACTTTCTATTGTTTATGGTTTCATTTTCCACTAGGAATAATGGAAAATCATTCTCCCCCAAAATCCACTCTTCATTTTTTAAAATCATTTTTCTGTGGAAAATGCTCCAGCAGAAAATGTGATGGAAATTGTTCTACCCAGGATTGAGATTGAGAATGCTCACTTTCTGAATAGTTATAATTCCTGAAACTGTTCAAGTTTGTTCATTTTTTTATTTTTTTTTAAATTTGGGTAGGTTAATTAAACCTTTTGAGTTTCTATGAACAGGATTTTACTGCACTGATAAAATTGAGAAAAAATGGAAAATCATTCTCCCTTAGAATCTATTTTTCATATTTACCCAAATGAAGAAAAAATTATCTTTTTTCTATCGCAACTCTTTTCTTGTGTTAATTGCTTTTTCTGAGAAGAAAATTGGTGTCTCTTTAATTTTCTTTTCTACATCATATTATTTTATGCTATTGTCTGACTTTTGGCATATGTTTTTGCTTTCTTAACTTTCATAGGATAAAATTTGTTGCCAAGGACACTGAGATGAGATGGCTGTTAATGACGGGGGGATATGATGTATTGTCTGATGATTCAGACTGAGTGGATGTATGGGATTTTTGTAATGAGATTGTGTAAAATAGAGTATGAATGGGGCTGCATAGAGAATGGATTAACTTTGTTTCAATGGAATGTACTATGAGAAATGTTTGAGGTTTTATTTCAGGTTAGTGTTGAAGGCATGTATGGAAATTCATGATGTTACATATTGAATTCCGAGGTGCAAATACGAAGGAAGATCTCAATCCGGTCACATAATGTGTCTTGCACCAAAATCAATTATCTAAACTGGAAGCGGTTTGTGATGGTGTTTGATGAGAAAAAATTGCAACAAACTTGATGGTGTTTGATGAGGAAAAATAGCAACAAACTCCACTTCTAGAATTTTGGATTTTGCCATGAGTAGTTCATACTGTCAGAAACAACTCCACTTGTACAATTTTGGAGAACAATTGACTTCTTACACCCCATGCATTACAGTGGCTCTTACATCTTGAATATACAGTGGGTTCTTACATTGGGGTCTTACATCGTGAATAAACAGATCATAATATTAACCCTCCAAAGGGCTAAAAGTGGGTTCTTACAACTTAAATGTACAGCAACATATCACAGTAATTTGACGTTATTGTGGGCTCTTACATTTTCATATGTTCATAGAGTCATAATCTTTGATGTTACAGTGGGCTAGAATTAGTACTTGAAAACTCAAGTGAGACTTGAACTCAGTACTCTCTCTCTCTTAGTCAGGTTTTGATCTATGGAATTGCTTGAAATTTTATACCCAGTGACCATAACAAACTCACAATCATTCAATATGTTCAATCAGTTCAAATTTCAACATTTCAAGAGATCAGATTTAACATACTTGACCTAGCCAAGTTTCAAACTTCTTATGCGAATGTCTCAGAACATTAAACAAATTCAACCTATCTATATTTCAAAAGGTTTTAGAAATACAGTAGAGGAAAGCGTACGAGACAATTTATATGAGACTGATGTAGTCCACTTCACATCCATACCTTTATGGGGATTTTTCATGCCTCTATAGAGATTGAAATGGAATAAGGTAATTGCGGGGATGGAGGGCCTTCCATTCAATCCTTGATAAACTTCTCCCTTGCACATATCAAGCCATAAACATACCACATTGTCTATCCATATGGGTTGGCTCGTTTATTAGATGTGTTTGAAAATTGAGCTCGAGAACAACTTGTTTGATAAACGAGCGAAACTAGAGTTGTTTAGTTATAAAACGAAGGACTTTTGACATACTAGAGGCCATAAAAGCAATTACTCAATGTGGTCCTGTTAATTGAGTGTGAATGGGTGTTGGGTGTAGAAGGGGTGAACTAGGTATAGACCTAACTTTTAACTTTATAATTTGTAGAAAGTGACTTTTGCGCTCCATTTGTTTTGAAGTAAAATGTTTTCCGGAAAATATTTTCACTCATTTTCTGGTGTTTGGTTAGACAAAGCACTCTGTAAAATATTTTTACACCATGTATTTAGGTGAAAAATGGAAAAAAGAAAAAAGAAAACCCGAGAAAACAGCAAGTAGAAGAATAGAAGCCTTTTAAAGGACTCAAAATTCGTACCAGTAGAAGAACAAGTAGCCATCTTTCTGATGACCATTGGTCATAGTGTTAGAAACCGAATGGCAACAGATTGATTCCAACATTCGGGTGAAACCATTAGTCGACATTTCAAGAAAGTCTTAAAGGCTATAGTAAATCTGGGAAAAGAAGTTATCACTCCTCCAACATTTGCAGATGTACCATCTGAAATTGTCAATAATCCTGAATTTTATCCATGATTTAAGGTATGTTTTAGCTTCCATCCTTTCAATTATTATTTTTTCAACATGATTTTTTTAACATTTAGTAATGTATTTTATCGTAATGTGAATGATTGTGTGGAGGCCATTGATGGAACACATGTGAGTGCATCAGTTCTTGTAAAGGATCAGATTCCATATCGAGGCAGAAAAATCTCAGTCACCCAAAACGTGATGTGTGCATGTTCGTTTGATATACGTTTCACTTTTGTAGGAACAGCAAATGACTCTCGAGTTTTTGTGGAAGCTATAACTAATCGTGAATTGCATTTTCCACACCCACCTGCAGGTTATATTTTTGGTCATGGGTATATATGGCATTTACATATATATATATATATTGCTTTCAAATATGATTTAAATATTATTTCAAATGTTGTTGTAGGTAAATATTATGTTGTTGACTCTAGCTACACTGGTATGTCAGGATATCTTATGCCTTATAAAGGGGAGCGATATCACTCATCACAGTACCGTGGACGAGGACGAAGGCCGGTAGGAAAGAAAAAGTTATTTAATTATTACCATTCATCATTGCGAAATGTCATTGAGCGGTGTTTTGGTGTGTGAAGGCAAAATTTCCCATTTTAAAGCTCATGCCACCTTATTCATTACGCAGACATAGGCAAATTGTAATTGCTGCATGTGCACTTCATAATTTCATAAAGATGAAAATGCAAAGTGATAGAGATTTTATTCGGTTCCAGAATGAGGATCTTATAGTTGAGGATAATAATGGAGAGCATGTTGCTGACATTGGTCCATCAGTACCATTATCAATAGGGACGGCACAAAGACGACAAGAGATTGCACATGTACGAGATGAAATAGCAGATGCACTATTTGCACATTATTGTGCATGAGGATACTGATTTATGTACCGTTCAATAATGATATTTAAATTAGTCCAAAGTTAATGTGTGAAATATATAATATTGAATAGTTTTTGTTAGCAATTAATTTATTATTTTTAATTTATGTATCTTGAATGGATGTATTGTCCATTCTCGATGCAATATTCTTCAAAAACGTTGCCAAACACGTTTTCAAATTTTATTCCTTTAGAACAAATTCTAAGAAAATGTTACCAAACAAGTTTTATTGAATTCATTCTAAAAATGGGAACATTTTAGAACAACTCATGCTCAGAATGAATGTATTTCTGGGCAAGGAATGATGCTTGGCGTTTTATCCATCCATTTATTCTATTCAGTCTGTGTCTTTCTTCTCCTCCCCTTTCAACCCCGTCCGGGTCCCAACGTCGACCTGACTATACTCCCTCCCAGTTCCCCAGTTGCAATGGCGGCGGCGGCGGCAACAGCAGCGTCACTTCACTTCTTCTCCTCCTCCCTTGTCGCAAACCCTAGCGTGATCTGCTGCGGAAGACTGCAGAGGAGAATACCCCTCATCCGGTCATGCGCCACCGCCACGAAGCAGACGGAGTTCAATATCTCCTTCGCGGTCCCCTACAAGAAAGAAACCCTAGTAAAAGGCCCTCCTTCTCCTCCTCCTGGACCGACCTCTCAGCTCCTCGTTCCATGGGTCGTCCGCGATGGAAACGGCAATCTCAAGCTCCAGTCGAGGCCTCCCGCTTCCGTCCTCCACGCTATTCTCGACGAGAAAACAACGAAGAAGAAGAAGAACAGGGATAAGACGATGGCAACTGTGCAGGCCAACAAAGCGTCCTCTCTTTCTTCTACAGAGCCCAAACATTCCAAGGCCGCTCGGAGGTTCTACAACCAGAACTTCAGGCAGGCGCAGCGACTCAGCAAGGTCCTTGCCGCTGCTGGAGGTAAACCTCATAGATCCAATGCGAACGTTCGCTCACGCCTTAGTCTATGATCTCTGTATCTTTCACTTGGCCTGCTTCTCCCTTTTTTTTTTTTCATTTTCATCAGTGGCATCAAGACGGAGCAGTGAAGAGCTGATCTTCCAAGGGCGTGTGACTGTTAATGGGTCTGTGTGCAAGATTCCTCAGGTAACTAAAATGAGCATCATCTATCCGAACAGTCTCACTTTATCTCCGATTCTGCAGATACTAACATCAAAATTCAAATGTTCGAGTTAACATCTGAGTTGAGGGAATTTTTTTTATTCATTTATTGTTTCTGATGATATGCAGACTCCAGTTGATCCATTTAAGGATACAATCTACGTTAATGGAAGCCGCCTTTCTAAGAAGCTGCCTCCAAAGTTGTATTTTGCACTGAACAAGCCCAAAGGGTAGGCTGCCATTCTATTTTGATATTTACAGCACTATCTTAGTCCCCCAAATTTTTTTTTTACCCAATTGATATCACTAGAGTTCCACAGATATATCTGCTCGAGTGGAGAGAAAGAGTCAAAACCAGTGACATCTCTTTTCGATGGATATTGGAAGAATTGGGTATGTTCATTTTACAGCATTGGTTTAGTTATTGTTTTACAAGCTTCATTTATTTCCTACATTTTTCTAATTATAATTAGAGAGGGTTCCAAGGTATCTTATACTTTTTTTTGGTCCTTTATTTCATCTGTAGTGAACATCATGTTCCTATTCCACCTTCCAAAGCAATGATTTTGTGTGTTGCACTTTTAGGATAAATCAAATCGTGGATTACCAAAGCCACGGCTATTTACTGTTGGCCGTCTTGACGTTGGCACAAGTGGATTGATTATTGTTACAAATGATGGTATGCATACTTGAGTAGCTCGCATTACAAGCCGCATTCTTTTACATGCATGCACATGTTTATGTGACTGATCATCAACAAAATCTATGCACATGCAAACTGCATGTGAGGCCTGCCTGGGATGGATTCATACCCAACCTTCTGTCCTTCACATCCATCACAGCTTGTGAATTGGTGTATGTCCACATTTAATCCAGATTAGATCGGCAATCACATTGGATTATGTCACCCTAATTTCACACTTGAGATAGTTGGCTCTTTTAAATGTGTAGCTATGACTATCCTACCAAGCTGTTTTTTAGGCCATCCCTAGCCAGCTAGCCCACATTGAAACCTTCTTGTCACTCGTCTCCTTGACAGGTGGTGGGGTTTTATGGTGGTTTGTGGTGTACCCTTATACCCTTGATCATCTCTGTATCTCCACGCACATACACAAACTCTTTTAAGAATTTACATAATGCAGTTACTTTTAGACTTTTAAATTTAAAAGAGGATCTGATGCCAATTGTAAATGACTACTTTTGTTAGGAGAATTTGCCCAAAGGCTTGCACATCCTTCATCTAACTTGTCAAAGGAGTAAGTTCTGTTTTGTTCTTAACTTCATCATTGCATTAAACTTGTAAGAGTTACTATAGGCAAAAGTAAAAGAAAATTTGGCAAGGTATGGATCATCTACTATTTAAAAGTGTGCAAAGTGTTCTTTTACAAGGTTAGGATTCTTGAAAATTTTGGCCTTGGCTCCTTTTTTTTTTTTGGCAAAGTGTGCAAAGTGTTCTTTTACAAGGTTTATTAATCTGCTTATATGTGGTTTGTTGTTAATTAGCTTCTTGTTTGTTTTTTTTTTTTTGGTGGCCTTTTGTCTGGCCATTTTGGTTCAGTACAGCTTTTATTCTAATATAGTCACCATTTTATTTTTTTTAAAGGGATCATATTTTACTTGCTTGAGCAGTATATAGAATTGTGGCGCAATATTCCTATTCTAATGTTGATACTTCATCCTCTTTTGATGTTATAGTAAATCTCATGTAAAATTTAATTGAGCTAATGATTGACTGATTGACTTTTGAATAATAAGAATTATCTGTTGATGACAAGAGCCCATAGAAAAATTTGGTGGTGCACGCTATCGCAACTAAAAGGTTGTGAATAGGGTTCAAAATAGCGGCTGCTACATAGTGTATCGGTCACATTATCGGTCATAGCGGTTGAGGTCACTATGCTTTTTTAAAAATAGTGGCACTATGGTTTAAAACCTAGAAAAGCGAAACAATTTTAAGTTAAAACATTATTTTTCCTATTTCTTCTCCTCAATAGCCTTTCTTAAAGTTATCTCTATCCTTATATGGTCCCAAATCACTAAAAAAAAAAAAAGATTGGATGCTACAAAACATTAAAAAAAAAATTATCACTTTAAATTCACACCGCTACGTATCACCCGCTGCGTAGCGTTTTGGCCACTGGCTGCTACACCCGACGAAACCACTATTTTGATCCTTGGTTGTGAGCTCAAGGTTTAGGGACCTAAACCTTAATCACAACTAAAACCGGTTCTGCTGACAACCTTTTTCGCATTATGTGGAAAACCCATTCCGACCTCCACACAAAACAAACACACCCCCACCACAACCCCGCACTCACCCACCAACACACACAACCCCAAAAAGGAAAAATGACAAAAAGAAGAAAAAACGTCCGAAAAAGCGGCTGCATAGATGTGCCCATCGTGCAAACAACTTGGAACTTACAACTTTAGTTGTTTGTCTCTGATGTTGGAACTTAATTGCATTTAAAAAATAAAAAATAAAAAATTGGAACTTAATTGGAACAACATGCTTGCAATGCTTTAGAATGGTAATCAACAAAAGGAAGAGTTAATGGAATTTCTGAAAGAAGTGGACGAAGAGAATCATCTGAAGAGGACAAATATTCTCAAAGCCACATCATTTAAGATGCTGGTTACAAGTAATGGTGCAAAAACATCTGTATGCTTTTTGAGAATCGGCATCACTGAAGAAAAGAAATTTAGTTGGCTGTGGTCCTAATTTGTTTTTTGATTTTTTTAACAATAAGAAAATCAAATGCAACCAAAGACCTTGGATTCATCGGGACACATTTCTCATGTTTTAACAACTGGAAAGGATACTTTCCATCCTAATCATAAAGGAATTAAGAACTGCTATTCACCACCTTAATGCCAATCAAGATGAATTTAGTAATTAAGTGGTGTTTATTCTTTTATTTTATTTTTTGGTGAGGCCACTTCACTGTTGAGTATACCGATAAGAAGTTTGTGGCTATACTATGTTCAATGATATAGTTTAAATGACAGTATTGATACTTTCTATCATTATCTTAAACAAATGATAACTATTCAAAAAAAAATCTTAAACAAAAGATACTCTACTTGACCAATAATTTACCATATAGATGGTCATTTCTTTACTGAGCTATGTTTTACTTATTGACCATATTTAGTATGGTTTTAGAACTCAGCAAAGTCTGAGTCAACTCAGCCAAATCGACTTGGACTCATTTGCAACCAAGTCGAGTCAGGGTCCGAACTCCGACCCCTCTTGCTAAAAGCAAATCAGCCAAGTCCAACTGGGCTTTACTGAGTTCCATTGCAACTTGGCCGACCATGTAAATGACTTCTTTGCAAGGTTTATTGGGCCCAGGGGGCGTCTCGACTTGACTCAATGGGGACCGAGTAGCTCCCTTGATCTGAGTTTTTATACCTTGATATTAAGTGACCACATTTGGTTTTTTATTTTCATTTTCTTGTTTCTAATTTATGTGCAATATTATAATTCTGTAGCTGCTGACTAGTACATGGAATGAGACAAAGTTTTAGCGTTGCCAGTTTTTTTTTATATATATATTTATGATTTCAAAGATATATTTTGTAGATACATTGCTGCCATAGAAGGCAGTGTCAATCGAAGACATTTAGTAGCAATCAGTGGAGGGACCCTTGTTAATGGCAGCCACTGTGTGCCAGATTCTGTAGAACTACTACCAGTACAACAAGAGATATCAAGGCCTCGACTCCGGATTGTGGTACTCACTACTTATGAAAAAGATAACTTCTGAAGCTTTCCAGTTATTTACACTATCCAACTCCTTTTTTTTTTCTATTTTTAGTGAATATGGTTTACTGAATTAAAGTAATCTATAATTGATCATTCAATAAACCAAGGTTGAGTGTTTTTTCTACAAGAGAGAGAGAGAGAGAGAGAGAGAGAGAGAGAGAGAGAGAGAGAGAGAGAGAGAGAGAGAGGTTTGAAATACCCCTATCTTAGACTCTTAGTTATGCAGGGATGAAGTTTAGAATTCCTGGAGGACTGATGTAGAAATGAGATAGTTCTTCTGTTATCAGCTACGATGCCTAGATATGGCATGAATATGGTAGGGACTAGGGACAGGCAATGGACATGGTAGGGACACGGATTTTACACATAAAAAGTGAAGTATTGGACACGATACGACACAATACGTTGCCCATTTTGAAGTATTCGTGCATCATAGGTTATCAGTTCCTTTTACTTTAAAAAGCATGTAGCTGGTGGTGCCCTCAAAATTTGCTGGTGCATCAGGGTCAATCTAGAAGAAGTGTTAGTGTTATGATGTTTAACTTTAGGGAATCAATTAAAAATAAAGATAGAACATGAATACCTTCAGAGTTTGGACTACGATTGAGGATAAAGGGAGTTGCAAATTTATTGTGGCACAACTCTTGAATGCCTTTCAAAGAGATCATTTTTTAAATGGACTTTTCTTGAAGGATGATTTGTCATTTTTTGAGTTTTTCTAAGAGAGTTTGCCGTCTTCTTTTTCCCTGGCGGTGGATAGGTGGATGATCGATCACCGTTTATCTTTTATAGTATTTACATTTTTTTATGATGAATTTATTTGTTGCTTTAAGAAAACATTCGAATAAGGAGCATGTTCTCGTGCTTATAATCTACACCACAATCTCTCTCTCTCCCTCTCTCCCCCTCTCTCTAACCATATTGGCTTTAGGGAAATTGGCAATAAAATATTACATGAAAAGAAGCCAGAAAGATGACCTAACACCTATTAATTCTCTAATTGGATCTCATTACTAAAAAACAGTATCTGGGCACAAGATTATTGTTTAGCATTGAGAATGGCTTTATTGGCTCACATGTGCAAGAGAAACCATTACATTCATCGATAGATTTTGAATTGTGTATTATATCCATATGCGTTACGGTAGTCTAGTACTTCTCAGCCCACCTGATGCTGCATAATGAATCACCTCCAACCAATAGGGAAGTAGTTCAGCCAAACCACCTTGTGGAGTCTCACCAAAATATAAAAATAGCAAGAGCTTCAGCATCACTCATGGACAAAAACCAGCAGCGCTTGTGATGCATCTCATTACCTCTAAATTAGATTGGCTCGCTAGACTCTTTCACATTAATAGGACCTCTTTTTTGGGTGCTTCCATCAAAGTAGGTCTAAAAAAAATCACAGACAATAGAGAAATCCATCTTGGTACAAGAATTTGAAGACTTTGGGCACTCCAACAACATCTTAGCAGCCCACTACATTGTTTCCACCATGACACCACTAAAATGCTTGGGGTTTGTTATCAGTTAGAGAGAACCCTAGATCTAATCCTTTTTTATGAAAAGGTCAAAAGGAGCCAATAGAGAAGAAATTTCAGCAATTGATTAATTGAGAGAGCCAGGTGGGCCTCCCTATTCTTTTTGGGGATTTGAAATTTGAAATTAAGGTGGAGCCCTAGAAGGAAAGCGTTGGAGACTCATATCATAAACCAAAAAGGAAAGTGAAACAAAGAAAGAAAGAAGAAAAAAACCAACAATGTGTTACATGCCCAAAGGGGGTCCCACATCTATTACAATACTTTCAAGAATTTCAGAATTTGGAAACTCTTCTCAAGTCCAAGTGGCGCCCATGCATAGAGAAGAAAAAGGAGAAAAAGAAGGAAATTCCCAAGGAAGAGTCCAAGTTAAGCTTAGAAGTCCAAGAGAGGGGTCCCACACTCCATGTTGCACGCCCCATATGGATCCACTTTTGTGATCAAAGATTCAGATTTAGTCCCTTGAAAATAAATCTCAGATTTTGGGTCCAAGTGAAGAACTTTCAAGAAGCTATAAAGTGGGGCCGGAATTAGAAAGTCTTGTACATCAAGAAATGAGACTTCTATTCTCATCTAATTAGGAAACCTGCTTGTAAAGAAAGCAAGAGATCTAATCATAAAAGGAAACAAAGCCTAAAAAGGAGAAACTCCTTCCTAAAGAGAGCTTTTGCAAAAAGCATAAAAGGGGACCATAGGGTTGGACGACCAGCACCCATCCACAGCCCTAGCAGCCGTACACCATCAGATTTGGGAGTTTTTTGAAGCCAAGGAAGGAGCAAGCAAGTTGCTGGCCGTGCCTTCTTCTTCATCAATCTTTTAGTTTTTTTTCTTATGACCTTATTTTCTATGTTATTTTCAATTCCAAACATGAGTAGCTAAACTTTTTAGGGATAGGGTGTAATTGAAACCCTAGCCTAATTTTATGTAGTCCCTTTTGGCATTCTTTAAATCAGATTTCAGTTTTGTTGGTTGAGTTTCTAAACCATGATTTTAATTTGATGAGTTGTGTATATGCCATGCCAACCATGCCATGTTCAATTAAGTTTAAGATTAGCTAACTTATCTTTGATTGATCTTGTGGGAAATGAAATGTCCTGTTACTGCCAGTTCAATGTTTTAATTTACTGTTTTTAGTAATTTCATTCATTCAATCATCTTTTTCATCCATTTAATATTCTGAATTTTTAGTTAATTTTGACATTGTTTTTTCACAAGTCTTCGTGGGATCGACCTCGTACTTACAATTCATTATACTACATAGTTATCTTGTGCGCTTGCGAGTTTTAAGTTGTGTGCATATTAAAGTAGCTTATTTCTAGGTTACTTGGTGCATACCAACATCTCTATAGTAGCAAACTCCTACATCGAGACATTTGCAGGCAAAGATTTGAAGAAAGAAAAGAGTTTGGAGGACTTTAGCCCTAGTCGAACCAGTGTGAAGTTTCGGCTGGGACAAATGCTACATCGTGCATGTATTTGAAGCACAATCTGCTGTCTAACATGGTTCAACAGCCTTGTGTATGGCTTGGGTGATGTCAGAAAGTTGTGCAGTGAAGTGTATGTGTCTGATATGGTGTTGATGTTTGTCGTTTGTGATGGAAAAAGGGAGCACGGTGTCAGTTGAAACTTGGTGATCGTTCGTTTGTGACAGTGGACTGTATAGTTGCAGTTGATTCATTTGCAAACTGTTTGTTGGTTTCGTTGGTAGCAGTTGGATGATCTGGCTGCTTTTCTACTTCTGTGTGTGTTTCAAGAGGAGTATCTGCTGTGCATAGTTGGTGTTCTGTTTCTCCCTGGATCAATCAAGTTGTAAACAGGTTGGTGCTCTGGTTTCTTTTCTGTCTGAATTAATCAAAGTTCCGGAACTTTAGTCTAAATGGAGTCCAAGGGTGAAAGTTCTTCGGGATCCAACCAACACCTTTCTTCCCAATGTTGTAAATCCTAATACAGGGATAACACCAAACCTCTTCAATGGTACTAATTATAAGGATTGGGTCTATTCAACTTGAATGGCCATCGGAGGATCGAAGAGGCTTGGGTATATTGACTGTATTAATGAACTAGAAAAGAACGATCCTAACTACTTAGATTGGGTGTCAGAAAATATGTCGATCATGAACTGGATTATTAATTCGATGGAAGAAGGAATTTCAAGAAGTTTTAAATATTCTACAACCGCCAAAGAACTTTGGGAATCTATTGAGGCAGCCTATGCCCAAAAGAGGAATAATGCCAGAATCCTCGAACTAAAGATGGAGATTGCTAGTTTTAAGCAAGGAACTCTCTCAATTGGAGACTACCATTCTAGATTTAGGGCGTTGTGGATAGAGTTGGAGTCTTCCATGAGCCCTGAGCCTTGTTGTGCTAAGAAACAAGCCAAATCATTGGAAGATCAACACATATTTGAACTCTTGGGAGGTGTTAACCCAGAGTATGAACCGATTCGCACACAAGTAACAACCCAGGATCCGTTACCCCCCATCGGTACAGTATTTGCCTTACTTCAAGGAGAGGAGAGTAGTTGGTTGGTTGTGACTGTAGAAGATAATGTGGCTTAGGCCCAGCCCAGCCCATCAAGGGCTTGTACACAGCTGTATATCAGATGATTATGTTGCTGATTTATCTCTTATTTACTTCCTTGTATAGATTAGGAGATTGATTATTGATTATTCTGATTGCCCTTGATTAGGGTATAATGTAATTATAAATATACAAACGATCCTCCCTTTTGAGGTATCAAGTTTCTCTCCAAACTCTCGTCTCTTTCTTCCTTATCTTATTTCATAAAAAAAAGGAATAAAAAAAAAAGAGATAAATCAGCAGCATAATCATCTGATATACAGGTGTACAAGCCCTTGATGGGCTGGGCTGGGCCTAGTGGGCCTAAGCCACATTATCTTCTACAGTGACTTCCAAACCTGACATTACACCTGAGAGATCTGCCCTTAGAAATAATAATGTCAACAATGCACTGTCAAACACAGGATATGGTAGCTATGGTGGACGTGGATGTGGCAATGGTGGAAATACTCGTGGAGGTGGACGTTCGGGTGGCTATGGTGGAAATGGTGGTCGTTGTTGAGGAGGACCACCACCCAATGTTGGACGGGGTTACAGTGGACAACCAAACTCCAATCGTGACAAACCATTTTGCACTCACTGTGGGCGATATAGACATACACGTGAAAATTGTTGGGATCTCCATGGCAGGCCAGGAAATGTATCTACAGCGCCAGCGGAAGCGGAACACCCTAATGGTTCTAATGAACAAGAGTTAAATTTCAAGGTTAACTCCCAGAATTGGAAAGATGAGCTTCTACTTCTCCGTCAGAGATTGGAGGCATTAGAGGGTTTCACTCAGGATGCTTCTGTCGGTATGGCTTCTTTTTCCCATTATCCTACTGCTTTTGCCTCTTCTTCTTCTCCCTCTACTTCGGTGATTGATTTAGGAGCCACAGACCATGTGGCAGGTATACGTTCTGAGTTTCAGTCTTACACTACTACTAAAGATGGGAGGGTGAGAATTGCTGATGGTTCTTACACTCACATAGCTGGGAGAGGAATTGTCCGCATCTTACCTGACCTAACCTTGTCATCTGTTCTCCATATCCTAAAATTTTCATTTAACCTTTTATCTGTTAGTGCACTGACCAAGACCCTTAATTGTTGGTGTCACCTTATATCCTTCTTACTATGTTTTTCAGAATCTGAGGACGGGGCAGAAGATTGGTGGTGGTAGTGTGAGTAATGGTTTTTACATCTTGGACTTCAAGAACATGGAGTCAAGCGTTACAGACTGAAGTTGTTGATGAGAATAAAGTGGCCCTGTGGCATCGTTGTCTTGGTCATGCACCTCTGCATTGTCTTCGGAATATTTCTTTTCTAAATTTTGCAATTAAACCTGGTCTGGTAGTATTTTGAGATGTGATCCTTGTCAACTTGCAAAGAATAAGAGATTAGTGTATTCAGTTAATATTAATAAAAGAAGTACTTGCCCTTTTGATTGATTCATTCCGATGTTTGGTATGCTCCTATTCCATCTATTTATGGTCATCAATACTCTGTGACTTTTATTGATGATGCAACTAGGGTGACTTGGGTGTAGCTTTTGAAATTGAAAGATGAAGTCTTCCATACTTTTCAAACATATCATAAAATGGTTAAAGTTAAGTTTGACAAACAAATTAAGGCATTTCATTATGATAATGGTGGAGACTATACTTCAAATGTCTTTTAGAATTATCTCTTGTGCATATACCCCGGAGCATAATGGTGTTGCAGAACGTAAGAATAGACACTTGTTGGAGGTCACTAGGGAGGGCTTTTCTATTTGAGATGAATGTACCGAAGCCCTTTTGGTCCGATGGAGTTTTAACATCAACATACTTAATAAATAGAAATCCTTCAAAGACATTAGGAGGAAAGAGTCCTATAGAACTGTTATGTCCCAGACTCCCAGTACATCATTGTTTCATGTCCCACCGAAAGTGTTCAGTTGTACTTGTTTTGTTCACATTATGAAGCACCAACGAGATAAATTAGATCCAAAGGCTGTTAAATGCATATTTGTGGGATATCCTAGCTCTCAAAAAGGATACAAGCGTTATGCTCCTGGACATAAGGGTCATGTCTTTGTAACCATGGGTGTGAGCGTCCATGAGGATATTCCTTTCTTCTCCTCAGCAAGCAAAGAGTTATTACCAGAAGGAAGTGCACATGAGAATGTACCCCTTTGTTGATTATGTGCCTCCCCCATTGTATTCAGGCTCACCATGAGGAGAAGGTATGGAAGGTTCAGTCTCTATTGATCTAGAAAGAGGTGAGAAGAGACAAAAACCACTGCAAGTATATTCAAGAAAGAAAAAGGGAAATGGACCATTACTCTCACCTATACCGTCATCTGATGTTCTTAACCCAGATCCAAGTCTTCTTCCTTCTTCATCTGAAGTTGTTCCCTAATCAGGTATTTCTTCTGACTTAGATCTTCCAATTGTTGTACGCAAACGAACAAGATGCTGTGCTACTCATCATCCTATTCATAATATCGTTTCTTATAGTCACTTGTCACCTATATATCAAACCTTTATTTCCAACCTAGGAATTGAATGTATACCTAAGCATGTGTTAGAGGCTCTAACTCATCCTAAGTGGAGAGAAGCAATGGTGGACGAAATGAATGCCCTGGAAAAGAATCATACAATCATACGTGGGAGCTGACTACTCTTCCAGAAGGGAACCGTACTGTGGGATGTAAATGGGTGTTCACATTAAAGTACAATCCAGATGGTACAATTAGTAGATACAATGCAAGACTTGTTGTCAAGGGATTTACTCAATCCTATGGAGTTGATTACTTTGAAACTTTTTCTCCCATCGCTAAACTTCCA
This sequence comes from Litsea cubeba, assembly GCA_012931725.1. NCBI lineage: Eukaryota > Viridiplantae > Streptophyta > Magnoliopsida > Laurales > Lauraceae > Litsea > Litsea cubeba. The sequence goes on along the minus strand of CM022954.1, from coordinate 64,361,653 downwards.
TTCGTGTGTTATTATCCCTAGCAGCAAACTTTGATTGGCCATTGTACCAACTAGATGTGAAAAATGCTTCTCCGTGGGAAATTGAAAGAAGAGGTCTATATGGACCCCCCACCTGGACTTGTTGTCAAGGGAGAAGAAGACAAAGTCTGTAATCTAAAAAAGTCCATATAAGGACTAAAATAGTCACCCTGGGCTTGGTTTGAAAGGTTTAGTAAAGATTTGCTTAAGTATGGGTTCCGAAGGTGTTATGCAGATCACAGAGTCTTTGTAAAAAGAAGGGATGTGAATGTTGTCACCCTTGTTGTGTATGTGGATGACATTGTTGTTACTGGGAGTGATGTTGATGAAATCTCTTGGTTGAAAGTTTTTTCGAAAAATGAATTTGAGATTAAAGACTGGAATTGAAATATTTCCTAGGAATTGAAGTTGCAAGGTCAAAGACTGGAATTCTTATATCCCAAAGAAAATATTCTCTTGATCTCCTTGCAGAAACTGGGAAGTTAAGTGCAAAACCAGCAGACACTCCCATGGAGCAAAATCATGGTCTTCACATTGGTAGTGGAGAATTGCTTCAAGATAAGAGAATGTATCAGAGATTGATTGGGCGGCTTTTGACAATCACTAGACCTGACATTTCTTATGCTGTTAGTCTTGTCAGACAGTTTATGCATTCTCCAAGAACTGATCATCTAGCTGCAATGCTTAGGGTTCTTCGATATTTAAGAGGGTCACCAGGTCAAGGAATCCTATATAGATCTCATGGACATGCTAAGGCCATGACATACACTGATACCGACTGGGCTGGATCATTGACAGATCAGAAGTCTACTACAGGATATTGTACAATGGTTGGAGGAAATCTAGTTTCCTGGAAAAGTAAGAAACAGGTTATTACTGCAAAATCAAGTTCAGAAGCTGAGAATAGAGCTGTGGCTCATGGATGTTGTGAATTACTCTGGCTGCAAATTTTGTTAGAAGAATTAGGTTTCAATCAAGGTGGTCCGATGCATCTGTATTCTATTCTGATAGTGTTTTGGCCATGAAACTTGCCAACAATCCTGTCTTTCATGAAAAAACAAAACATGTGGAAATTGATTGTCATTTTTATTAGAGAAAAAATTGAAAAGGAGGATGTGTTGCTTCTCCAAGTACATACTGAAGATCAGTTGGCCGATTTTCTCACCAAGGCTGTTAATAAAGCCAAGTTACATCATGTTTTGTCCAAGCTGGGCGTTATAAACATCTATGCACCAGTTTGAGGGGGGGTGTTATGAGTTAGAGAATAGGACCTTAGTTATGATTTATAATTTACTGGGTTACCTTTTATGTTACCAGAAACTTGTGGGCCTTTTTGTAATGTTTCAGAAACTAAAATCTAATGATATAGAGATGGTCGACTACCCGAGATGGTCGATTGAATCTCTTGCTTCCTCTTCAAAATCTATTTCTTTCTCTACGTTTCTTCTCTTCTTTCTTCTTTTCTCGGTTTCTAAGAGATTTTACGTTGGAACCCTAGATCTAATCCATTCTAGGGTTCCAACTGTTATAACAGTGAGATATGACTTGGAGCTGTTGCGATGGATTTCCTTGTACCTAATGCTTGAGTTTCGAAGCATCTGTTAATCTGGTCTTTCCCATCAAAACCAGATGATAGCAATGAAGCCAAGTCACAATGACATGGATTTAGAAACCCAACCTTTGTGCGTGAAAATGGGCCATAGTTTATTCAAGAAGAGCCAACTAACTTCAAACCATGTGAGAAGAACATTCCGTTCATCATGAGCAATTCTGCATTTACGAAATTGATAATCTACTGATTTCACGTCCGTCTGAAATCATGTGCATTTTAACAATGGTTCTCTGCCTGCTCCCGTGGTGGTCTACTGTTAAAGTACTTTCTGGGATAGATACCCATCCAAAGGCAGTGGTTTCAGTAAACAGACTTGATGTAGCATTCTTCCCCATCTAGTAGTTAAAAAGCAACTGAACTGAAAAGCTGCCAAGAACTGGGATTACATAACATACCTTGCAAGTGCTGGAGGAGTATGAGTAATGTTCCTTCTGCTTTGTCCTTTCTATAGGAGCTCCAGAGTTGCATGTGAGATGGCCTAGCCAGTACTCTTGAATAAGTCCCCAGGCTCTTTCTGCTAGGGGCTTTTTCATTCATCAACAGGAACCATCCATGGACCCAGGAGTCGGTATCTTTGGTGTTAGCTGTGTTGAAGACGAACCATTTTCTGTGTGGTTTATGACCTTTGCCTCGGGATATTTTGCTGTTTTAAACTGAATCGAACATTGCTCATTTACCTATTTATTACCAGCTGAACATCTGTCGAAAATTACAGAGTTCTCTAGGAAATTTGCACCCTTCTCGAATAGTTCTCTTTGCGATAGTAATCAAAATTCTATTCTTGGGTGCTATGGATGAGTATTTTTAATGAAGCACAGGTTAGAGGACCTTTGGGGTGAACATATTTTGGATGGTTGAGTGTTAGAATGCAATTTGTGCATCAAAGAAAATCTGGGATCTATGAAGATTGGCCAACAGTTTAGATACTCTCTCAAGATTACGTACGTAACTAGAGACACGTTTATCTCTTTCATACATGAGGCTTATGAAATATTAGTCTCCTTTTCTAGGTAGGGTGTGTCATTTTTATAAAAACAATTTGGCATGTCTTTTCCTCTTTTTTTATGCATCTTGTCGCTTCAAATTGATTCTTTATTTGTATATTTTCTTATTCAAATTGATTCCTCATCTTTCTCTTCCTGCTTTCTATTGCTGATCTCTTTATTTCTCTTTCAAATAAAATATTTGAATACATACAACTGTATATCTAATTGCAACTGGTTAAACTTGTTTTTGAATTCCGGTAGGTTCATGAAGGGAGAAATCATGAAGTTCGTGAGCTTGTGAAAAATGCAGGACTCCAGGTCAAATTCTAGTTACTGGATAATCATTTATCTTGGTCTTAAGAAACTTGGATTGTACTTGCTCATGGACTAATTGGCAGGTTAATTATTGATCGATTAAGATTCGGGATGGCAATGGGTCAGGTATAAATGAGGACCCGCTCCCATTAGGGGCAGGTTTGGTAGTGGTTTTCTTGGTGTGGGGCGGGTTTGGGTTTTGATGTTCCAACCCGACCCGTACTGAATATATAACGTATGCATACTTATTGCTATAGTGATAGATAAAACTCATGTGGTGTAGATGGTTTTTGGGCCTTAAATTAAGTCATGTAGCAAGAGAAGGTAGTGTGTTCAATCTCTAGCATACTCATTCTCATGCATTTTTATATATTTTAGAAGTTTTAAGCTTTAAATTCGACCTAGCCCAACCAAACGGGGCAGGTTTGGTATCACATCCTACTGACCCGTCATGGGGTGGGTTGGGTTTTGGATTATATAAATTTGAGACAGGGCAGGTTTGGGTCATATTCATTCAGGGGAAAGAGAAGATCGAAAAAACATCGCCCAAAGGTGCTCATTGAGCCTGTCACCAGTGACTAAGAACCATTTCTCACTTGTGATGTGAAGCTGCATTTTGCTTTTCCAATTTGTTTGTGTTTAGTGAGTATATCGAGATTTTCTTAAGAGAGAAGGTAGCCCTTTGTCACGGGCTGGACTCGAACCAGCCCAAAGACTCCCATGTCTTCCCTATCCCTTCTTTTTTGAGTTTTTGGGTGGTCGCCCTATAGAGTCAGGTCCTTTGCTGGGCGCTGACTTCAGGGAATTTGAGTAAGAAGATGGCAACCTTGCTCCGATCCCCGGATAGGAATAGGGAGCCTTCTCGCCACATTAAATCATTTGATTTAGCAGAGGCTCTCACCTACTCCTATGTCAGAGATATAAAGTGTTATCCATTGTGCTCCCTATGTATACTTTTTTTATTGGCACTCTACTGGGGAACGGTATCCATTACCCCAACCCGAACCAAACCCGCCCCGTTGCCATTCCTAGATTAAGATGGTTGTGGGTGAACTATTTGACTATATATGCATATATGTGTTTTATTCTAGCAACAAATCTGAGTGATTTGATATGCTCCGTATTTTGAATTTTAAATTTTAAATTTGTACCTGATATCATTAGTTGTTTGAGTTTTTATTTTGTAAAATTCTTGTGTCGGTACTGCCCTTCTGTACACCTTTCATTGAATAAAAGTTCCCTCATTATACAGATCAAAAGAAGAAGGAAAAAAAAAACACCATCTTCGTGAAGAATGCGCGTCGCTAAGGGGTCAAAACACTGTCTTGGTTAAGAATGTGTCACCAAGGGGTCAAATCCGTCCTTAATTTGTTTACTATTAATTGGTTCTTTTTTTTTTTCAATGGTTTACCAGTATCTTTCATTCTTCTTCGTCGTCTTCTTCCTAATCCACCTTTTTTCCAAAACCAATTTTTGTCAGCATGGGAACCACAAAATTTTTATTCACATGATCATAAGTCTTTTCCAAATCCATCTTAAAGATAATGCCCTCATTGCCGAAAGGTTTCCTTAAGTCAATAAGCTCATAGGTACAAGGACCCCATTGAAGATTTGTTGTCCTTCATCGGCACTCCCTAAAATGCACTGATAATGTGAGGAAATATAACTGATCTCAATGATTCACTAGGATCTTTGACACAAGTCTTACATTCACATCCAACCAAGTTGAAGGCCTGGTAATCTTTCCAAGTGGATTAGGAGTTTTTAGAATCAGATCTCGAAAAATTATTTTCAAAAAAATAAAGAAACAGGTTACTTGAGTTCTTTAGAATGTTGTGTTATGCAATTAAATATCCCGCTTATTTTTAAAGATAATATATCTCCATGTCTGGCTAAATATTGGACTGATCAACAAGTGATCTGTCTTCAGTTTTCACTCTATATATCCTCATTCTTGTTGCTATAAAAAAAATTCCTGTTCTTGTTTGGTTGCTTTTTCAAGCTTCTGGAACATTCTTTAACCAGTCCTGTTTGTGATAATCTAACAGATACATTCTCTGAAGCGTGTACGTATTGGTCGTTACAGACTTCCATCAGATCTTGGGTAATCACACACATCTTTTATTTTTAATAGAATTTTTTTTTCTTACTGACTCATTTATATTGTGTATTATTATTAATATATTGTTAGCATAGAATGCATGTAACTGGAATGTTGCATTACAAGCAATATCCTTGTAAAACTCATAGGGTAAATGACATGATTTCAATTCATCATCATTACCACCATCATCAAAGCCCTGTCCCGACTATGTTGAGGCTAGCTATATGAATTTTGTTTCTCCATTTCGATCAATCTTGAGCCAAATCCTTGGATCGGTTGCACTTCTTCAAATCTATTGTTACTACTTCCATCCATGCCCTCTTTGGCCTATCCTTTCTAGGCACCGTTGCTAGCCTGTGTTTGGACATGTCTAAACCTTTTTAAATGGACTTCTCTTATATTATCACCTATTAATGCTATCCTTAAATGCTTCTGAAAGTGCTCATTTTTAATTCTTTCCTTCTTAGTTTTAGCACACGTCCACCTCAATATTCCCATCTTTGGTACACGCATTAGTATTGCTTCCTAATTGGCCAACATTTTGCTCCATAAGTCATAGCTGTTGGGAAGCCCCACATCCCACATCGACTAACTAATAGGCTTGACATGTCTTAATATACCTGTATCAGTATGGGCCTTCCACCTATTAGCTTAAGCTTTTTGGTTGGTATATGGTTTCTTACAATAGCTAGCCTAATCGTTGTCGTGTAAAATTCTTCCTTCAATCTTGTCGGTATGCGCCAATAACAAAGCACTCAAGAAGCAAGTCTCCACTTCAACCATCCTGCGTTTATCCTATGTTCAATATCTTCCTCGATCTCTCAATCGTTACAAATTGTTGGGCCAATGTATCCGAATGAATCCCTTTGTGGTATCTGAAGCTTTAATTATCACGGTAGTTTTAACAGTGTCTTTAGAAATATGATAGGAAGTATTTGAAAGGTCCATTTTTATATCTGTAGATCTGACATTAATGCTATGAAAGCAAAAGAAATCTAGCAATTGCTAATTTGCTATTGCATGATAGCAGATTGAATTTTTTTCAGAAACTCAGGGTTAATTTGTCTTTTATGCATGAGATGCGTAAATACAATTTACGTATTTAATAGTTGAATATGTAATTGTTGAGTATGTCAGCTTTATGCATGCGTTTCTATTTACAACGTTTGTCTACTATCACCATTTTTCCAACATTTATGCATGTGAATCATTCTACCACGTTTGTTTGAACGACATGTGTAAATGTATGAAACTCATTTTTGTAAATTATATTTAAATAGATTTAATTGAAGCCCAAATAAAATTCCACATATAAGATTAAAATAAAAATTTTGACATTTTAAATATTGAATGACGCTAAATAAAATTCTTATATCATAAAGAAAACTGATTCATTTCAGACCAGAGTGTACTCTTATATTCTAAACTCAGTTTGTATGTGATCATCTAATGATTCAACACTGCTAGCATTCTTTATTTACACCACACATCTGCAAACATTTCTTTTGAATATTACTATCAAGTGTCCCTAATTAATGCAGTTTATATGAAATACATAGTTTTTATACCCATGCCAATCCAGGCTCCAACATAGACCAAGCCCTGCTGAGCTGAACATGATCTCAACCTCAACAAGCCGAGCAACTAGAAACCAAATAGTTTGCAATAATACAGCGACATTGTAATGAAAGATAAGATTCTAAACAACACACAAAAATTGGATTTTGAACATATGATTCTAAACAATTTTGCAAAATGGGAGATACTACCTTTCCAATATATATAGGGAAATATTCATGTGCATCTATAAACAACAACAAGAAGATGCTACCTATCCGATCATAATACCAATAAAGAAATAAATAAATAATTGGAGAAAGAGCCCTACACTTTTGGTTCCAAGACACCTGACAAATTGGTAAATTGATATTACGTGGTAATGGCGGATTTTTTTCCTTCTGCATTTTCACACCAAATTGCCGCATAAAAAATACAAAAACTGGTTTCTTTTTTCTTTTTTGGCGGGGCGGGGGCAAGTATATAGAATAATCCAGAACCCTTCTTCAAAGTTCGAAGGAGGTTGGTTCCTACATAGCGTCTGCGCATCAGGAATCTCTCAATTCACAAAGCTCCAAAACCCCCTTCTTGTTTCTCAAACAATCGGTCGCACTATTAAAATAAAGAGGCTTTCACATGGTATAAAACGAAAATTGGTGTGGGAGCTAGAGAGGGGAGGAAGACCAGCGTCTGTGAAGAGGAAATGCCGAGCAGGAGAGAGGAAGCTATGGCATGGAGAATAAAGGGGGTTGCTAATGAGATGAAGAGGGGAACGGTCATGTAAAAAGGGCGGCAGTCATGGAAAAAAAACAAAAAACGAGAGATGTGGAGGAGGGGGGAGTCGAACCCAGCTCCCATATCTGACTGTAATTACTGTCTGCCTTTTTAGTGTGCTTACACATGCAGTTAGGGTGTTTTTTCATTGACCACCTCCTTAAATGTTCAAATTTTGTGGCTCATTTTGACACCATTTACACACTTCTTTTACACATCACATGTGTAAATGAGTGCAGACAAACATGATTGCTGCATAACCATTACGCATGTTCTTCGCTTACATACGTAAATGGGTGCAAACAAACAATCCCTTGGGATAAAAGTGTTCCTTGATCATTTACTATGAGCACAAAGTGTTCCTTTGTCCTTCAGTATGGGCACAATAGGGAGCTGCTCTTCCAAAATGTTCGTAATGAACTGCCCCATAATAGAAAAACTCTTTTCCCTTCTAGCATCCTTTTAGAATAAGAAAATAACCACCATCCGCTACCATGAACGGTGGTCCATAGCGGACCAAGATGTTGCTAACGGTTTAGCTGCTTGTGCATCCATGTGTGATTGTGAGATTAGTGATCCCATGAGAAGTGTGCATGCATGGTTTCAGGATATAGGTGCAAAATTGACTATTTTGCATTTAAGTCTCAGAATTCCTTTCCTTTTCATGCTTCTACTCATCTGCTTGCACGGACTATTTAAAAGTATGTCTATTGTTCTTATACTCTTGATTTTCTCGTGATTTTAGCCTTGGAAAGTATGTTGAACTAAAGCAAGCTGATCTTGATCTGTTGGCGGGTGGTAATATCCAGAGAAATTCTTAATTAGATGAGATTTCGTCATTACTTTGTACCTGTCCATCCTATATCATGCAGCTCTGGAAGGCTTCACTAGGATCAGTAGCATATTGCTTTGCCCAATTGCCTCGTTCTATAATCGGCTCCCTGCATATATGCAAATTCACTCTTGAGACAGTTCGGGCTTGTAATTTTATTCTGCTAATGCAGTGTATAGAAGTATATACGAGCTCCCTTGTCGGTCATAATTGTATTTCTATTGAAAAGCGTACTCGGAGGTACTTTTTTTTTAAGGCTCTGATGCTAATGTACTGGATATATCCCGATTAATCATACCAGTATTTTTTCACTCCAACTACAGCTGTAAGGAGGGACGCCATTTGCATGTAGAGATTGTGGAGAGAACGTTTGTTTTCTTCTAAGAAAAGCCCCTTCATCCACTTCCCCCACTTCCCCTTGAATGAGGGCTCATGTGTTTTTTTTACTAAAACCCTTCATTCAGTTTCGTGCTCTCCTTTGATTGGTGGATTGCTTTTACCTGTAATTTTTGCATATGTCGTGATACAGAAATTATCCTATACACCTTTTTATTGTGCAGATCCGTGCACATCTCATAGTAGGGCCCACATGACGACCCATCCAAATGGACTATACAAATGGAACTCCACTGAATTACACTAGTCCTTTATTTTATATCCATTCGAATGGATTGTACCATTGGATCGATGGGTCAATTTCTCAAGGGGTGATATTTGTTGCGGTTGGTGAAGGGATTAGGATGATCAGATGGGGTCCATATCCCCACCCAGATGAATATCTATATATGCATTGACTTGATTATTTGTTTCGTTGTTATACCTTTTTAATATGTTTTGAATCCATTAGCTGCACTCTTGCCGAGCGAATAGAAAAGTGGATGGAGGCTAAATTTAACCAAATCTAAAATTTTGACCAAGTTTGCCTGCAGTCATTCACAATAAATGTAAACTTAAATCATGCCCACATTATTGATATGAGAAATACACTTTTTTGTAGTTTTTAATTTTTTTAATTTTTTATTTTTTTTTTTTTGCTCTAGCTCAGTTGGCTTAAAACCACGGTTTGCACGAGGAAGTTGTAAGTTTAAACCTGCACTATCATGCTAAGGATATGGGAGAATTTACCCGACTCTCCTCCGGAGTTAGAAGGATTAGTCATAGTATAAAAAAAAAAACCTGCTTCCCATGAAAAAGTCGACTACAGCTCCCCACACGAAACCGGATGAGTGGGTATAACCGTAAAAGCAGACAACTGTTGGAATGTGTCCGCCGCCAGAAACGGATGCATTTTGTGTTTAGCCTCCTTACGCACACAGAAAATAAAAATAAAAAAATTCTGATCAATTTGCCTGCAGTCCCTTGTAAGGTGATGACTCTGCAGTCTACCGGCTTCACTTTGAACTGTCCATTTTATTTTCTTGGTTCAGATGGCCAACAAAGAATAATGCAGCTAACTTTAGTGGAGATTAATTCCATGGTGTCCAGTGCGCCCATTGGCCCCAATATATATTTTTGCACGCGCACACAAAAAAAATAAAAAAATTACCATCATCCTATACTCCAATTGATTCAAACATGTGCATATCCATGAGATCGCTGGGTACCCCTTTCCTTTGGTGGGCTATCAACTTGCATAGTCCAAGTTTTCCTTACCAATGTTGTTATCGACGTGTGTTCGACATCCCTAAACCATCTCAAATAGGTTTTTTTTTATCCTCTATTGATGTTACCCCTAAATGCTCTCGAAAGCGCTCATTTCTAATTTATCTTCCATGTTTTATAACACATCCACCTTATCATTCAAATCTCTACTTCTTCATTAGCCACCATTCTACTTTGTAGGTCTTAGCTGGTCAAATTATTTTTCCTATAAATTTTCTCTTCAATCTTGTTAGCATTCGTTAATCACAAAACACTACAGAAGCAAGTCTTTACTCCAACCATCGTGTTTTTATCCTATATTTGACATCTTTATCAATCTCTCCATCCTTACTAATTATCGATGCAAGGTAAAGGAAAAAATATATTTGTAGTATCTCCTGGATTCTAACTCTCACAGTAGTTTCAACTCTTTATATATGCCCACCAAAATTACAATCCATATATATTGTCTTTTTAAGACTTATTTAAAGTCTTTTGGATTCTAAAGCCTCTCGTCATCTCTTAAGTTGTTTCATTCACATGGTCTCTTGATTCATTCACAACACTATATCATATACAAACGATATACACCAAGATACCTCCTATTGAATATGAGAAATTAACTCATTTATAATCAGTGCGAAGAGGTAAGGTCATATGGCTGACCCCTAATGCAAACTGAAGGTTTTTTAGGACCCACTAGAATGAATTACTAGTTCTAATTTAACCAATCAATGCAGCGGAAATAAACCAATCAGATAGAACTAGCAAATAAATCTACCAATCACACACCACAAGAAGGCAGACACAAATTTTACCGTGGAAACCCTTTTCGGGAGAAAAACCACGAACCAGAAATCAAGAGTTCACGAACAGTTTACAAGATATACTCACAAGCTCCTGTACCTCAGTCTGTACCTCGACCTCAGGACTGTAGTTGTTCTTGCACAAAATCCACTAACACGACTTCCACCGTGCACCGTTCTCCTTACTTGATCTCCTCGCACCTTGTCCACCAAGATGATCAATCTTCTACAAGAGAGTAGAAGCAACAAAACCTTCTAGAGCAGTCCTTCGGGACAATCTCTCAATGGCTCTAGAGAAACAAGGAAATCTCTCTTAGGATATCTCTACTCAGATCAAGAGAGAATTAACTTTTTGTGTATCTTGTGTGTCTTCTTTGGGTTGAGAGAAATACCCAATTTATAGGCCCAATTTCGTGCATAAGACTCCTAGAAATAATCTCATCAGGAAAGAAGTCCCTTTGCAACTCTTTAAAAGAGTTCTGAACGAACTTGAACTCCTGCACCCAGCTCGCTATAGCGAGCATGTGTCTCGCTAAAGCGAGACATGCTTCTGTCTCAACTTGATAGATTTTCTGCCAAAAACGGTTTTGGCATTACATCTTCTTCTGACAGCAGCCTAATGTATAAATATTCTAACAATCTCCCCCTTTTGGCAATTCTTGGATAAAATTCCTAGAAAAAATACAATTTAATCTACCCAAAAGTAAAACCCAAAATACATTGAATTTTAAAATAAAAAAAAATCAGCTTTGTAGATCATATATTCCCTTTGCTTGAACATGTAGCTCTTGAATTGCCTTGGCTTTTAAAGCTCCCCCTAACTCCATTCTTCTCCCCCTATTTTTGTCCATAATTGACAAACAAATATTATCATCATCTACTGGATTGAGTCCATAAAACTAACAATCTCCCACTTGGGCTCTGATACCAATTGTTGGAAATAGGGTGGGCCTCTAGGATAGGTTTCAAAAACTTTTGACCCACTTGACGCTAGGGATGGCAATTCCGTCCGGTCCGGTCCGATCCGATCCGATACCCGCTCCGTTTGGATATGGATTTCGGATATTTTTTCGGAGATCGGGTCGGATTCGGATATGGATTTTAAAAAAAATTCGGAGATCGGATCGGAGGCGGATATGGAGATATCCGATCCGAATATCCGTTGGATATCCGATCCGAATATCCGATCGGATATCCGTTTGGATATCCGAACCGTATTCGACCCGTTTGGATATCCGTTTAACCCTTAATTGCAGTTTTCCTCCTTATCTTATATAATATTATATATATTACACCATATATATATATATCAATATATTATAGATAACACTTCAATAATTGGGATTTGTATGACTTGTGTAAGTGTGTTGAAACTTGAATGACTTTATTTTGGAAGTTTATTTTTGGATTTATTTTGAATTGTATCGTCTTTTTAATGTTTTTAATGCTTAAATTATATTTTGAATTGTATTGTCTTTTTAATATTTTTTTAATGATTTGGATATCCGATTCTCCGTTTGGATATCCGATATCCGTTTGGAGGCGGGGATGGAGGATAGAATGGATATCCGTTTGGAGATCGGAGCGGATATGGAGACGGAGAATTGGATTTGAATATGGAGGCGGATATGACAATATCCGCCTCCGATCCGACCCGTTGCCATCCCTACTTGACGCAGGGATCAACTATCCAGAAGGCTATAAAACCCAATCCAAGATCCATGTCCTCAATCACAGTCATCATGATCAGTAAAACAATTTATCTAGAAGATAAAAACAGCAACTAATAAATTTACAACATGCAAGGAAGTAGATTATACCTTTGAGCTCGGTTGTGCTCTAATGGAGAAGTTGCGTCTTTCTTTGATGATGAAACGCTTTCACTAATCAAATAGGGATCTCCAAGACCTCTTGATCTCCCACGCTATGACCCGTATCAGATTCTCCTTTTCTCAAGAAGATGGTGGGATCTCCAAGAGAAAACTACTAGGAACTCTAGGGAGGAACTAGAAAGAAAACTAGAAGAGGGAAGAGGAGAAGAGCTCGTGCAACACTTGCACTAAAGGGGGCTTGGGCGTGAATCCCTAGGTGGATTTATGCATGGGACGTCCAAGGCCCTCTTCTCCTCTTATTTATAGCTTTTGCAAGCCCAACTTACTAATTTCCATTAGAAGTCTTACTTCCAAAAATTAGTAATTATCTCTTCTTAATTAAAATAGAAGTCTTACTTCCATTAATTAATTAGTAACTTACCATATCATAATTAGAAGTCTTACTTCAAATATGATTAGTATCTTTCTAATTCCTATCTAATTAAAATAGAAGTCTCACTTCTACTAAAATTAGTAAGTCTACTATTACCACTATTAGAAGTCTCACTTCAAATAGAAATAGTAACTTTCCTTTTAGAGTTCTACTAGAATTAGATACTTTCTAATTATTGGGCTAGCGTGGGGACCACTAGGGATTCCTTAGAAAGCTGGCTCCAACTGGGACTCGCGATGGCACATCTCATGTGTAATCCGGGCCCACAGTTAATTGCAAATAACTCCACTATATAAATGCAATTGAACTCCAGTCTTAGGAATATTACATAGAAGACCCTAAACTTCCACATTACCACAAGTAGACCCCTCTATCAATATCCATGGATCAATTGGACCTGTCTTCCAAAATAGATCCATATCTTATTATTCTTGAGCCCCAATTAATTATAATGATCAATAGGTACCTTTCCAATTAACTCTTAATCGGAATGGGTGCGCACTTACCAATGATAAATCCATTAATTGGCACAAGGGGATATTAGAGATAGATTCCATCTTGACTATTGAATGTTCCCACAGCTCTACTACCATGTACCCAAATCACCGAGGTGTTGACCTACAGTTGGCCTCACTCATTGGTGACTCAAAGCAAATGAATAGATAGAAACTTGAGTTCATTAATGTCTCAGGATTGAGAGCCTATTGCTAGGGAATTATGAGAGCAAACCTTAAAATAAAGACAGTGTTTATAAGGTGCTTCTCATGGTCCTTCAATACATCCAATGTACCAGCACTATGATCCAGAATCTTCCATTCTGATGATCGAGACAAGTCACACTATCTTATAGTGATCAAAGTGCTGCAACCTTGTCAGTATGAGATGTCCAGTCTCATCACTGGTTGTGAATATATTTTAAGTATAAGATTTGTCATACATGTCTCCCGTATGTGGATCTCATCCATACACATGTATTACATCTAATATACTTGTGGACCCCGGTTCATCTCATGAACCATCATGTCATTCGTATTGGTTATGTGCAAGTATATAATAAATCACCATTCATCTCATGAAAGGAAAGCATGAATATACTGATAAATAAAGAAATTAATTAATTTATTATATCATCTACTGGATTGAGTCCATAAAACTAACAATCTCCCACTTGGGCTCAATGCCAGTTAGAGTTGCATCTCATGCACATCCCTTTTACATATAGCTCAAAGACTTTGGTAGTCAAAGGCTTAGTAAATGGATCTACTAGATTGTCTGCAAAGGCTATCTTGGTGATCGTACATCACCTCTCTGCACAATCTATCTGACCATGTATAACTTCCTCTGTACATACTTTTTGGCTCTTGGGTTATTTGGACTTAGCGACTGCCCTGCTGCTATCACAGTAAACTGTGATCGGCTGTCCTGCCAAAAATACCACTTCAAATTCCATAAGGAATCTTTTGAGTCAATCTGCTTCCGTAATTGCTTCTCAAGTAATTACAGCATATACCCAGAAGTTGATTTCCTGGAATCCTGATCTGACTAGAAGTCAGTATCTATGTAACCGACTGGAATCAACTCATCACTGCTATAACTCAACATGTGATCTCTAGTCCTTCTCAAGTATTCGAGAACACATCTTACAACAGTCAATGATAAAAACCTGTGCTAGACTGATATTTGCTGACTAGGCCTATTGCGTGACAGATATCCGGTCTAGTACAAAGCATAGCTTACCGTACCAGAACCTTATCTATGTACACATCATTGGGATAAGCCTATCATCCTATTTTTCCAGTCTCAATGGAAATTTATCTTTAGGATGTACCTGGCTTTTCCAAAGTCCTTTATTATCAAAAGTCTTAGCCAACCAAAACTTTTACTGTTGACGATATCCCTATGTCACTCCATGGGAGAAGGATATCGTCGACATATAATACCAGAAAAACTACCCTGCGTTCTTGACTTTTCATTTACACATGACTTATCCGGATTCTGATAAAAATCAAGTGACTTGATTTCCTTAATCAATACGGATGTTCCTGTTTCGGGATATTTGCTTGAATCCATAAATGGACTTATGCAGCCTGCAAACTCTTCGCACTTGGTTATTAGCTATAGAACCATCTGGTTACATCATATAGATGTTTTCCTCAAGGTTCTCGTCGTGAGACGCTGTCTTGATATCCATTTGCCAAATCTCGTCACCGAGATGAACCGCAATGGATAAGAGTATCCGGATGGAACTCTTCTATCTGGCTCTCATTTCCTTTTGTAGACTCACTTGCACCCAATAGGTTTGCTATTGGCAGGCAAGCCCACAAGTATCCAGACCTGATTAGAGTACAAAGACTCCACCTCAGCTTTCATAGCATCTAACCAACGTCCCAAAACTATGTCATTAACTGCTTTATCATAGTTACAGGGATCTTGTTCCGGTTACACTGGGATTGTCTTTTAAGACTTTCCTTAGACCGAGAACTTGTCAATAGTCCTGACAATACTCCCACTACGACAAGGCACTGGTGTAACTACTGGGTCAAGTATGGGCGGATTTTCTTAAAGTTTGGTTATTCTTGGATTTGGAATTGTTCTTTCTTGAATTTCTTCCAAGATAACCATTTCTAAAGATTTCCAGTTAATCTTATAATCTCCCTCCAGAAAACCGCATTGGTGCTGCGAAGCACTTTTTGCTCTCTGGGATTATAGAGCAACCAACCTTTAGTTCCTTTTAGGATAGAATATAAACATATACTTCCGACTTCGATTCCAACTAATCCGTCTTTATTCTTCAGCACGTGTGCCGGACAACCCTGAAAACGTTGTAGACTAGGCTTTCGCCCTGTCCATAACTCCCTGGGAGTCTCAAGTATAGACTTAGATGGAATGAGGTTTAGTATATATATTTCCATTTCCATATCCCAAAATATAGGTAATCCTAGAAACTCAATCATAGACTTGATCATATGTAAAAGAGTCTTGTTCCTTCTTTCTTCTACTGCATTCTGTTGAGGCAAACCAGGAGCAGACTACTGGGATCAAATCCCAAAATCTGATAAGTATCCCATAAAATTAGTGGAGAGATATTCGCCTTATCGATCTTATCGAAGAGTATTTATACTTTTACCTAATTGCTTTTCCGCTTCCGCTTGAAAACTCTTTGAACTATTCAAAAAATCTCGAACTTGCGGTGCATAAGGTATATGTATTCATATCTCGAGTAATCATCGGTGAAAGTGATGAAATACTCGTATCAATCTCTCGCTCTATTATTATGGGTCCATACACATCAGTAAACACTAACTCCAATAAATCTTTGGCCCTACTGCCCTTAGTTGATTAAGGGTTTATTGGTCATTTTGCCTTCCAGACAGGATTTGCAGACAGGCATTGATTCTACCACCAATGAAGGCAAGATACCATCTTTCACTAGCCTGTCAATCATGTTTAGGTTTATATGACCTAGCCTCTTAGGTGCCAAAGTTTGTTGGATTAGATGAAGGTGACTACCTCTTTAATGATGGTCTATTATTAGCATCAGCGTCATGTATCTCATACATTGTGGGAGTTAACAAATAAAAGCCATTGATTACCTTGTCAGAATATATAAGAGTACCGCTCCTCTTTAAGACGATTTAATTACCAAAAGTAACTGAATAACTCTTATTCATCATACTAGAAATTAAAATCCCGTCTTAAAACGGTACATGTAATGTATCTGACAAAATCAACTTAATATCTGAAAATAACTAAGTTACTACTCCTACTGATACTGCTTCTGCCTTGGCTTCCGATCCCAGGTTAATACTGATTTCCCCGTCATTAATCCTCCTGGTTACCTGTAACTCCTACAACATATTACTGATGTAATTAGTTGCACCAAAGTCTACAAACCAAGATTCTGAAGCACTAGTTAAAAACTTTCTTCAGAAACAAATGACTCAATCATACCTGAGGTCTTTTCCTTTGACAGAAATCTTGGACAATTCCGCCTCCAATGTCCTGTCATACCACAGTGGAAACACTTTCCTTTTGTTCCCGTACCCTTGACCTTGGCCACACCACTAGTGGAACCATACTCCACCTTAGGACCTTTGATGACTGATTTCTTCTTGCTATACCGGTCTTTGCCTTTCGGCTTAGACTTAGCAAATGACTTTTCTGTCATGAGGGCAGTTGGTCTTTTCTTCATGATTTCCTCAAACACTACCAGCTGGCGAGACAGCTCAGCTATGGTCATTTCCAATTTATTATAATTGATCTCGAAATGTTAGGGGTGATGAAGCTTAGGCACACACACTTGTAAATTTAAATATTTCAGCAAAGTGTGTACCAATACAGAAGAGAGGTCTTCTTTCTTGACCCATACAGCTTTAGTATTCTTCTTTTTTCAGCTCAGCCTGCTGCGTTTTCCATTGCTTTTGATTCGGTAAACTTTGCAGCTTGTCGCAATGGGGTCGAATGTGTCCTTTAATTCCACAATGATGACAAGTGGAGATTCGTTCAGGACGTAACACATTCTGCTTCTTTGGAGCTTTTTTTGCAACACTAACAACCGGATTAGTAATAACTGAATTTTTAACAAAATAATTTTTACCTTTGGCATTTGAAGTGGATGCTCCATCAGCGTAGCCAATACCATGCTTATCAGTGTTTGCCTTTTGACTGCACAGGATGTCATCTAATTTTCTCGATCCAGTGTTCATCCTATTCAATGAAGGTATAGCAGTGTCTAACTCAGATAGAACCATCTTGAGTTTTCCATTCAGATCAGAATTCTCTGCTTTCAAAGTCTTCATATCAGAATCAAGTAAGTCACACTTTTGTGATTCTGCAGTCAATCTGTCAGCCAACTTGTTATTTTCATCCTCCAATTTTTGTACTTTTGCAAGTGAATCTGCAAGTTCAGCTTTCAAAGAGGTATTATTCTCTTCAGATATTTGCCAATTAATAGCAACTTTTTCATTCACTTTAACCATCTTCATGGTTTTCTTGAAAAGTGTTTCATATTCAGCTTTCCAATCTGGTTCTTCCTCTAACTCAGTATCGTGATCAGTCTCAGCTTCAGAAGAAACATGGGAAGCAACAGAGCTAGAAGTTGCCATAAAAGCAATAAAATTCCCCTTGCCAGTGTCAGACTTGTCAGACTCAGGATGTTCATCATTCTCATCAGAAGTGTCATCTTCCCAAGTAGCATTCAAGTCCTTCTTTTGAGATTTTTTATTTCCACAATCATTAGCAATGTGTCCATAGCCTTGACACTCATAACATTGAATCCCTTTAAAAGATTTCTTCTTTCCAGAATTTTTAGGGATCTTCACATTGGTTTTCTGTCCCTTCATAAAAAGCTTAAATTGTTTCATGAATTGTACAGCAACTTGGGGATCAATTTCCTCTGAATCGGAATCTGAATCACTTGCAGCTTTCTTATATGATTCATTGGACGCTTTCTTGAATGGTTCTTTGAATGCTTTCAAAGCAATACCTTGAGATTTTGTCTTCCCATTAGACCTAAGGTTTGCTTCAAAAGTTTGTAGGTTGCCAACCAACTCATCAACTTTGAGCGTATTAAAATATTTATTTTCCTCTATGGCCACAACCTTTCCATCAAACCTTTCTGGAAGAGACCTCAAAATCTTTTTAACAATTCTGTTTTCAGGAATTGGTTCTCCTAAAGTAAAGGTATCATTCACAAGTGCATTTAGCTTCGAATTAAAATCATTAAAAGTTTCATCATCTTCCATCTTCATGGTTTCGAAGGCTGTATACAATTTCTGAAGTTTCGACTGTTAGACAGTGTCAGTCCCTTCATGCACAGTCTGTAGAATATCCAAAGCTTCTTTTGCAGCAGTGCATATAGAAATTCTACGAAACTCAGACATATTAACTCCATTATAAATAGCATTCAAGGCCCTGGAGTTACAAGTGGCAGCCAACTCTTCTTCCTTAGTCCACTTATCTTCAGGTTTGGGACCAGTTACCCCATCAGCAGTAATAGTGGACAAGGAATAGCCATTCTCAACAGATTTCCAAACTTTCAGATCTATGGCTCTCAAAAAGGCAATCATCCTGGCTTTTCAATAAGCATAATTGCTACCATCCAATAGAGGAGGCTTATTGGTTGAAGTGCCTTCGCGGTAGATATTCATTCTAGCAATTATGGATCAACACAATAAAATAGTGTAACCCGCTCTGATACTACGTGAAGGTTTTTCAGGACCCACTAGAATGAATTACTAGTTCTAATTTAACCAATCAATGCAGCGGAAATAAACCAATCAGATAGAACTAGCAAATAAATCTACCAATCACACACCACAAGAAGGCAGACACAAATTTTACCGTGGAAACCCTTTCCGAGAGAAAAATCACGAATCAGAAATCAAGAGTTCACGAACAGTTTACAAGATATACTCACAAGCTCCTATACCTCAGTCTGTACTTCGACCTCAGGACTGTAGTTGTTCTTGCACATAATCCACTAACACGACTTCCACCGTGCACCGTTCTCCTTACTTGATCTCCTCGCACCTTGTCCACCAAGATGATCAATCTTCTACAAGAGAGTAGAAGCAACAAAACCTTCTAGAGCAGTCCTTCGGGACAATCTCTCAATGGCTCTAGAGAAACAAGGAAATCTCTCTTAGGATATCTCTACTCAGATCAAGAGAGAATTAACTTCTTGTGTATCTTGTGTGTCTTCTTTGGGTTGAGAGAAACACCCAATTTATAGGCCCAATTTCGTGCATAAGACTCCTAGAAATAATCTCATCAGGAAAGAAGTCCCTTTGCAACTCTTTAAAAGAGTTCTGAACGAACTTGAACTCCTGCGCCCAGCTCGCTATAGCGAGCATGTGTCTCGCTAGAGCGAGACATGCCTCTGTCTCAACTTGACAGATTTTCTGTCAAAAATGGTTTTGGCCTTACATCTTCTTCTGACAGCAGCCTAATGTATAAATATTCTAACACAAACATATGGTCACTGAGAACTCACTTATGTCTCCACCAATAGTTCTCACACTCATCACCTCTCTTTCATATAGGTCTTTAATAATTTCAATAAAACCTCTTAGAGCATTTCTTTTATTTAAGCCTCACCAAATTAAATCTCTAGGTACCCTATTGTAAGCCTTTTCAGGTTTTTCTTCTTCATTCGATATATTTCATTAATTGTCTAACTGAGAAGATAGCTACCAATAAATTCAAAGTATAAAGACACCTGTACGGTAAATGCCTTATGTGAAAATACAATTTAATAGAATTAGATTAAACAAACTTTTTGTTTTTCAAAATACAAATTATTACGGACCTAACCAATATGCCAAAAGGCCCATGACTAATGAAATGCGTCAAATCAAATCCTAAAATTATTTAAGACCATAACAGATCATCACACTTTCGTAGCCGACGTCCTCAGTGGGTTTCACTCAGGCAGTAGGTAGCCCCTTTTTCCTTTTTAGAAAGCTCACACTTTGCTCCAGGTAGCCCTCTCCACGGCTGTTCTTAGAGTTTTGCGGACGACAATGGAGATGCCTTAGTAGAAATGGAAAACATTTACAATTTAGAAATGCACTTGACTCAAGACAAAGGGAAAGCATAATATTAGGAATTTCATTATTGTATCTCAATTTTCAAGTATAATTTGAATTTTACATCAGGGATTGTGAGATTTGACTTTTTGGATGTGCGGGTGAGAGGTCATTTATAGAACACATAACTGCCTCCATTTGCCCTCCGATGACCTAGGTTAAATTTGCTCTAAATTTAAAATACATGATAAAGAAAGGCTACAAAGATACAGAAGAGAGGGATGAACTGGCACTTTTTAGGCCTCGAAGACCATTGAGTGCATAGGAATTAAATTCCTTACGGTTTCCAATTTCGATATCAATTTTAGATTTAGCTTTTGATGTTGGTGAGGAAGATTCTGAAAATCTTGCATGGATTCCATAATAATCAATCACGGAAAGTAGGTGAAAGAATGACTTACACAACATTGTAGTTTTTCATTCATTTTTCAAATTTGCATTTATATGAGATTGAATGTTCTGGCTTTATGATTACAAGTTGTTTACATTACATTTTTACAACTTCCCCTTCTAGCTTTAGATGACCTCAAAATGACTAAGAATACATTAAAAAAAGTCAGAAAACTAAAAAAACTAACACAAGTGAAGAAACTATGTCCACCAGCTGATTGCATTCCGCTGGTGTCGGTAAGATGCCATTTTCTCCTTCTTCTTCCTTCAAAATTAAAGCAATTCAGGCCCTCTGGTTTCAGACTTTTTAAGTATGGTTTTACCAAACTGGGGCGAATGGAGTGGGTTTTATGATCACTTATGTATCTTTAAAATCCATCACTTGTTTGTCTTGTGGGCGAAGTACAAAATCAAAGGAATTCATTGGGAATAGGCCCATCAAGACATCCAAGGTTGTGGGCGGTGTATGGTAAGCTAGAATGAAGCCTGAAAAGGGCATTCACAGCAACACTATTTGTAGTCAAGGATATCATAATTCCTCAAGTGAGAAAGACAGAGAAAATAGTAAGGACCCTAATGGTTTTGGTGAGTTTAGGACTTGGTAAAGGCCATAGTTTTGTGTTTTTAACTCTTTGGATAAATTTACCAAATGCTCAGTACTTTGGTTAAGAGGTTTCCTGAGAAAGTTTGAAGGTTGTGGAGAGTTTTCTATACAATGCTTGACTATCAGTGAGAATATGATGCTTGAAATGTTGTCCAAGGGGTCTATTTATAGCCCCCATAAGTGGTTGCAGTAGTTGGAGAGGATTTAAATTCAAAATGGGCACCCAAAGTCTTTTTATTTTTTTTTGGACATTTACTTCAAAAATCTCCCTAAATAGGTTAATAACAGCTGAGGACCTTAAATTTTAATAATAACAGCCAAGGACCTCCAGATTTTTTCATTCTATTTTTGCCCTTCATAAGTGGATGTCAACATAACCCTAAAAGAAAAAAAATGTTCTTCATCCCAAAGCTAAAGTGAAGAGACGAAAGAGAGGAAGGAGAAGAAGGAGATCGACGCCCAACCCATTTCTTCTCAATCACAGTGAAAGGAGAGGAAGGAGAAGAAGGAGATCCACGCCTAGGAGATTGACACCCTACCCATTTGTTCTCAATCACAGCAAAAGGAGAGGAAGGAGAAGAAGGAGATCGACGCCCTACCCATTTTTTCTTAATCACAGTGAGAGAGAGATTGCTCTATATCAACAAAATCCTAAACAACGGAAAACTCATTTCTCACCTTCATTGGCAATGAAGAGAAAAGAAGAAGGAGAAGGCTCCACCCCCATCCTCTGAGTCAGAGATCTCTTCCCCCATCGTCAGTTTAGCTCACTCAATACTATTTCATAACATCAGTTTATTATATACTGACCGATTGGAGATAAAATGAGAGAAAATCGACTGAGATGGTTCGGCCATGTTAGAAGGCGTCCAACAGAGGCACCTGTTAAAAGGTGTGAAAGCATGGAGTTTGCCAAGAGTAGGAGAGGGAGAGGGAGACCCAAGAGAAGTTGGAAAGAAACTATTAAACATGATCTTGCCTACATGGATCTAACGGAGGACATGGCCCTAAACAGATTTAATTGGCGTCGTCAAATCCATATAGCCGACCCCACCTAGTGGGAAAAGGCTTGGTTTGGTTTGGTTTGGTTTGGTTTGTATACAACCTTTTTTAAGGTACATGCTAAGTGGATTATTGCAAAGAGTTATGGTTGAAGAAGCTTCAAATGTATTAAGTTCTGTAATTTTTATAAATTCTGTGGCGTTCCCTGTATCTGTTACATTGTTGGTCATTTAGTGGTGGAGTCATTTCCAGCTTTCCCATTTGTATCCCATATCAGACTCAGGAAACCATGCCTTAACAGCTTATGCAACTAATGAGAACCCCCAGCCAATAGGATGAAATTGCCCAAAAGAAATGGAAAAAACAAAAAATACCAACATGAATCATGAGTGGAAGAATTGGATCCTTGAGGCAGAGCTAAATCATTCCCAAAATCATGTGTGAGTTTTCATTGACTGTCAATTTTAGGTATCAAGCAATGATAGAAAGTTTTCATTGACTCGATTCTTAACTTTCATATTACGATAAAGAGAAGGCACATTTTTTTCTTGAAATAGTTGGAAAATTCATCACATTGTGCTTTCACTAAATACATCCTTGCTTGATACAATTTCTATTAACATGCTGACATTAGAAAAAAAAAATCAATTTTTAACTTGGGGTTATGCATACAAACAAAGATTCCGAAAAGTATTTGGCCTTTTTGACTAAACCACAATCTGAAAGAGGTGACAAGAAGTGATAATATGCTGCATTCCTTTAAGACATAGTCGTCAAGTACATAATTATCAAAATTTGTTCCTGGTTTTACTAGTCAGGCTGATCTGAATGGGAATTTGAAAGAGCCATGTAGACTTTAACCCACAACATATATCTTCAACATATTGACTCCAAAAATCAATTTTTCATGGCAAGTTGGCAACAAGTCCATAATTTAAAAGGAACTCAAGGTCTGGGGTTGTTCCGCCTCCAAATCTACCTTGAAAAGTATCTTTGATACATAGTTGCACATCCATTTCCATTTATAAAAAATTTCTCCCAATACCTCATTAGATTGACACAATAGAAATCCATTCATGTAGACCCAAAATACAACATACACTATATTAAAGTCCCAGTCCTGCTTGATACAGTTTATTCCCAGATGACCACGTATTAGATAGAATTTCATTTCTCCACATGTATTATGCATGCAACTACTCTATTCAAGCTTGTTAGGAAACTGACCATTTTTCTTACAAAAACAAATACAATGCAGACTTGAATAGGAAAAAGATGGCTACATCGAGGTGCTGCCAACAACCCAGTACAAATCCGATTTAGAAATTACATTCTTTCTCATCATTCCCTCTACCTACTTGTTTTGGTTCTGTTTGGTAATACATTTTTCAAGGTTTAATATCATTACTCAACAAGGTCTGCTGCTACCACCATTTTTTTTTACCTACCAGCACAAAATGCAAAGGAGGTTTTGACTCTTTTCAGGCTTCTTGCTACACACGAGTTACCGATTGTTTCTCGTTGTCGGTTCAAAGTGCATTTTTCATGGAATGGATGTTTATATATAAACAAACACGTGAAGGTTATATCATAGATGAGTTTACATATAACATATTCAGTGGGATTTAATATGTATATGTGTTTTGTGAATTTTTAATCTATATAGATGGTTGCCGATGGGTCAGCAAAAGAATAAACTTTACTATTTGAGCAACCACAACACATTTCAGAGGCAATCTGGAATGGAGAGGTGCGTGTCCATCTTTTTTTATTTGAGAAATTATAATCTCATTTTCATTTCATAACTGAAACTAAATTATTTTCATGAATTGGTTTTATAGGAAAGAGGCAACATGAGAATAATCGCAACCTCACACATAGGCAATAGGAATATATACGTATGTGTGGTTTGGAGTAGCTCTCAAACATCTCTAGAATGACAATAGACACGCATTTTTTAACGATTGTATCATCTTTAAATCTTATTCAAACATTCTCCACAATATGGCGACAACAATAGCAATGGTGGGCATTTGGAATAACTTCTTCCACGACAGGAAGAAGACCTTTTTATCGATCAGACACAATTGTCAAGTGACGAGGTTCACCAAGAGCTATCTGAAGTTTCCCAAAGAACCATGACCAGCTATCTCGTCTATCGGCTTCAACTATGGCAAAGGCAAGTGGGAATAGCTGATGGTTACCATTGTAAGTAGCCGCCGTAAGTATAACACCCGGATACTTACCTCGAAGATGTGCCCCATTTACGGCTATCACTGGCCTCAAGGATGAACAGAAGGATTCAATGCATGTGCCGATTGCCAAGAATAATCTTTTAAAAGAGTTGTCTTCGTGCCTCACCATGTAAGTTCTTGTTCCAGGGTTCATCATTTGTAATTCCATGCAGTAACGAGGAATGGTTTGAAAAGATTTCTCAAATGAACCTCGTATTTCATGCATTGCAATCTCTTTTGCGTAATGGGCCTTCCTATAACTTATCGACACTCCAAACTCCATTTGCAAGTCAAACATGATTTCTTTGGGTGTGTACTTATTATTAAATTAGAGACTATCTTTGGCGAACTCTACAATCAAGGCCAATGTCGCTTCTTTGTGTGCGCCATCCCCATGGTTGGTTTTGAGCATGAATGATTTGGATTGTATGTCCGAATTTGAAACTCTGGACCTGAATCCACAATAGAAGCATCTACACGCCACGGACATGTTGCATCGCCACACCGTGCAGTAACCTTGTACTTGTTAGTCTTCAGATGGTTCAACAAGAAATTCTTGTACATTGCAAATTTTGTGTCACGCCCCGAGCCCAAGATTTCGCACATCCCGAGGCGCGACAGACGCCCGCGTGGAAACTCGAGTCAAACTCATTGACTCTTGGTCCCCACGTATGGAATTTACCCACAGGATAGCACGTGTGAGGTTTATATTTTTCAATATGTTTGTATAATTTTGTCAAATAGATATCCATCCATAATTTATCATGTAACAAAGTATAAAGCATAAGAGTCCATAAGCAATACTTTTAAAAGTTCAAGTTTAAGAGATAGAAAGAGAAGAAGTAAGTTAAGTTAAAGTTTACAATCCCAAAAGCTAACAATTCATAAAGACTACTACAAAAGATGTGGCAACCCTAGCTATGGTCCATGGGTCATTTAAACGTCTATCTCATCATGTAGATGTCTAAAAGACATCATCAGGAGTCCATTCTGCTACGTCTCAAGGATCTCCGGGGCAATGGCGTCGATGTATTCACCTATAACGCTAAGTGTAGTACCATTAGACTAAGCTAAGCAAGACAAACATATACAATCCATATAACATGTAACAAATGAATAATCAGAGAGGGATAAATCATAAGATCTCAAGGAATGATCACTAGGCATACCAGTGCATGAATTAGCATGAGACATACGAGTCATAGACAACAGATAAACATGTTAACATAACTAGTTGGCACATCCACATAAGCTATGTTCTCTCAAATTACTCATGCAACATGAAATAAAATGAGAGCAGAAACAAAACAGGACAGGGCGGTGCTACTAGGAGACAGAGGTACCCAGAATTCTCCATCATAGACCTAGGGTGCCGGTAAACACTTAGAATAATTTTCCCATCTGTAGAGGGCCATAAATATACTAAACCCACACTTAGCCGGGTCCGACTTAGATAGGGTCGAAGCTAAGTGGTGCCGACTCATAGAGTGCAATGTACAAACAACAGATCAGGTGCATAACAGTGTTAATCAGATACAGGACATATATACAGGACATGTGATATAGATAACAAATCGGGACTTACTGAAATATGCTGAACAAAGCCAGAAATAAATATAAAATAACAGATGTGTAACAGAGAATATATAACTGAACAGAAGCATGATTAAGTCATACTAGAATATTGGAAACGGAATACAATGCATGTACATATAGATCATATATGGAGTCAAGATGTAATTCAAGTTAAGCCTACAGTCTTGGGAACACATGTGGTCTTCACCGTCCAACTTGGGATAGTATTAAGAATTTCGACATAATTGGGCTACAAAAGACCCCCTTGGCGTTACATAATTTGGATGTCGAATCCCTTAATAGAACACATTTGGTTCAGTTACAATCCGAAGAACACAAGGCCCCTTGTGGGTACGGTTTCTCAATCCATATCCACAATTAAACAAACCCATTGGTCATGATAAAAGTTCAGGGTGCACATCCTACAGGTCCATCTATCAGGCCAATCAACTAGAACAAGCTACGGTTCAATATACGGCTCATGGAAACATCCATTTGTTACAATTATGTAAAACCCAACATTTATTCTTTTCTAAGATTCAAATCAAACCTTTTGTTGGGTTCTACACATCATGAGCTTTCCAACGGTATGTAGATCTCCAAAAACGGACATACGGTTCAAAAGTTATGGTCATTGGAAATCTGCAACCTGCAGGCATCAGGTTCGCTCGAGCGGACCCCAGACAGAGAGCTGTTCGCTCGACCTAACCAAAAGTTCGCTCGAGCGATGTCTCCCAGAGAGCCCTTCGCTTGAGCGTGCACTCACGCTCGCTCGAGCGAACTGTCAAATCCTGCGTCCAAAAATCTGCATCTTCTCTATTTCTTCCAGGCCATTCAAGGCATTCATTCTAGGTTTTAACCCCCTACAAATGGGTATCTTTGAGCTTCCAAAATGCTCATAAAACATCATTCAATCAATCCCATATACATTAACAAGAACCATTCATTAAAAATCCATTTTGAGCAAGAAGAAGGGTGTCTACACATGATTGAATACATTCATGAGTCAAACAATGAAACATGCATATAGACATGTAAGTTTAACTTGCCTTGGTGCTTGGAAGCTAACTCTCACACCTAATCCTTCTCAAACTCGAAAATCCCCAAAAACACAAACTCAAATGCCCTAAAAATGGTGAAAACGAAATGGAAGAAAATGAATGAGGAAGAAGATGATGCATGCACGAATCTGAGACATAATCTCAAGATTGAAATGAATACAAAGGGAAAAAGGAAAATGTAGCTCATCAAATAGAGGAGATTACAAAGAAAAAGGGCTTACCCAAAATGCAAGGAGAAGAAAATGAAGGAATGCTTGAGCTTGGAAGATGGAGTCTTGTTGGAGAAGATGATAGGATTTGAATGGTGGATGGCTTCTACACATGCAGGATTCCTTGATTGTTGCTGGGAGTGAAGAAGAAAAGAAGAAGAGAATGGAGTAGCTGTGCTGGGGTTCTTATAAACTAAGTTTTCCCTGCATTACATGCAAGTCCATCAAAGGACTGAAATTATCAAGAAAGGGCTTGGGTTAAATGAAAGGGCTGGAAATGGGCCTAATGGAATCCAAATTAAATGGGCCAAGACATGAAAGTTAATGACCATGAAATGCACTACGCAATGCATTAAAAATCCAAAAATTTCGAAATACACACAAAAATCCAAAACACTCCAAAAGTCATAATCTACCTAGTAAATGGTCAAACCCCACTAGTTCTACCTAATCAAGTCCAATCATAATCAAAACATCCATTAAGCAATCAATCTAAATTAATTAACTCTAAAATGAGATTAAGGCGGGTCGGGGTGTTACATTTTAAAAGAGTTTTTCTAAATGTATCACGATCTGGAAACACTCGCCCTTTCCACAACTCATGCGCAGTACTCTCCAGTAACTTGTTGTTGAAATCATCAATGGGTACAAGAGTGTCTGGCATGTTAGTATCTTTAATAACGTTCGACGGTTTCGCATGAGATCCCAAATCTTCTTGTTAGTGCATAGAGAAGAGGGTTGCAAGTTGTTGTGGTCTAGAAGGGTATTATTCATACCCTAACTAACCCTGGTAGAAAGTTTTGGAAATGCCCAGATTGGAAAGTGAGTTTGTTGTTATTTTTTCTTTTCAATTAATTCAAATAAAAGAAAATAAGGAACTAATTAACCTCATGTCTTTTTTTTTCGCAGGGCGAAAATGGTTGCGGTATGTTTATTTGGAAAGATGAAACATCCATGGATGACATGGAGGACGTAAATTCTGCTGTAAACTGATCTTGCATATCTTATGAAGAATTTCATAATTTAGCAACTAAGTTAGAGATCATGGAAACGATGTTGAAGTCAATTGATACAAAGATGGATGTAAAAGTAGAGTCACCTTATAAATTAGTTGGTTTTGTTGCAATAATTTGTTGCATTATTTTTTTGGCCTATATGGCAAATCCGACTTGAAATTGTATTAAATGGTTGCGGTCAGACAATTCTAATTAGGCCATGTACTTGATTGCATAAAAAACTTGGTATTAGTTAATTGTAGCCATCTCATATATCTATTTTATATTTGAACAATTGCTGTGATATTTTGCTCATAGAGAAAACTAGCCCAAAATAAAATCAACCTATGTTGTTTGAGAAGGCCTGGGCATAAAAAAAGAGCAAAAAACTTAGTAGTATGTATTAAAGGATTACATGCTTAAGGCAGTATGAGAGGAAGACAATGAATGAAGTGGTTAGGAAAGATGTGATGGATTGTGGAGTAACCGGGAAGATGCTTCAAATATGATCCACGAGAGAAATAGAACTCCAAAAGCCAATGCTAAATAGATGGGATATGACTTTGTGGATGACAAATGAAACTCCAAAGGATTTTTCATCAGTGGCTTCATACAACATTCCCACTAGTGGTACACCTCATTTACGATCAGTCTGCATCATTACAAAATGGGTTTTGGCTCACCAAGATTTGATCCATAAGCCAAACAGACCATATGAATTATTTACTAATGGACTCCACTGAAGTCTAATCTTTCAATTTTGTCATTACCCGCCGTACTATATGAAGAAGGAAATGCAAAACAGTGTTATCGCAAGCAAAGCAACGCGTGTGGGGTCAGCAACCATATAGGTGCTGCGCATTTGTGGTAATCTGAACTGCTCATTTGGTCACCCATAATACACACTCAGACCATGTGCCCAAAATGTCATCATTCCATATATGGATGGTTACCCATTAAAAATGACCTTTTTCCACTATGTGGGTGGTTGAATTCTAACCTGTGCTATAGCTGGTTGAATTCTAACCTGTGATATAGCTGCTACATGCCCGGCCATGCTTCCATATGCCTGTGAAAGGTGTTTGGCAATAGTAGTGTCCATTGTCTTCGGCATCACGGCACCATCAAATAGAACACTAAAATTATACGCTTTATATCCATCAAATTAAGTTTTAATAGATATGTCAACTCACTTGCATATGAAAAGTTACAATCAAGTCACTGCCATGCTATTCATAAGTGATGCTCAAAATGAGAGTGTATGAAAACACATCCATATAGTAAACAAAACATAGTCAAAATGTAATCAATCTGTTGTTAATGTCTTCCCCACCCCAAAAACCTGCAATAGTCAAAGAAATACATTACTATAAACAAAAGGAAGTGAAAAAAAATAGAACACTAAAATTATACGTTTTATACCCATCAAATTAAGTCTCAATCAGTAATAGATATGTCAACTCACCTACATATGTGCACAACCAGCCTACTTCGTCTTTCATACGTGCTTCTCTACTCCATCTAGTTCAAATGAGAGGGAAAAAATATTAGTATACTTAAGCAATACTATTGAACATGCAATCTATGAGAAAAGTTCTTACCAAGTACCTCTACGAATATTCATCTTGGTCCTTCTACCGGTTGAGCTTTCTACAGTGGTATCTCTTGGAGGGATTGTAGGTGTCGAAACTGACTGGCTAGAATTAATGGGTTCTTTACATGTCTTCTTGTTGTGGCCAAACTGCCTGCAGAATCCACACTTCACTGTTTGCCTTCTCCTAACTCGACGTTGTGAAGACATTGTAGTCTCATTTGGACCCTTCCTCCTATTCACTTGTGGTCGCCCTGGAAGCCTTCTATCATGAGGAGGTAAAATTGGAGTGGTGCTAGAGTGCTCCCACGTTCTTTTTATCCGGTAAGGGGTGGATTATTGACTCATAGCATGTCTTGTATGTACTAACAGCGTAACATACATGACAATATTATTCAGATTGCTCTCTCCTAAGAGCAATAGCGATCATCGCATGTATGCATGGGACTCCATCCAACTGCCACCGTCGACACGTACAAGTCCTTTTCCCCATATTCACAATATGTTGTAGGTCGTCATCCATAACCCGTCGTTCAAGAATCTCATATTCAACATCCCCCGCGAAAAACAAGTCGCAACTATGACACTTCTCTCTCCTATCACTCAACATCTTCTTGATAGCTGGGCACACAATACCATTCCAACGAGAACAAATCTCTCGTCTTATTTGCATGTTAACCATCAATTTCTTTCTAATCCATTCTACCATATCACAAATGGGCATGCTTCTGGCTTCCATTATCAAATTATTGAAGCATTCAATAAAATTATTTTGATTTTGATTACATGGAAGACAATGTGGAAAAAATGCCCGTGACCAGAATTCTGCAGGGACCTTCTCTTTCCATTGCTTGGCTTGTGGATTGATTTGACCAATTTCATTCATTGCACTATCAAATTCAAATCTTGTGTATGCCCGAGATGCCTTCCAAAATAAATCTCGCAAAAGTTCTCCCTTGTAGTATTTTTGAAAATTTGCATACAAATGACGCATGCAAAATCTATGGTATGAAATTGGAAATACAGAATCAACAGCATCCACCAAACCCTTTTGCCGATCACTCATAAAGGTAAAGGAGTTATCACCAATTCTTCTCTTTAGATTTTCGAGAAACCACATCCATGACTCTCTAGTCTCTCCTTCTACTACTGCTATGCCCAATGGAAGAATTTGTTTGTTAGCATCTAGGGTGATTGCTGACAAAAGAACACCCTTAAACTTCCCTTTCAAGAAAGTCCCATCCAATCCAATGAAAGGTCGACATCCACCTAAAAAACCTTGTAATGATGCATAAAAGAAAACACATAATCTTTCAAATGATCCATCATTTTGAACTTTGTAATCCACGATACTTCCTGGATTATATTTGATAATTGTTTTCTGTAAAGAAGAAATCATACGATAAGATTCTTCAAAACCTCCATGAATTTTACGGAGGGCTTGATCTCTTGCCCTCCACATTTTCACATATGGGATATCAACTCTATATTCCCTCACACTTCGGAGCATAAGACTTTTGTTGTGATGCTTACATCGGTTTTTAAACGAGGCTGCATTTTTTCAATGATCCACTTTACTGAAGCCGTGTGATTACCTTCTTTGTTAACATTCAAGTATGTATGCCTGTCTTTCAACTTTTTAATTTGAAGTGAATGTCCGTCTTGTAATACAGATGCATGCAACCTCCATTCGCAACTGCTCTCGGAGCATACCGCAATAATGCGTGATTTATGATTCTTTACAAAGTTCACATCAAATGAGTTGCGAATTGCATACTGTCTAAGTGCCATTCTCAGGTCGTTCACACTCTTGAAAAGAAGTCCAACTGAAATAACGGGTCGATCCATATGCCTATCGTGATTAAATTCATTGACCATGTGATATGAGACTCCATCAGAGTCTGAACCAGTGTTCAGTGAATGACAACTAGATTGTGAAATATATCCAGTAAGTTGTCCTTCTCCTCTAACCTCTTCTCCCACTAGTGATGTATGTAAGCCTGCTTCTTCAACATTGATAATTGCATGATCATTTGTTTCATATTGGGAATTAGCATATTCTGAATCAGAAAACTCAGAATCATTATTAAACACATCACTCTCGCTATCAGGATCATATGACTCATCTAACTCATCATTGTCAAAGTCAATATGATGCGGACTAGATGCCATCTAAAAAAAGGAACAAATGCAATAAATAAGGAATTATATATATATATATATACATCAATTTGTCAAATTGCAAAAAAGAACAAATTCAATTGAAAGAAAAATATATATCTATATAACTATCAATTACATTGCTATCATTGGAGGAGAGCATTATCCCATTAGAACAAGGTCATATATGTGAGGTTTGTAGTCATGGCCTTGCATTTACCCTTGATGGGAACACATAGCAACAATGAGAAGAGCGATGTGCTCCACCTGGATCAATCTGAGTGCAATTTCCATATACTTATATTTATAGGATCATTTAAAATAAAATTACTGGTATGGGAAGTGAAAAAATATGCACTTGGAGATTTGAAAGTGGAAGCAAAACTCATCATTCCAATCAACAGAATAGTCTTTTGTTGGTTACCATTCTACATAATTTTTCTCCATCAATTAACTAAGGTCATAATAAAATCGGGATTTATATTGAGTACAGGATCAGTATATATAGCAGACATTGAAATCCAAAGCATTAAAAAACCCACTATATCCGGTCCTGTTTGACTCTTAACTGCACATTGAAATGATTAAAACCCACTATATCCAAAGCATTAAAAAACCCATTCTATATACAGCACACATGTAAGCCCTAGATGCAAAAAGCAACGGGATCAAGTCATTTCGTCTATGAGAGTGAAATCTGGGATGCCATTTAAATCCTAAAGTGGAAACACAAGTGGGTTTGAAATCTGGGCCGGTGCTGCACAAGGAAGAAGGAATGGGGAAGGGGGGAAGAAGGAATGGGGAAGGAGGGTAGGAATGGGGAAGGCCAAGATGAATACCTTGAACGCCTGAGGACTCCATTCGCCGGTGGCCGTGCGATCGCCGTTGACGTTGGAGAAGAAGGAAAGAGGAAGTGGAAAGGGCGCCAGAGGATCACCGAAAGGGGCCACACAGCACAACATATGAATATTACATCGTCTTTTAGCACTTAAAACCCGAAGGGCAATATTGGGTTTTTGAAAAATACATTTAAAAAATCGACCGGACGACAACCTTTCTTGCCAGATGTCACGTCCCCCGAACCCGATTAAAGAATAACCGGATCCGGAGAGTGAATTTTTAGGACTA
Source organism: Litsea cubeba (assembly GCA_012931725.1). NCBI lineage: Eukaryota > Viridiplantae > Streptophyta > Magnoliopsida > Laurales > Lauraceae > Litsea > Litsea cubeba. The sequence goes on along the minus strand of CM022954.1, from coordinate 64,328,205 downwards.
ATTAAAATTTTTATCCTTTAGGCCCACGGATCGTAAGTCCGCGGTGAGGATAAAATATTTCAAGCCTCTTTTAATACAGTAAACATTGAGTTCTTAGAACTCTAGGCATATGGAATCTCAAGCAATGAATATGAATCTCATTAAATTAAAGTTGCAAGAAAGAATAAACAAAACTAAGAATCAAGTTATTTATTACATTGGCCATCCCAAGATACAAGGCCAATAAAAGAACCGAAGTCAATAATGTAAGAAAGGTCCAACGAGAGAAATAAATGAATAAAGAATAATCTAATAAAAACCCAATGTATCTCTCTCATGCCCGAAGTGATGACGCTACTCTATGTCATTGGCACGCCACTCTCGTGCCTCCTCAGCTGGTTGGAGATCCTTTGGGATCTCCTCACCGGCCTGCTCCTCGAAGTAGTACTCACCTGAGGTATCTGCACACCAAGGAACAGAGTCAACAACATGTTGAGCAATAGATATACAAAACATAATAAACACGACATGCATCAAATATAGATTAATGACAAGTACATGATCATATGAATACAAGGAATGCGAAGCTAGGCATAAAGCAAGAATAAACTCCATAGAAACAATAATAGGAATCCTAGCAACCATCTAACAATAACCATTATCCATGCAATGCAAAATAAGAACAAGAGGGAGCCTCCGAGGATGTCCAAAGCCACCTCCCGGGGTACCAGTAACATCCCCTTGGACTACTGATATCAAAGTCCGGCTCCAGTGGGATCCTAACTCCCTGTCCTGGGAATAGCAGCACGGTCGTAGCCCGCTCCCAACTATTTAACGCCATGGACGCCGTCCTACGCCGACTGCCCACCCAGACAACCGAGTAACTGGTTCGTCATTAAACCCCAAACTGCAGATGACCATGATATGCAAATAATAACAAAGTGGTTCTGATACAAGGACCAACAAGACAAGCAAGTCTGGCTAGTTCCATGTACAAGACAAGATTATAGGGATTATCTTTTTCAAAACAATACAAGACAAGCAAACCACGTGATAATCCCCTTTCATTGCTAGCCAGTCATGTTTATCAATATATGACAGAGGTTCCTAAGTACACTCTAAGTTAGGTCCAAGTCCTAAATTCTATAAGAATTTATGTTTCATAATTAGTTAAGTATTTTATGTGAAGAGAGTGTACAAGGAATATAAACAACGGATACAAGTAATAAATCAAGGAAGAATTTCAATCCAATCCTAGGCAAATGGTGTCATTCCTATACCACACATGTCCTAACAGAGTACATATGGAAGTTGGATCAACGATGCTTCTAAGAAAATCCCTTGGTGTATAATCATGTTAAGCATCTATTGGTTTAGTTCCATATGCATTCGGTTATACCATATGTAATACACGAATACCTAGACAACCCATCGAATTCACACCAAGCCACGTGTTTTGATTAAAATCTCCATTAATGGTCAAGTGAGAGTAAATTCATGGTTTCCAACATCTAAGGCCCAAACCTAGGTTATCGGTCTCATTTCCAATAAAACATAAGCTGGATTAATAATCTAAGTATTTACATCACTTCTCGATCTCTGATCGTGATGAAACTAGAACCATTGGATTCTACATTCCAAGAGCTTTCCAACGGTATATAGCTCGTGAAATTCCGACGAACGGATCAAAAGTTATGACGTTGAAAAATCTGCCTAAAATCGGTCAATTGCCAAGAGTTCGAACGTTCGAAGAAGTGTTCGAACGTTCGTCTCAGGCCAATTTCCCGAGAGCTCAAGTGTTCGAACGTTCAGGAAGAGTGTTCGAACGTTCGTCCCAGGCCAATTTCCTGAGAGCTCAAGTGTTCGAACGTTCGTGTGCAGAAATTGCTGTTTGCTGAATTTTTTAGTTTTATTTGTTCCAGATCATCGCCATTATGCTCTAAACCTTTCCCAATGGCTATATCCTGCACAAAATTGAGCCTCCTGCTCTCCCAATAATTCATTCCATCCACATTCCATTCCATTCCATTCCATTGAATCAAATTTACAATAAATAACTACCAATTAAAATTAACCAGCCCAAATCAATATCAAGCATAATAATCCTCAATTAAGAACAGGCTTGGAATTAAGGTAATTTAACATGAAAGCATCATCAATCGATATAAAATAACACAGTCATATGAATTATAATTTGCATATCTACTTGCCTCAACCAATAAGAAGATCGAAATTGGGCAAAACTTGAGGAGCAGCCTTTCTACCCCAAAATCAACAATCTAGTCCGAACAAATACAACCTAGAACGCAAAGGAGAAGAAAGAAAGGAAAAGAATCAAGATCGGACCTAATCTTACCAAAGAAATGATAAAGTGAAAATATGAGATTGTGAGAAGTCTTACCAAATTGGTACCGGAAGAAAGAGAAGATCGCAAGGGTGAATACCAGCGGATCGGATCGCGGAACTGATCTCTCCAGGCTAGAGTCCTGGATTGAGAAAGGAAGAAGAAAAAGAAATGGGGCTGCAGTTGTTCTTCGTTGCAGAGAAAGAATAAGAGATTAGGGTTAATCTTCGTTTAAGAAGAAGATGGGGAGGAAAAGACTTAATTGCCCATTTAGTGGGTCCGGTAAAAAATGGATCACTTGAAAGGTTTTTGATCGCTGGATCGCGATGAGTCAAGAGACAAAAATGATCAGAACGATGAGACCTTTCCAACGAACCCAAAAGTCACGGCGTTTGAAATATTTCGGAAAAACACTCAATTTTCCCTAAATTGCAAACTACCCCCCTGCTATGATCAAACGAACTCAGAATCACACGAAACTTCGCAGATACTAATCTAATGCTAAAAGAAACTCGCTCATGATCTAAACCAACTTAAATATCTAAAATATAATTAAATAAGATAATAACAAATTAAACGGGTCAGGGCCTGATATTGGGCCCAACTGACCCAGTAAGGTCACAGACCTTATACCGGATGTCCTGAATTGAACCCACTTGAAAAACTTATGGCCCATTTTGAAATTATAATCTAATTTTGTCCTGTTTTGAAAACCGAGAAAAACTTAGACCCTATTTTGTATTTTTTTTGAGTCAAGCTATCTACATACTACATTCTACTCTCTACCCACTGCATTTTTTAAAAAATATAATAATTCCTAAACTACCCTTCCTTCTCTCTCTTACCCTCTCTCTCCCTGCTCGTCGCCGGCAGCCGTCCGCCACTCGTCGCCCACCCACCCTTTCCCCTTCCTCTCCTCTCATTCTCCCTCTCTATTTCCCTCTCTTTCCCTCTCCCTGCTAAACCCTAAACCCTTCCTGTTGCCGCCCACCCACCCTCTCTCCTTCTCCCTCTCTATCTCCCTCTCCCTGCTCGTCGCCGACCGCCGCCCGCCCACCTTCTCCCCTTCCTCTCTCCCTCTCCTTCTCAATGGCCAAAGGAAGATCAACATTTCTAGTGTGTTTCTGCCATTTTGATTTGGGCTCAAATCGAGTTTGTTCGGCGACGCAGGGGCGAACAAATCGAGTTTGGTCGGCCACACGAAGCCGAACAAATATAGTTTGTTCGGCCCTATGTGGCCGAACGAATCACATTGAACATGAAAACTCGTTGAATCTGATTCGTTCGGCCACATAGGGCCGAACAAACTCGATTTGTTCGGCCCCTGTGACGCCGAACGCCTGCAGGTAGCTCGCACAGTTCCTCGCCGCCATCATCTTCTTCCACAGCACCGAGTACTTCCTCACCATCGGCATATACGGAAAGCCTCGTGTATCTAGCAGCTGTAACCCCTTTCTCTCTCTCTTTCTGCGTTTTGAACTTTGTTGTTGGTAACGGTGATGGGGAGCGGGATGGGGTGGAGAAGGGGAGAGTGATGAGGGCGGGGAAGGGGAGAGAATGAGGGAGACTGGGCTGGAGAATGAGGGAGACTGGGCTGGGGTTGGTGCAGGGCGGCTGCGGAGTTGGTGCAGGTGGCCGGAGGAGGGAGAGGGGGAGAGAGGGAAGGAGAGGGAGGGGTAGTTTAAAATTTTTTATTTTTTTTTAAATGCAGCGTGGGTTGAGTCAAATATAGTGTGCAGGTAGCAGCTCTCTCTCTCTCTCTCTTTTTTTATAATTGTGGGTGTGTCCTGAAAACGCATGGTGCGTTCACAATCACCCTAATAATAATCCTAATCCCATTAAATTAATAATTCAAACTACATCGTGCCGGCCTCAACGCTTTCTTCTTCTTCTTCTTGCCATCATGATCATCAACCAACATGGTGTCGTCCATTTGGCTCCTGCTCTGCAACGACTCTGTCTCCATTGGCATTTCCTTCTCTGTCGGTATCAAAATCTCTTTCCAGTGGTGGAAGGGAAATGGCTTCCAAGTCCAACGCTGTTGTCAGATCCTCTCTTCGTTCCGACCGACAAAACCTTCCGAAGAGTGGCAGCAGCAGCGGCGGCACCGGATCGACGCCTCATCCTTCAACTCGCTCCAAGCCCCCTTCTGCAAGGCGCTCTGCAGCAGCACCGAATGGCAGAGCTTCCAACCGCGATGATTGCACTGGTAACTCAACCTCTCTCTCTCGATTCATCCACCCGACTACCGACAGATACAAACATTAGGTCACGACCCCAGAACCGGATCATCACATAAATGGTCTGCAAGTCGGGGCGCGACTGTGGGGGTTTAGGTTGGCGATAATATTTCTCCCCAATTTCCACAAATGTGGGGGCGCCACTGGGGTTTTGTAGGCGATAATAATTCTCCCCAAGTTCCACAAATGTGAGGCTATGGAATATCCTCATCTTTTAAAAACTTTTCGGCGGAAACTTACAATATGCCATGAGGATGGCACAATGCATTACACAATATCACATGAAACCGGCATGGATATTTCATGATAGACAAGATATCAGAGCATGACAATATTCTAGAACTCATTCCCCTAATTCATTAAAATATCAATTACAGAAGTGCGTTAATTAAATTCCACGGGCCTCCAAAAGCATGGCCAGTAATAAAAAAACTACAAAATATACTAAATCAAAAGACTATTTCCCAAAAGATGTGACGGATCTCATGCACCAGAATGATGCTCTAGAGTACGTTGTCTACGCTACACTTTGCATAGCCTTGCGGTTACCTTGGACTGCCTCAATTCCTACTGAGAAGTAGGGATGTCGTTACCTACAACACCAAAGCATAGTATTTGATTACGAATAGCCTAACAAGTAATCATTGTAAATGACAATAACATGTTACTTCAATGTGGAATTTAATGACAGAAGATTAAAAGAAAGCAATGAAGTCTATCAAAAAAGACCATGCAAAAGTAGTGATAATCGTAACTCGTAAGGGATCACCTCAAAACGAAACTAACAAAATGCTTCGAAACCATGGTTTAAAATCTCGGTCTCGGTCGCGGTATCGGCCGGGCCGAAAAACCGATATATATCGGATATCGTCGCGGATATCGGTCCGTCGTGGTCGTCGCGGTGTGAAAATTTTTTTAATCCAAAAAATTTTGCAAAAATATCCAAAAAATCCAGAATATTAGAAAATACTGGAAAACAATATTTTTTTCCATTAGTAACAACAATAAATCAAAATCTCGGTCACCTTAAGTTATGAGTCCTGTTTGTGTCGCTGATCGCTTTCTTCTCTAGTATTTCATATAATGCAACCATTATTGATGCTCATGATCAATTTATTATTGTAAAATATAAGACAATAAAGATAACATATCAATCATCATTTAATACTAACTCAATCATCATATAAGTTGTGAAATTCATGACCATGAAGATAACATATTAAAATCTAAAACATGATAGTGAGATAGATAAATCATAAAGCACTTGGACATCAAAAGGTTCATAGTTTACCTGAAATTAGAGGGGACTAGAGAGTAGAAACTAGAGAAAGAGATTGATGAGTATGAGTGTATGACATATTGACAGCCTAATTCCAAGTGGAGTGTCGCCTAGGCTCAATATGATCATCATCATCATCATTTCTTCGGTATTGGTTAAAAAGATATGCTTCATATTGTTGCGCAGCACTACCATACCCATGACCATATTCAGATTGTTCTTGATAAGATGATGAACTATCTTGATCCCCCGTAGATTGTTCTTGGTAATTGTGCAGAAATGACATGAAATAGCTATGGGGGGCATATAAAGGTCATGGGGATAATGTGGTGGTGGGGGAAGCCTCCCTTGCTCCATTAATATATGTTCGATACACGCCATACAATGATCATGAATCATTAAAGGAACATATTTGTGATGAAATTTCAAAAAAATGATATATTATAATTCAAATATTAAAAAAATCCAAAAATAAAAGAATTGAAAAAAAAATTCAAAATCATGTGTATGAGTAGATTTAGCATGAAAATATGTAGATCTAACTTCTAAGTGAAGTACACAACACAAGTTACAAACCTTCATGATTTCTATGCTTCATATAAAAATAAAAAAGAAAAAACACATAAATACATAATAAAATGTTTTAAGTTAATTTTCTCTTACCTTGAATAAAATTTTCTTGAAGAAAATATGCAAGAGGGATGTGTGAATGTGTGATGGAGGTATGGCTGCTGCTCTGAGGAGTAAGGAGATCAGAGGAGAGGGGAAGAAGATGAAGATGGGGAAAAAGTTAAAAAAATTAGGATTTGGGGTGATTTTAAAGGATCTCGGCCGATATTTTAATAACGGCCGAGATCCCGATAAGTCCGAGATGATCATAATATCGGCCGAGAAATGCCGATATTTTGGGGATTTTTACCCCGGTGTCGCCGATACCGATATCTCACCGAGATATCGTACCGGTATGGGCTGATACTGGTTCATATCGGCTGATATGAACCGGTATTGGCCGATATTTAATACCATGTTCGAAACAAAAATGGAAAATTGGCAAACCGTGTAGCTAAATTCTCTAAATTGTCTGCATGACTGTAGCATGGAGTCAAACATAAGGGGGGAGGGGGTTACCAAGGTACCGAGGTGAGCTCTGGGACACCTTCAAACAAGATACAATATTGCAGTGGATGGAATATATATATAATATACAAGCTTGAGTGGTGCCGACTCGAATTCCAAGGACTACATAGTCTAACAAAGGGGGTTACTCCAAATGCTAAACAAAATTCGAACAAACTACCAAAATGGACACCCTTCACAAATTTCGAAACCGATTAACTTAGAAAAAGTGGAGAACTAATGACGGACAGTGCTTAGAGGGTCAAAATCGGGCAAAAGAAGGTAAACGTACCATACTGGACTTGGTCTAAATAAACCAGTTCAATTGCACCCAAGTCTAACTCGATTTGGGCAACATTTGGGTACAAAAGAGCTATCGCCGAAATGGGTAAGAGGGTTTCAGGCGGTTCTGAGCAACGAGGGGGGTAGTAGTGCAGAATATGCGTGCTTGCCCACCAAGTACAACCCACCGTGGATCCTGTCAAACCCAAGGAGAAAGTGGAGCAACAATTGCGCGCTACGGCCTTTAGTAGTGACTCATGCAATGCAAATGACTAAACTTAGGTCGGGTAGGTCAAAGGATAAAACCAGTAGTACATAGTGCCTACAGGAGAAGTACACATGTAACGCGTGTGAATAAATGAGTACAATGATTATTAGATTGACCATTATGCAAGGAACCATTAAAGATTGCTAACCTAAGTCTTAGGTTGCCATTAACATGCAAGGCAATACCATTCTACTCTGTGGTTCAAGGATCCAAAATGTATAAGGATTATATTTACTAGTAGTTTGGTGCTCCAATGGTCGTTTACATTTGGGGTCCAAGATTCACAATTCTGACTTAGCATTGCACTCCACATGTCTTCGGACAATCCTGGAGTGAAAGTCATCTCAAACATTCACTCCCCATTAATCTCAAGCATAAACATTAAGTGAGTCTGAAATTATAGGGTCTCTTGGTTTTACTTTGAAGAATTGGGGTTCAAATCCACTAAGTGGACACTTAGAGGGGGCAAACAATGGCCCACAAGGTGCTTGCGTAGGGCCCATATTCATGCCAAAAAGTAGGGAAGAGATGGGGCCCCAAATGGTTCCGGGGAGGAGGAGGAGGAGGAGGAGGAGGGGGGGGGGGGGGGGTGGTGGTGGGTGGTGTGCAGGTCTCAGGGCGACCCCCTAGTTCTACCATAGGGGGTTGCAGTCGCATTTTGTAGGGGGGGTGGGGTGTTGGGTGTGTTGTTGCCGCAGGACTCCCTGCACTTCGGTTTTCTTGGGATTTTCCCCACTTCCTTGGGACCTTTCTACGAGGTCTTTTTCACCCTAATTGAGGGTCTTCCAACACACGTTAACATCCCTTCATTTGACACCAACTCCAATTACAAACCACCAAAATAAACATGAGCTTAAACTAAGTTAATTAAGCATTAAGTAGAATTTTTCGAGAATCAACAATAGACTAACATTCATGGAATGAAATTTAAAATGAAAACTTGTCTTGGCCTTCTAAGCTCCCTAATCACAAATCCCACACGTCAATTTTAATCAAACTCTTCGAAGAACAAAACCCCTAAATTTCCTAGGAAAAGAGGCCTAAAAATACTACCCTTAACAACGTACTAAAAATTGGGAATGATACCTTACCTTTAAAGACTCCAAATGGACTGATTTTGATGGGGAGAGGGGCGGCCCAACATGGATTTGAACGAAAATGAACGTGGATGATTGCGGCCACGATGCGAATAACTTCTATGGAATAGAATATTGATTCAATGAAGGAGTGGAGGAGAAAATGGCCACAATAGAATTCAGCTGGAAGTCTTCTTATTTGTTGCAGAGAATAAGAAAGAGATGAATCGGAGTGGTCGTGGTGTTTATATAGACTTGCTTTATGGAAATTTCAAGTTTACAATTGGAAACTTGTGGACATGATTATTATGGCCTTCAAGAGGGTTTTCTATACATCGAAATGAGTCGCGTTCTACACAAATGTTCCACGAAATAATTTCCTCTTTCCAACAAGCTCAAGTTTGACAATTTTCGAAGTCTCAGCCAAAAAGTCAACTTTTCCAAAAAGTGACACTTTGACTCACACTTAAGTGTAAAGCAATCGGCCTAAATGAGGGTCTTCCGGTCGTTGAATGAGTACGGCATCTTCATGAAAGTTTCTCGAAATAATATTATTTACCCAACTCGGAGCAAACTCAATTTCTACTAAAATGACGACGGCACTAATCTTGGTCTAACGGCCATCAAACCTTTCCAATCTCTAGTCTGACCTTCCAAACCAGTGAAACCCTAATGAGGCCTGCCTAATCGCATTTTAAAGAAAACACCCAAAATACCCTCAACAACAACCTAAGTGACCAAACTATACTTTCTAAGTTGGAACTTAGTCTAAATGTGGTCAAACCGACTCGATCATAAACCAACACCAAAACCTGCTTAATTAACACTAATCACAGTTAATTAGCATATAAACATTGTAATTTTGATCGTGGTCTTACATGACTTTCTTTCGAAACCTATAATTCCAGAAGGTACCACACCAGTAAGACGTCAGATTTACAATAAAAACGTGGAGGATAAACCTACAAGCTTACAAGAAAACATCTATTTCATAACAGTCTAAAGGGTTAAGATGTCCTACTTGATAAAGATACAAAATGTGCTCCTTCATTCTTAGAGGTAAGCGAACATCGGAAGCCTTTGAATATGCTGCAAGCATTACTGTTGAAAAAAAAAGTTCAGACAGAAGAGGATGAGGACTAATTCATGGGAATAAGGGGATATTCCGCATGAGCCAAAGCTTATGAAGATAGAAAGAAGAAAAGAAGCCTTTGAAGCCAAAAGTCCATTCAAACCTAATTAAAGATCAAGAAAAGGATGAAACAACATATGAAAAGAGAGGGAGCACCAAAAAAGCCACGTCAATAAGAAAGTAATGACGAGAGGAAATCAAAACAAAGGACACACAAAATAGTGATCCTTTGAACAAGCCAATGGATCATATTACTCCTGCACGTTAGATGGACCTGATGGGTGAGAAGATTCATGATTTTGTTGCTGTCACAACAAAGCCCCAAGAAGATTCGTCTGTTGATTGCAGACTGTTCTATCCTCTTATCGATTTCTCTTTTTAGAGGACAAAAGTTGGTCACAAATAGAGAGAAGTGTGAAAAGATGGCCATGGATCATTGACAAACACTTATAGTGGGTGAAACCCATAGGCATTAGATGGAAGAACTGTATTTGGGAGTGTATTTCTTCAACTTCATTCTCTCTAGGCTCTTCAAGGTGTCCAGGGGACTAAGGCAAGAGGATCTTGCGTCTTCCTTTCTGTTCACAATTGTAGTTGAAGCTTTGAGTGCTCTTTTTTCAAAAAACTAAGGAGATAGATCTCATTGAGCCTTTACTGTTGGCAGAGGTGAAGAAGCTATCTCGTCTTCAGTTTGCAGATGACACCTTTATTTTTAGTTCCAGAAAAAGGGAGGAGATGGAGGTGATCAAGAGAATTCATAGATGCTTTGAGCTTTCTTCTTGGTTAAATATTAATTTATGAAAAAGAGTGTGTGTGTGTGTGGGTTGATTGGATGAGGTGATTCAACGGTTGGCTAGTGTGCTTCATTGAAAAATGGGAAGTTGCCAATATTATATCTTGGTTTGTTCATTGCGGCCAAGTCAAGATTGGAACCTATCTGGGATATTGTTTTGTAAAATGTTGAGCGAAAATTATCCATGTGGAGAGTAACTATTTATCTTGGGGAGGAAGGATCACTTTTAAGGTCACACCTTGTCAACTTGCTAGTGTATTATATGTCCTTGCTTCGGATGATTGTAGGGATTGAGGATAAGTTGGATTGTTTTAGTAGGTTTTTCCAATGGGGGAGATGTAATGACAAAAATAAATTGCATCTTATGAAATGGTATGAGGTTGTTAAACCTAAATTGGCTGGGGGTTGGGTTTTGCTAACTTGGAGTTTAACAATTTGGCTTTTCGAGCAAAGTGGTGGTGGAGATTTGGGGAGGAAAGAGATGCCTTGTAGGGAAATGTTATTGTTTCAAAATATGGGTAGGATGGGTAGGGTTGGGTTCCTACTTCCTAGTCGAGTCCCTAAAGGCCTAGCGACTAATGTTTAAGGACCCATCTATGATTAGGGGTTTGGTTTCAAGGCAAGGGAAGGGAGTCAAGTCAGTTTCTCTTTCAGTGATTGGTTGGGGGTTGGTCCTTTGTCTCTTTCTTTCCCTAGGTTGTATATGCGACTAGGTTGTGGGGTAACATTTCGAGAGTTGGGGATGCGACTAATGTTTAAGGACCCATCTATGATTAGGGGTTTGGTTTCAAGGCAAGGGAAGGGAGTCAAGTCAGTTTCTCTTTCAGTGATTGGTTGGGGGTTGGTCCTTTGTCTCTTTCTTTCCCTAGGTTGTATATGCTTGGGGTTCCCTCAACCTCACTTGGCTCCACCCCCTGACAGTATCTAATTGAAGAGGGCTGGTTTAATTGTTGCCACCCATCATTTCGTGCGCTCTTCTTTTGATGGCCACGTATTTCCTCCCTAATTGCTACATTGTTTGCATTCCTTCTACCAAAAATGGAAATTCGTGGACTTCCGTAGGAGATTTTCTTCTGTATCCTATATCGGTTACACTTTTGCGAAACTGCAAAAAATTGCATTGGTTTTAATGTTTTTTTTCTATTGAAAAGAGTAAGCACCAAATGATGGAAACTTTTTCATTTAAATGCGCCCTAGGGTTTGGCCGGATAAGATAACTAATTTATAATTAGGTGAGTTTTTTATGATTTTGTATGTATAACTACTTATCAAGCGTGGAGCTGCATATGCTGATAAGCAATACGGCAGGGAAATCACCTATAGCAAGACATTAGAATTGAAAAATAGTAATAGACAAATCTCATAATGAATTAATGGAAACTAAAAACTTGAAAACTAGGACTTCTTAAATTAAATAACTCAATTACGGGCACTTTACAAGGCAAGTAATTTCTAAAAGTTTGAAAATAGGTAACTGAAATCCCCACATCTCCTAACTTCTATGTGATGAGAGGAGAAACTTGCACAAGAATGGCTGGTGCAAGTGTTTTTTTTTTTTTTATTCTTCTTCGTAGATCCCATGGGGACCTCACCCATTTTTCGTCAGAAGCTGCCTCAGCAGGTTCCCTTATGAGCAGTATCCTGCCACATTTGAGCATTATAAGCCTTTCATAGCATTTGATTTGTGAGATCTTCTTTTTTCCCTTTTTATTTTAATCTACCCACCTGTTATATATATAAAAAAGCATTTTAATCTACCCTATTTCTTTAGGCGCTAATGACTGATATCTTCTCTGTGTCTGGGGCTCGAACCTGGGTAGATACCTCCCCTGAGACTTTTGATGTCCCTTTACCAGCTGAGCTAGCATGGGTAAAATATGTGATTATGTCGCTTTGTGTTAATTGCATCTGAGAAGGCTTTGAAATATACAGTTAGTTCCACAACAGGTTTTACAAATGCGACCTTCCGGAAGTTAAAGTCAATAGACTAGAGGGCGACCTAATTTATGTGACTTGTGAATTTCATATATTGTTCTCGTTGTGATCATGTACTTAAGAGGTTTCAATATATCTGCTCAAATACTAGATGGTGAGCTGACATTGGTGTCACGTGCGCTTAATGTATATGGCTACCTAGAGGATTTTATGTATAGATATTTTTTGCCCTTCCATTTTAATAATTCTCGAATTCTGATATTTTTTACCAAATCCTAAAATTTTGGATCTGATATTTTTGTGCCTTAGCACAGATCCAGGAAGAGTGAGAGTGGCAGTCAGACTTCGACCAAAGAATGTGGAAGATCTCACTTGTGATGCTGATTTTGCAGATTGTGTTGAACTGCTGCCAGAGGTGGTTTGGTTTCCTGTTTATGTAACAATTAATAAGTTATTTCCATGTGGATGTTGATTATACTGCATGCTTGATTTCAATTGATTCCAGAGTGTTATTTTTTCCACATGATTGAATATATAAATTGTTCTTTTTTTTTTCATGGACATCATTCCAAAGATTACACTTAAGAGCTTCTGTTTGAAATCAAGAGTGCATTGCCTAGTGATTCATTCTTTCCTTGCTGCAGCTGAAGAGGCTGACATTGAGGAAAAATAATTGGAGCTCTGAGTCATTTGTGTTTGATGAGGTCTTTACAGAAAGTGCTTCTCAGAGGCGTGTCTATGATGTGACTGCAAAACCTGTTGTGGAGGTAATGGACTGAGCTCTTCTAGACTGCAGAACTGAAGCCCCTTTTGTTGATTTAGTATTCAGTTATGAAATCTTCTGTATGCATATATTTCCTTCTGATCACTTTTTTGAGGATAGTTAGTTGGAACTTTCTATTGCCTCTTATACCGGGATGCTTGAAATAAGCAATATATCCATATTGCTTGTTGTTGGATACTTTATTTTATGTTTCAAATCCGTCTCCCTGCCATATCCAAGGTATGCCCCTGTTGCAGCAGGCCATATCGGGGCATTATAGGTTGTTGTGTGTTCCTTTTTTATTTTGTTATTTGTTATTTGGTTTTTATTGCATGCTTATGTGGTGGATGAATGTGATGGTATCTCATTAAATGGCAAACTAGGAATGGTGTTGAGATTTATTTCTCAATTCTATGGATATGTTGTGAAATATTTTATAAAATAAAGTGGATGAATTGGTTCTGAATTTGTTACATAATGACGATAATGGCCATGGTAAACATATACACTATTTTGATATACTTTTGCAGAGTGTATTAAATGGGTATAACGGGACAGTGATGGCTTACGGTCAAACAGGTACTGGGAAAACATATACCGCCAGCCGACTTGGCAAAGACGATCCATCTGAACGTGGCATAATTGTTAGAGCTTTAGAGGACATAATTTCTGAGACCATTTCATCTGATTCCGTGGCAATCTCCTATTTACAGGTATATGTATTTACTTTTTTTTTTTTTTTTTGAATTTTGAACATTGATGTAGAGAATTTTGTGCAATTCCTTACCAAAGGAGCTTTCTTTGATGGGACATAGTTTTTCTGCTTTGACTTGTGTCACAATAAAATTCTTTCTCGATAAAAATAGAAAAAAAAAAAATCTTGAACATGATGTAGCTTTAGTTTTTCTTCCATTGTCATAGTGCGTGTCCCTTGGTGTTGGCATAAATGTATTTATGTGACACAACATGAGGTTCTCCATCCTTTGTCATGTTGCTTGGTTATGGGTATGGGTGTCGAATGAATGATCCTTGACTTCAGGATATGCATAGTACCTCAAGATTGAAGTTCGTATATGTGAGTCCAATGATTTTAATCATAAAAAGTTCATAAATTTTAAGGTGCTTTTGGCTCCATAAATAACACCATTTTGAAGATCGTAGCAATCTGGTATATGTACTATTTTGGATCTTTGATTTGTTCCTTAGATAACCTTATGTCCTTCCTGCCACCTGCTGGTGCTGAATGAAGGCATAAAAAATGAAGAACTAGTTTGGGAGGCCATTTGTAATGCCCCACCCTACACACAAGCATGATATTATCCGCTTTGGCCTACGGGCCTCACGGTTTTGTTTCTGATAGGTCTCAACCCACCAAAAGGCCTCATGCAAGGTAAGGGTATGAGCTCTACATACAATCCCAGTCACTTTCCTTTCTATAGTCGATGACTTCAGGGCGTCACAATCCACCCCCCTTAGGGTTGCACGTCCTTGTGCAGTAGCTTGCCAGCCCTCTTGGCCCGCCCACATGGAAACCCACCCACTTGCACCAGACCAAGGCAGGGACCCACACTCGAACTAGTTGAGAGTCAGTTCTGATACCATTTGTAACACCTCACCCTACACACATGCATGATATTATTTGCTTTGGCCCACGAGCCTCACAGTTTTATTTTTGATAGGCCTCAACCCACCAAAAGGCCTCATGCAAGGTAAGGGTGCAAGCTCTACATATAATCCTAGCCACTTTCATTTCTTTAGTCGATGTGGGACTCCAGGGCGTCACAATCCACCCCCAGTCACAATGATCTATAATGACCCGGGCCTAGTATCCACATGATATTGTCCGGTTTGGCTCATGAGATTCCAACCCAATCTTGCCGCACGGTTTTAAAAGGCCTCATGTGGAGTTAAGGACACCAGGTCACACATATATACCCAAGATTTGGACTAGCGTGTTTTTGATGTGGGACTTATGCACCACTATATACCCAATCCTCGTCGGACCCAACACCGTTCTACAGGGGAGCCACAAGCGTGACACCATTTGTCCTTAACCTGATTTGTAGACCAACCGAAAGTCCAAGACCTGCGATTGGAAAAACAAGAAACTACATTTTGACTCTCGAAATGGATAATATTTTACTTTGAAAAAGGCTTCAAAACTAGTTGGCCATGTCAATCTCTCTGTCACAAGGATACACCATTCATAAAATTTTGATCAACAGTTCAAAAGATATGGCCTCCAAAAGTTGTAAGCACAGATGAGGGAAATTACCCCACTAGCGAACTGTGCAAGGCACAGGGTGCATGCCTATCTGTTTCCAAAAAAACAGGGTGCAGGTCTACTCTCTGCGTAGTTCTGACAATTCTGTTTCTTGTCCCCAAGATCATCCAAAATCTGGAAATATAGGTCTCTACATGATGTTGAGGCTTTCTATTCGCCTTCGGAACCATCTATTGCCTTCAAAGAGCTTCTAACACATCCAGAGAAGTTTCAAAATTCAAGAATTAGAAGATTTGGATCTTGGAGGGTTTCTCTTGCGTTAGCCTGTGTTCCATCTTAGGATTGTAGAAGGGGTATTAAGGCCTTATATCTTCGGTCTTTGGCCTGTCAAAGTGTAAGTGCCATTGTAGCCTAGATTGAACATCGATAAAATTATTAAGGTTTTTCTTTGTTATTTGTTTTACTATGTCTTCATTTTTCACACAAACAATATTTAGTAACTTTACTCCTCCTCCTCCTTCTCCTCTAGATCTTCAACCTGACAGGCTCTAATCTTTGATTAAAGCTGGTACCAAGTTAATGTTTGATCTCAGGCTGGTGGACGAGCTCACCAATTTTGTGGGGCCAAACCATGTTCTTGGGGCTCTTTAGTAGAAATGATATAGAAGGAAACCCACAAGACTTAGTCCTAGCATTTGGCATCACACTTGACCTGGGTGGTAGGCACACAATGCGACACAATGCTCCTTGCGCAGACTGTTCTGTCCACAACACTCCTTGAGAGCATTTTGAGTTTGGAAAACCATCTTTCTTATTCCTTTTCTTTCGGGGCCCTTATGCTGCAATGACCTCCTAACTTCTCTTCTTGGAACCTATCGCTCAAGGCCATGCTTGGTTTTGAGCTTTCGATTGTGAAAGCATTTTTGAGAAGAAAAAAAAGTGCTCTTCCATGGGGGTAAATTGAAATAACCTTATTTTGAGAAACTACAAATTTGCACCGTCTCAGGGCTATATGACTTCTGCCCCACCAATCCTTAAACTAGCATGAGCAGTGGTTGTTCTTTGGAAAACCTGAACATGGGGTATTCCAGTTTCTTCTGGGACTTTACCAACTTTATTTGAGCACAAACATGGGAATCTACAAGCTATTCCTATCCAAAGGGTTACCGAAAATAACCTTGCTTATATGAAGGATTACAATAGAAAATCAGATCACAGATAGCATAAGCAGTTTGGTGCCTTGCGCCTTTAATGAGCCTAGAGCCTGTAGGCCTTATCTACATTTAGCACATCTTTTTGCAAATTTATAAGCCATTTTGAATCATATTTTTGTGTTACCATTTTCGCCTGATTTACTATTGTGTATGTGGTTCTAGCCTTTCTATTCTGTCTAATGTTTTATTGATGTGTTCGTATGTCTCAGAGACTGATTTTCTTACCTGATCTAATGTAAAATATCGGGAAAACATTTTACCAAACACTCGGTGGATGGGATCTAAAACCTTTGCTTTTGATACCAAACTGATGTGTGCCCTTGAAAGTTGAAAGGGCATCAATCCCAAAGGAAGGCCTCTAACATAATTGACGGTAGGGTGGTGTGTCTCTTTACCTCACCGAGATCTACTGTAGGAAACGAAAATGGTAGAGACAAAAGCAATTAACAAGTACTAACCTGAAAAGAAGTAAAAAAAAAAGAAGAAAGTGTTGAATCTCCAAGAACTCCATACAAGGTATGCCAAAGGGGGGTGATTTTTATTAATATAGAAACCGGTCAGGTCATGAATGGAACAACAAATCTTTACATCTCTTCTCCAAGTAAAAGAAGAAAATCTAATAAATCTGAACTGTAAAACATTGAAAGTTTATCCTACCCATGTAAACATAATGAAAAGGAAAAAATGACAAAAAATATCCTTAAATTCGTAACTCTCTTATACCCTAATAGAAAATTGGCCATGACTTTTCCAGTATGTATGAAAATCATACAAACTTTGGCTCGTCAGAAAGCTAATAGAATAAGCTATCCAATGTATCCAATTTAGGTCATTCTGACTTCATTTGATACATGAAATCAGGCCATCATTAAAATATATGAAAATTAAAGTTACAACTCGCTTGCCATGGGCAATGGCTTTGGACCACTTTTTGTGACTTGTGACCAAATGGGTGCCATGTATATGAACTACATCAAATAGAAGTTGAAATGAGAAAATTAAAAAAAAGAAAAATTGCAAAAATCTATTGTTTCGAACAGACAAGAATGTTCGTTTTTTTTTTTTTTTTTGATAACCCAGGGTATCTCGCGCCCAGCCCCGCCCAGGAACCTTTTTGCCTGAGCCCGAGGGACACTCGATTCTGGACAGCCGAGAACTAATCCCTAGGGGCACATGCAAACCCTCCTATCCACATACATAGGGTAAAACTATGGGAGGTGGCCAACGGAGGTAGGTGTTGAACACAAGACCTCTCCGCTTCCTGAGGCGCAGAGTCCTTGGCCAATTGAGCTACCACTCATTGGTTAGAATGTTCAAAATTTTCTTTGTTTATTTATTTCCTTATTTATTTATTTACTTTTTGGTGGGGGAGAATGAGAACTTTGGATTTGGAATGATCCAAGATTAGAGAAGTCTACATTTGAAATTATTTAAGGTTGTTCTAAGCATCGTGTAAGGGGCTAGCTTTGAGGAGAGAACTTATTATTGATCTAAATACTGTATAAGGAATGGTTGAAGCAAAACATTTTTTTATATGGTGATATGGGTTTCTTTACATAGTCACACGATACTGTTATTTTAATACTGTATGCTCAAATTTGGGATGCACTCTGTTTATGTTCCTTTTTTTTATTTTTTCTTTTTTTCTTCTTTTGGCCTAATGTGATGACTCAATCGTAATTCACTCGGTTCATCTCAAAACCAAATATATGTATGCTTATATGTATATTTTCTTTAGGATGTGAGTTTATATCTAGACTCTCTTGTGAAAGTACCCTGGTGTGCACTGATGTTATTACATTGTTTTTTCTATACTTGTATTATCTTTTTTGTTTCTTCCAGTTGTATTTGGAATCTGTGCAAGATTTGCTAGCCCCTGAAAAGACTAATATTCCTATCATGGAGGACCCCAAGACAGGCGAAGTGTCCTTGCCTAGTGCTTCTGTTGTTAAAGTTCGAGATCTTGACCACTGTCTGGAACTTCTTGAAATTGGTGAGGCTAACCGCCATGCAGCAAATACAAAGCTGAATACTGAGTCTTCACGTAGTCATGCAATTCTTATGGTGGGCAACTTGGTTTTGTTCAATTGAGTTTTTTACTTTGCAATCACCCTGTTCTAAATCTTTCTTCCATGCAAGGGACCTGATTATTTGATAATTGTTTTTGGGCCTGACTTTACATATAGGTTTATGTCCGAAGATCTGTGAAAGAAAAGCTAGAAAATGAGCTCACTTACCCAGACAACAGTCCCCAATTCGATGTACCTGTTCGCAACAGTCTACCTGTTGTGTTGAAAAGCAAGCTGTTGATTGTTGACCTTGCAGGATCTGAAAGAATAGACAAATCTGGTCTGTTTCTGAAACTCAGCCTTAAAGTTTGTACTTACTAGCATAATGTGTGCCTTCTCCATGATGTGTAATTTGTAAAATTCCAACATTCACATCTTATTAGTGTAATAGGCAGTTTTTGTCTGTAGCATGATACGCTATTGTATTGATCTTTAATTAGTAGCATGGAAGTGTTTAACAAGTAGTGCTATCTTCTACTCAGCATTCAAAGAACAGAACTGATCCCATCACTCTTCACTCATCTGTATATCTCTGATAGAGGAAATTATATGTTGATAAGTATCCCCCTACCCACCCCCAACCCCCCTCAACAAAAAAAAAAAAAAAAAAGAAAAAAAAAAGAAAGGATGCAACAACATGTTCTCTTCATTTTCCTAATCTATTGACCTTTAATTTGACATCAGTATTTAAATCAACATTTTCAATAAAGGAATCTATATGCAACCTTCCAAGAAATTTTGACGAACATCTTATAGTCACATTTCTTGTCCATGCATTTAACTTATATTTGGATTTGGTTTTGTCAAACAGTTAATCTTGTACAGACATTCAGTTTCTTTAAGTTATTATTCTGGTGGTAAAATTACAGCTCTAGGTGTTAGGTCTAAACTTGATGGCTGAGGGGAAATCTTGCTCTTGTAGGAGTGAGGTACTTTTATGCACTTCTAGGTGTTCTTTGAGGCATACCAACTTGATGCGGGCATCACAACAGATTTATGTCAGCAAAGGAAAGTCAACCAAGTAATTTATGTGCTTGACACCAACATGATAAGGAAATTTTACTCTTTTCATCATAAATCATAATAATCATCAGTACCATCATCTAAGTGTTACCCGATCAATTTGTGGTTGGCTTAATGGCGTTTCTTGGAACGCCATGCAACCTTACAATCTCTCGAACATATGTTTTGGCCAGGTATTCCATCGTAGTTCTTCCTTTCAGCTGTATGATGTGCACCGACTTGGTCAACCGATCTACAATTACCCAAATTATTTCATTATACCTTGAGGTTCTAGGGATATGTTCCCATTTCCATTCTGGTATGGGTAACGGCTGCAGTAATCCCCCCGGCTTCCTATGATCAGCCTTCACTTGTTGACAAGTAAAACACCGTCCGACGAACTCTGTAACATCATTTTTCATGCCGATCCACCAAAATCTGATTTTTAAGTTCTGCTACATCTTGGTGCTCTCCGGATGGATAGTATATCTTGTCTGATGTGCTTCCTTCAAAATCTCATCTTTGATTTCCTGGATATTTGGTACACAAAGTCTTCCCTTGAAATGTAATACGCCATTGACAATTGAGAAGTCTGGCTTATTGTCCATTTTGTCAAAGATTTCCAATAATGTCTTGTCGTCGCGTTGATGATCCTTTATTCTCTGGATTAACTCAGTTCGAACCTTGAAACTTCCCAATAATTCCTTTTCACCAATAGGCCATAAATTAACATCTAAGTCATTGATCTCTTCAAGTAGTTTCCACTCGGCGGTCAAACAAGCCATATGTGCTGATTTCCTGCTTAGGGCATCGGCTACAACATTCGCCTTTCCTGGATGATAAAATATAGAGAAGTCATAGTCTTTTAGGAATTCCATCCATCTATGTTGTCTAAAGTTCAACTCCTTCAGTGAGAATACGTACTTGAGGCTCTTGTGATCGGTATATACCTCAAATTCTTCACTGTAAAGGTAGTGCCTCCAAATTTTTAATGCAAAGACTACAGCTGCTAACTTAAGATCGTGCGTAGCATAGTTTTGTTCATGTACTTTTAGCTGTCTGGAAGCGTATGCAATCACCTTTCCGTGTTGCATACTTGCATGAGAACACACCCTAACCCTTGCAACGACGCATCACAGTAAATCACAAATCCCCCACTCCCAGTGGGAAGGGTGAGTATTGGTGCCGATGTTAATTTACCTTTCAATATTCGGAAGCTATCTTCACATTTCTCATCCCAAGTGAATGGGACATCCTTCCTTGTGAGTCTGGTTAACGGTCCAGCAATTGTAGAAAATCCTTGTACGAACCTTCGATAGTAGCCAGCCAGGCCTAAGAAACGTCGAACTTTTGAAACATTTTCAGGTCGCTTCCAATTCATAACCGCTTCTATTTTAGTAGGGTCTACAGATAATCCTTCTCCTGAAATAATGTGACCCAAAAAGGTTACTTACCCTACCAAAAAATCACACTTGCTTAGCTTCGCGTAAAGCTTGTTGTCTCTCATTAGATGTATGGAGGTACGTAGATGCTCACCATGTTCTTCCTTTTCCTTAGAGTAAATGAGGATATCATCAATAAGTACCACCATAAATTTATCCAAAAAGGGTTGGAAAACTTGGTTCATAAGTGCCATGAATGCGGCTGGGGCATTGGTCAAACCGAAAGGCATGCCTAAAAACTCGTAATGGCTGTATTGAGTCCGGAACGCCGTCTTGGGAATGTCCTCCTCTCTCACTCTTAGTTGATGGTAGCCGGACCTTAGATCAATCTTGGAAAAGTATTTCGCACCTTGCAGTTGGTCAAGCAATTCATCAATATGGGGTAGAGGGTACTTTTTGTTGATAGTCACCTGATTTAACTGTCGATAATCAATGCACATTCTCAGGGTTCCATCCTACTTCACAAACAGAGCCGGTGTCCCCATGGAGACACGCTAGGTCGGATGAATCCGTTACACTCTGAAACTATTTTAATCTTGTTTGTGCTTAATTAATTATGTTTAATATAAATTAATTGTGCTTAGTACTAATTAAGCTATTTTAGTATAAATTAGTCTTGTTCTAGCATTTTAGTTAGACCTTGAGTCTTGGGTAGGTAGGTTGACCAAATATTAGCTCTTTTAAGTAGAGCCGGAGACTTTTTCGTAAATTGAGATTTTCGTATTTTGCATCGTATGCACATCGTTTTGGCGTCATCGCGTGTATCTTGTCGCGCCCGTCATCTTTTATATTGATCATTTCCTCATTTGACCCCGAACTAATCAATTAGGCCCTCATTTGACTCAAATTGGAAATATGACAATGAGGAAAACTTTCTTATAACTGTGAAAAACATAACTTAAGACAGCTCACCCACTTCATTCGTTCAGTTCATGTTGGCTGCTGAAGAGAAACTCTGGTTTCCTACTTCTTTCATTTTCTCCTTCTCTCTTGACAATCATCCAAGGAAAGAAATTGCATGTGTGTGTGGAAGTTAGCTTTGGTTTCATCTTCCTCATTTCTAAATCTCCATATCTTTATTGGGCTAAGATTGGTCTTCTCCAACCTCTCAACAGTTCTTTTGGTAAGAACTCCACTTCTTCTCTTAGAAATTAGCATTGATTGAGCCCATAGAATTCTTGTCTATCACATGCATGCATTTTTAATAGTCCTTTTGGTACTATCTTCTTAATAGGGTTGTGAGATTTGGGGGTTTTACTTGTTTTGAGTCAAGAAGAAGATTTAGTGTGGGAAGCTTGGTTTTAAGGCAAGTATAAGCTCTAATCCTTCATGCATGTTGTGATTGTTAGTTGATTCTATATTCTGATTTCAGTTGTGTTATTTTAAGCCTCTTGCATGTGAAATAATGTAAATGGAATTCTCTCAATTTTGAATCTTGGATTAAAAATGATGTAATGTGAGTGTATGAGTATGAATGGGAGCAAGGAGGGTCCATTCTATGTAGTTATTGCTGTAGAGAATATAATAGAAGTGTGTAAGAAGAATAATTTCGGTTTGGGTGAAAAACAGCTCAACAGAGCAATGTTCCCATTCTGCACGCTGAGTTCGGTTAGCTGTCGGTTCAGATGTCGGTTAACCGACACTCGACCGCAGAATAACTGGATGTTTAATTTACCCTGTTAGACTTTGGTTAGCTGTCAGTTAACCGAACTCGGCTAACCGACGGCTAACCGAGTGGTAGACCGACAAGTACAAATCTTTGGGATTTTTCATTGGAGACCTATTAGGGCTTCCCAAAGGATACCTTACAATGATTTTGACCACTGGAAAACCTTCTTTACATGGAAGACCTTTTGAGGCAAGGGTCTTTACATGTGTTATTCATCATTTCAGTACTATACCATGATTATAGTAATTCAATGTACTTTTAACATACAATGTGGTAACTTTATAATGTATTGGATGGTATTGAGGGATAAATGTTTAGAATAGTTTGGCTAGTAACAATCCTTGAATTCTAAATTGCAATTGCATGAGCAGCTTGCTATTATATTCATGACTTCAAACACTAAGTGAATGTTCATAAGTATAAATTGTATTTATCTTGTATTTCACCTTTACATTTCAATTACTGTTAATTGAGAATGTCTTGAGTAGATTTGTGATTGTACTTGAATGAAATGAATTGTATCGTGTGAATAATTAGCGTGTCTACTCAAGTTCAGTGTGTTATTGATTTGAATGAGTCAGTACTACTTAGCGTCGACCGGATGATACCCGATGGGGTTGACTCAATGGTTTAGATTGTGAACGAATCCGCGCAGTAGACAATCTGGAGCACCGGAACTCCAGAACCCGGGTAGCCAGTTGAACCTTTGGCCGGGTCACTGGTGACATCCCAAATGTGTGCCCTCATTGAGGGGATTTAGCTAATGTGGTTACCAACTAGATTGTATTTGGTTTTCATATTCTATTGATTCAATAAGCGTGATTTAAATCTGAATGCACAATTGCCTAGTATACCTCATATGATCTCTTTTAATCTTTTGTCATCAATTCTTATTTGATACATCATGTATAGACTGATCATTGCTTATACTCAGCTGAATCGTCGTATTCTCTACCTATTCTTGGTGTTGCAGACGCAGATCCCAATCCCGGTCTTGAGGAGACCGCGGAGGGAGAGGAGGCCGTCGAGGTACCTCCAGGGATAGAAGAATAGACTGCCAAAGGAGCTGTCTAGCTCGTGTTTTCCGAGAGCGTTACACATCATCTTTTGGCAAATAGAATACTTTTGTGTAGTTGAACAAACTAAACTTACTTTTGGTATTGATGTAATTAAATACTTTTGTATTATTGAGGTGGAGTATGTTTTTAATATCTACTTCTTACTAGTAAATAAAGTCATCTTTTGTTAATGAACTGGAATGTTTGGACAGCTCATGATATGATACCTTTATATGTTTTGATTTAATGCTTCCGCTGATAAATGTACAAAGACAGGTGTCTGTGAGCATGTCTCACGAGTGGAACTTGTGATTATCTCCTTCGTGACTCGCACTTGACCCAAAACAGGTGTGATGATCACGGGAGTACACGTGTCACGCCTCGAGATTTACCTTTGGCCAGGTGAATTCGAGACCGGGATGTGACAGAATCCTTTGTCCAATAGTTATTCTAATTAATCCTTGAGTCCCTTTAGTTCCGCAGGGGCCATACGATAAGGTGCCTTAGAAATTGGGGCTGTACCTGACATCAATTCAATAGTGAAATCGACCTCCCGAATTGGGGGTAACCTAGGCAAGTCATCCAAAAACAGATCGGGGAATTCCCTAACAACGGGGATGTCTTCTACGCTTGGTTTCTATTTATCCTCTGTAATGAAGGCTAAAAAGCCTTTGCACCCACTCCTCAATAGCTCATCGGCTTTGATGGCTGAGATAACCATTGACCTAACATGTCTCTTTTTTCCCACCAAACTAACATGAGTAAAATCTTCTAGGTTAAACCAAACTACTTTGTTAAAGCAATCTAAAATAGCCCGGTACTTAGCAAGCCAATCCATTCATAATATAACATCAAAGTCATCCATATGTAACAATACCAGGTCAGCCGGCATTTGGGCTTGCCCAATTTCTAATACAATTATAATATATGGTTCTAGTACATATGTGCTCGCTCGTGGGTGTTGACACTACTGATGCATGAGTCAAAGTTGAGGGGGAGTTTTCTATCTTAGCAGCAAAAGTATGAGAAACAAAAGAGTGCGTTGATCCAGAATCAAATAAGGTACTAGCTTCATGATTGGAAATTAAAACCATACCCTCGACCACATTGTTGGCCGCTTCCGCATCCTGATGAGTCATAGCAAAGACTCTCCCATTATGTTGTTGTCCTGCTTGGTTCCCCCTTGATTGTTCCTGCCATGATTGTATTGCTGTCCTTGGGGTGGGTTTTGCTGGTTTCCCATGTGCTGATATGTCTGATTTTGTTGATAGTGACGCTGGTTCTATGGACGCTCTTGCTGGGGGTGGTGCTGATTTTGCCTAGGCGGTTGTCCTTGTGGCTGGGTCTGGTTCCTTCCCTGTTTTCTGGTTTGGGGGGGGGGGGGGTGCAGTCTTTAACCTGCCCACAACCGAAACATCCGCTCTTCCGTTTGGCTTGATTTTTTTCCTAGCCTCCGGACAATCCTTTACCCAGTGACCTTCCTTTCCACAGCCATAGCACACTCCTGGTCTCTTCCGACATTGATTTGTATCATGGGATCCCCCATAGTGGTTGCAGACTGGTTTGGCTCCTGTTTTCCGTTTCTTATGGGAAAATTGGTGTTTGAGATTATCTGATTTACCTTTGGCAGACACCAGTTGGGTCTCTCTCTTTATATCCTCAATTGCTTCTTTTGAGACGAAAGCTTTCCTTAAGGCTTCTGCATAAGTTTTCGGCTCATGTAGCGTCACGTCTTTCTTTATGTCCGGTCTAAGGCAAAAATTGTTCCAGCCTTTCCCCTTCCATAGTCACTAGTGTTTCCACGAAGTGCGATAGCTCAGTGAACTTGAGGGCGTACTTGACTACTGTTAGATTGCCTTGCACTAAAATTTCAAATTCTCTTTTCTTCTTGGCTTTGATATGGTCCGGTATAAACTTCTTTATGAATTCTTGCTTGAAAAAAGTCCAGGTGATCTCTGTTTCTTGCCCATTGAATGACTTCTTAGCCGCCTTCCACCATTCCTTTGCGTCGCCTTCAAGTTTGAATGCTACAAGTATAACCTTTTGATGTTCCGAACATCCCATGACTTCGAAGATACCTTCCATATGTTCTGCCCATTTGTTTGCATCCCAAGGGTTAGTAGTTTCTTCAAAGCACTTGGGGCGAAATTCGTTGAATCTCTTATATAGAGTATCCCTCTCACGATTCCTGCCCCCATTATTGCTGCCTTCGCCCGAACCATCTCTGATATCACTATGTCCTCCATTCTCACTTTGGTGATGATAACTTGGACCTACGCATGCGCCTTCATAAAATTCTCAAACATTTGCTGGGCGTTTTCCAACATTTCCATAGTCCCACCGTTCGGCTGAACATTGCCGTTCTCATTCTCGTTTCCAATAGCGTTATTCATTGCCTTAGTTCCTATGTAGAAGGAAAATTGTGAGTCAAAAGATCAATAACAACATACCCTGCTTTTATTTCTACCGCTGAGACCCTGACGTCCTCACCACGTGACCTATGGGTTGCTAATTCTTTTAATTGCCCAAAACCTTATGCTCTGATACTACTTTGTCATGGCCCAAATTCCGGGGCGCCGTCAGATTCTGGATCGTGATTATTTGACAGCATTCACCATACATTCAATCAAATAATTTCCATAAGGAATTAGACATTTAGATCAAACTATAATTTCAATTAGCTTATACAAGTCAAATTACATCAATAATCACTAAATAATCAAAATTCCCATGTTCTAACTCAAATCAATGATGTCTTAAAACATTAAATAAAATTTCCTAACAAGGCTAATCCCTCTATCAATTAATTGAGTTTTTCCCGCTCTCTCTCTTCAGCCATGCATGCCGAAGTCTACGGGCTGAACGTCGTTTTGCGCTGGTCCACCCGCAACGTGATTACCTGAAGGGGGCAACACAACATCAATAACACTGGTGAATGAATTTTCCTAATTAATAACACAACATAGAACATAGTATCGAATAAATGTACAAGTCTCAATTAACAAGTTAGATACAATTAAAAGCTCATCCATTTACATATTCGTGCCCCATGCACATTATAACGCCACCAAGGCTAATCGTATACATGTCTACCTGCCACCATGGCCTTGTCTTATCATCCACGTCCACCAAGGACCAACAAATCTAACAACCACCATGGCCAAAATCCAACATCCCATAGCTAGGATCAAGGGTTCAATATGTCAATCATAACTTGGTATTATTAATAACTTACCCAATCAGTAGTGTGGATCCAACCCCTACACAATTCTCTGGTTGCTGCCCCACTTCTAATCATAATTGGTATTGATTGGTATAGGGGTGGCCCACACTATATTATAAACACAACATTATACAACATTAATTAATCACAAAACTTCAATTCATCTAAGTAAGAAAGTACATAAAGTATTTCTACACAAAGTCTAGGTCTATCTCCATTAATAGACCCCTTCCAAAACTCATCTTATCTCACAGAACACAAAACAAACAAACAGTTCACGCCTGATCTCTTGATGTAAAATCCAGTGGGTCCCACTGGATCCAATCCATGATCAGACCTAGTCTAGATGGTCGCCCAGGGTTAAACTTCCATTCTATGGAATTGGATTCATCATCAGATCATACCCTGGAGCCCACAAGTCAAAACAGTTTCAACAGAGCTTTGTAAAGGTAAGTCACGTTGGGAATAGCATGGTCATAAGATGGACCACCAGATGGGACCCACTTCCCTTGGGTCCACTCACCCAGGGGTCCCCTAAAGGACGTGTGGTCCTGTTCTCAGATCAGGTCCACTGATAAGTCTCACAATAGATGTCGACCTTGTGCCCCGTTTTCATCAAATTCACGCCTGTAATGTTAAAATTAAGTGGATGGTGGCTCAAACGGGGCCCACCTTGGGCCATATCCTCCTTGGTCGACTAGGGGTAGGCCTCCTACTCCCTGGTCCAGATCATCCATTTAGTGGGCCAGGGGGTCCCACAACCCATGACGTGTGAAACTATCTTCATGTGACAGAGAAACAATAGTGCAGAATCTGCACAGATTCATTATCTAATCTTTTTCTTTCCACATGAACCATCATCGAAGGCCAGATTATTATTGGAAATCCAAACTATCCTATTTCACCATGAAATCAACCCTTTCTTACCACAACCCAGAGTTTGAGTGTGTCGATTGCTATTGAGACAGTTACACAGATAACAGTCCCATCAAACTGGGTTCATCAAGCATTTAACGCATCAACTAAAACATGAATTGGAATCATCAAGGAAGATCCACTCACCTCCGGTATGTGATTGTTGCGTTTGCGATGTGAGGGCGCGAGTAGGACATCTGCTGATCGTCTTCCCACCGATTGACTTCTTTTTCTTCCCCCGGAATCCAGCTACAAAGCTCTCAGATTTTTCTCTCAAGAATTAGAAGAGAATAGAATACCAAAGAACGATCGATGGTCTATAATATACACCCTAGAGTCTTAGTTCTTTTCAAACTACTTGTTGGATCCCACTCAAACTGGACATATAGTCTTACTCACATAGGTCCCACGCACAACACCCAAATTGAGTTGATATACAACTCTATCCTAATTCCAATCCACGTGTGATACTTGTAATACATTAAAATAATTAAACATCTAAGGGTCCCACCTCGGCCATACTAATAATGCTAATCCTGGGGCCCAGGTGACTCAGGATATTAGAACCTCCATCCACATCCTTTTTGGCCCACCCCTTCCCATTGGTGGGCCATCAACCTTCATGGCCAAACTTTTCCTTACCGACGCCGTTACCGGCCTACGTCGAACATGTCCAAACCATCTCAAACAGGTTTCTCTAATTTTATCCCTTATTGTTGCTGCTCTTAAATGCTCTCAAAAGTGATCGTTTCTAATTTTATCTTTCCTAGTTTTACCACACATCCACCTCAACATTCTCATGTCTGCTACATTCATTTTGTGCATATGTTGCTTCTTGATTGGCCAATATTCTGCTCCATAGGTCATAGCTGGTCTAATTGCCATCCTATAAAAATTTCCCTTCAATCGTGTAGGCATTCGTAGGTCACAAAGCACTCTAGAAGCAAGTCTCCACTTCAACCATCCCGCTTTTATCATATGTTCGACATCTTCATCAATCTCCCCCATCCTTACTAATTATAAAGCCAAGGTAGTGGAAAGAATCACTTTGTGGTATCTCATTGTCTTCAATTCTCATAGAAGTTTCAGCTATTCCTGTATGCCCATTGAAGTTACAATCCATATATTCCATTTTTGTATGGCTTATTTTAAAGCATTTGGATTCTAAAGCCCCCGGCCATCTCGAGTTTTGCATTCACACTGTCTCTTGATTCGTCTACCAGCACAAATATCATCTGCAAATAACATGGTCCAAGGTACCGCTTTTTGAATGAGTAGTTAACTCATCCATAATCAGTGCAAAGAGATAAGGGCTTAGGGCTGACCCTTAATGCTAACCTATGGTCGTTGGGAAGTCCCCTGTCTCTCCACAAGTAGTTCTCACACTCACTACTGCTCCTTCATTCATGTCTTTAATAATTTCAATATAACTTCTTGGAACATTCCTTTTATTTTAAACCCACCAAATTAAATCTCTAGGTACCCCGTCGTAGGCTTTTTCTAGATCGTTGAAGACCATATGCAGATTTTTCCTTTTTGTTCGATATTTTTTCATTAATTGCCTAAGTGAGAAGATAGTTTCCATTGTTGACCTCTCTGGCATAATACTAAATTGATTTTTAGATATCTTGGTCTTCTGTCTAAGTCTTTGCTCCATTACTCTCTCCCATAGCTTCCAAGTATGACTCATAAGTTTAATCCCACGATAGTTGGTACAGTTTTGTATATCTCCCATTTTCTTATATATAGTTACTGCAACACTTCTTCTCCATTCATCTGGTATTTTCTTTGTCATTAATATCTTATTGAAATGTCTAGTTAGCTAAATCTCCCCAACTTCTCCTAAGCATTTCCAAGCCTCAATCGGGATGTCATATGGGCCCGTAGCCTTTCCTATCTTCATTTGTTTTAATGCTTTCCTCACTTCCACCACCCTAATTTTACGAAAAAAGTATGCTTTGCTACTGAAGTATCCTCTTTTGTTCTTATGTCTCCTCTATAGTCTTCATTTAAAAGTATGCTAAAATATTCTTTCCACCTTTCTTTGTTATCGTTGTCCTTCACTAGAGCCTTTTGGTCATTGCTCTTAATACATTTGACATGATCTAAGTCCCTACTTTTCCTTTCTCTTATTTTTGCAAGCTTAAAAATATCCTTCTTTCCTTCTCTTGTACATAAAGTAGGACACCTGGTAACATAGAAGTAAGTTTGGGCACACAAAAGATAGTAGAAAAAGAAAACTTTAGGTACCTTGGATCTATGGTGCAACAGGATGGAGGGATTGATACTGATGTAAGTCACAGGATTCAAGCCGGGTGGACCAAATGGAGGAGTGCTTCGGGGGTCTTGTGTGATCGGAAAGTCCCCCTCAAGGTTAAAGGAAAGTATTATAAGGTGGCGGTACGGCCAGCGTTGTTATATGGATCAGAGTGTTGGGCAGTAAAGCATAATCATGTCAAGAAGATGGAAGTTGCGGAGATGAGAATGCTAAGATGGATGTGCGGGATCACAAGGAGAGATAGGATTAGGAATGAGGAGATTAGGGGCATAGTAGGAATAGTACCGATTGAAGATAAAATGAGAGAAAATCGACTGAGATGGTTCGGCCATGTTAGAAGGCGTCCAACAGAGGCACCTGTTAAAAGGTGTGAAAGCATGGAGTTTGCCAAGATTAGGAGAGGGAGAGGGAGACCCAAGAGAAGTTGGAAAGAAACTATTAAACATGATCTTGCCTACATGGATCTAACGGAGGACATGGCCCTAAACAGATTTGATTGGCGTCGTCAAATCCATATAGCCGACCCCACCTAGTGGGAAAAGGCTTGGTTTGGTTTGGTTCCTTCTCTTGTTCCCAACCTATTATATAGGTCATCATATGCTTTGCACTTTGCATCATTTACTAATTTATTAGCTTTTTTCTCTGCCTTCTTGTACATCTCATAGTTTTCCATATTCCTAGTATCCTGCCAAACTTTGTAACCTCTCTTCTCTCGAACAAGTTCCTAAACCTCTACACTCCACCGCGAGGTTTCTTTATTATCGTGTTTCTCCCCTCTCGACTCTCCAAGCACCGTTTTAGCAACCTTCCTAATAAAGTTCGCCATTTGATTCCTCATCCTTGTAGTTTCTTCTTCAAAATTCCGTTCTCCTTCATCTATCACTTTGTTCTTAAATATTGTCGCCCTTTCTCCTTTCAACTCCCTCCACCTTGTTTTAGGGCACATTTCATTTACTACCCCTCTCTTTCTACTTTTAGTGCAAATATCTAAAACTACTAGCCTATGTTGCGTGGTCAAACTCTCTCCTGGAATAACCTTATAATCTTTACAATCCAATCGGTCATGTTTTCTAACTAGAAAAAAGTCTATCTGTCTCCTGTTAGTTCCATTTTTATAAGTAATCAAATGCTCCTCTCTCTTTCTAAAACAAGTGTTTGCTATTACAAGGTCAAATGCTAAAGCAAAGTCCAACATAGTGTCTCCTAACTCATTCTTTTCTCCAAATCCTTATCCTCCATGCACTCTCTCGCAACCTCTATTATCTTTTCCTACATGCCCATTTAAGCAAGGATGAAAATAGCGGTAGCGGCGGGCGTAGCGGCTCGCCGCCAAACCGCTACGATGCGGGCGATACGTAGCATAGCGGGGATACGTAGCGGCGTAGCGGTGCGATTTGAAAAAATCGTCCAAAAAATCTGAAAAAATTCCAGAAAATCCAGAAAATTGTAAAATGAAAGAATATGTGGTTCTTTTGCAAAAGTAAATAAGAAAAGAGGGCGTAGCGGTCACCTCATTGTATGAGGTCCTGTATCGCTATATAAATAGAAAATAATAGTAATGATAATTTTTTTCACATGTGTTCATGTTGTTTAGTTATGCTAACTTAGAAACTAATGAAAGGCTCGTAAAAGAAAAAACTATGTCATGAAGTCAAGACTTAAGAGTACCTAGAGAAAAAAATACATCTACCAAAGGAGGTGTCTAATAGGATGTACTTAGAGAAGAATCCTTGAGAAGAACTCTCTGTATCGACTGTAATTCGGCGAGATAATGTGCTTTTTGGTGTTCTTTTAAACATAAAAGGGTAGAAGAATTGTGTAGAAATGTTATTTGGAAAGAAGAATAAAAGAAATAAGTATTATTATGCATTTTAAAAAAAATTAAAATTTTTTTTTCTCACCCCGTAGCGACCCCGTAGTGGACGTAGCGGCCGCTACGGGTGTGACAGCCAATAAATCGGCCGTAGCATGGCGGTGGCCACCGCTACGGCCGATATATCGGCCGCTACGCTACGTAGCGGCCGATATTTTCATCCATGCATTTAAGTCCCCTCCTACGAAAATCTTTTCACTAGTTGGAATTTCTCGTAGTAAACCTTCCATCTCCTCCCAAAATTGGCTCTTGACACTTTCATCTAATCCTTCTTGGGGAGCGTATGCCTTAATGATCTGAATTATGTCTTCCTCTTACACTAGTTTAATTTCTATAATTCAATGAGCTCCTTAGTTTTATCCCCCTTCCACTTTGTCTCCAGTAGACAGACTACACTAACTCCTTTTCTTTTCATAACTTCAACTAACTCCATGCTCTTGCCTGTCAAGGTTCCTATATTCCAAGTAGCAAGTCGAACCTTTGTGAGTTCTACTTTATTTTCCCAACCCTATTTGAAGCCATTGTCTTTGTAACTCCTGTCTAACATGTTTTTCCACTATATCACCAAAGTCTAAATCCTAGTTCCTTCAACTCATAACTGATGCAGCCACGAAGGTCTACAAGGCCTGGCTGCGAACACCTCTATGCATAGAGACTGCTATAACAATAGATCCATGGCCTGGTTCTCTTTAAAACAGTGACAAGAAGGATGACTTAAGAGAAATACAGCAAGCTTTGATAACTCATAAAGGAAAAACCCATGCTAGAATGCTATAAACTCAGTTTCATCCAATAAACACGGCTTTCAAGGATTGGTCACGGCACTAGAGACTTCTATTAACCAACTGAAACCATTACATGTGATAATGCTGGAAATCCAAGAAAACCCTAATAAAACCGTCCTAAAATAGTTCTATTGAGATTTTCTAAATCTTCCAAGATTACTACTGCTAATTGCATATTTACATTAGCTTGTTAGAGAAGAAAACTCAAAAAAAGAAAATTTGATCTGTCTTGGCATCTAGTCATGTCTGGATGTTTCCAACCCTATGTCCCACATTGGCCGACCTTTTCTTGAAAGAACTTGTGCGCTGAGAGTCTAAAACTAGCCCACGGACGACCCTACTGGAAGTAGGCTTGTTTGGATCCGGGTCCATTAAAGCAATTCGGGTCCAAAATGAGCCTGTGAGCTGTATTTTCTGCAATTAGAATTTCTGAAAATTACAGAAACACCCCTGTAGTTGCAGAATTTTCAAACCCCCCCTCCCAAGAAAAAAAAGGGAGAATTTTAAATTTCATGGTGGTGTTACCGATCTGAGCCTTTCACACATGGGTTTTGGACCCCATGTGCACGATCAAAGGCCTCCAGAAAATGACTTTGCTTGGACCACAATGTGATCTTCATGATCTTCGTTGTGGTCTGCATCAATAACCCTTTGAAATGTCATATAACGGTTGATTTTGGCCTTGTATAAACATGCCCAAACTATCTTAAATGACGTTCTTGATTTTTTTTCCTTCTTTCAACCTACCTGTGTGTCTCCTTTTCCTTGCTCATTTCCTTTCTATCATTTCTTGCAACTCCACACATCCATCTTAGCTTGCTTACATCAGCCATATGTACTAAAGCTTCTTCCCATTTATCCATTTCCAACATTCTGCTCCTATAACTACGCAGGTCCAACTGCAGTCTTATAAAAATGGCCCTTTAACTAAACAGGCACACAACAATATGGTACAGACCACTAAAATAACAAGATAATCGAGTCCTTTCGAGGAGACTCACCTTCCAAGTGCAGGCATCAAAGTTTGAGATATGAATTTGTTTGTCTTTTCATTGATCAATTCCTCTCTTTAAATAGAGACTGAGTACGACTTTTGGATTGCAAAATTGGAGGAAATCCCATAATTGCCACCCTTGATTTTATGCTTGCCAACAATCAATCCTAATTAAGATAACACTAATCAGTCGTATGCTTATCCACCTAACAAATCATACTTTAGAATAAGATAATTGTTGCTTATCCTAAGCATCTCGCCTACTTGGCAGCGCTAATCCACTGGATTCTTGCTAATGGACACATCCAGCATGGGCTGACTTTTGGCCTGCCCAATGGTATAATGTGGGTCGACGCACTGACTCCTAGGTAGTAACATTCTCTTCTCCTTGACAATCAACGTTGTCCTCAATGCTGAGTTATGGGACACACTCTTGCAGTGTTGAGAACTGGTCCCATGAAGCATCTTCTGCGGGTAGCTTGGCCCACTACACTAGGGCCGCCTTTATAAATCTTCCTCATCTTGGGTACCATCAAAGATAAATGATTGATTTTGGCACATCAACGTCATAGATTGTCGGCTGCTTAGCTATGACGAGCTCCAATGTTTTTCTAAAGCTATGATACATGGAAGAAGAGGTGTAGTCGTGACCCTTCATAGCATTTGAAATGCAGTGTTTTGCGCATTCTCTTCCTGCACCCTGATTTGATGGTAGCCTGATCGAAGATAAACTTTGAAAAAGAAGCCAGCCCTATGTAACTTGTCCAGCAGCTAGTTGATCACTTGGATGGGATCGGTATTTGGTTGAGGGCTTGATAATCTATGTTCATGTTCCATCCCTTTTCTTCACTGATAATACATGTGAAGAGAAAGGACTCACATTGGGCGTTAGGGTACTCGATTCAAGCATCTTGCTGACAATCTTCTCAATCTCTTTCGTTTGGGCATATGGGTACAAGGCCTCTCATTGGTTGGAACAGGTACATGGTCGCAGCTTGATTCTACGGTCCTGCATCCTATTTGATGATACCCCTTTGGATTCTTCAAACATGTGAATAAAAGAATCTAATAGTGCTAGTAAATCAGGATGCGTATTTTTTTTTATAACTCCTTTCTTTCTGCCAGTTTGTGTGAATATTGCTGTTGGTGAATTTTGGACTAGTCATTCCATTGAATGGATACTAGAAGAATGAATCTCAGTGGCCTGTCTCCTTATAGGTGGTAGCTTTGGTTAGCCACCATGAAGTCCATGGTTAAAATTTTGAAATCACGCCATATCGGCCTGAGTTATTGCAACCATTTTCCTGACATGGTATTTGGTCTGTGTAAAGGTTGGACTTTGGAGAATTATATTTGTGTGAAAATGGTGGCTATGAACTGTGAGATCCAGTCCGTTGTAGTCCCATGCAAGGCAATTGGTTGCCATCAGTATGTCGAGGATGGTAGAATGTTGCACTTAGCATCCTAGCCGCTGGACTAGGTGGTGATTTTTGAAGGGATGCATGTTGCCACTATTAATTGATAGTGGCTGATGCTTGATCAGTCATCCAGTTGACTGGTTAATGGTGGTGCCATGCCTGAGTGAGTGTAAATTGAATTTTCAAGCGATTTACTCTCCCCCCCATCTCCTCATCCTTCTCTTCCTCTTCTTTCACGTCAACTAAGAAGAGTTGGGGTTTCTTACATCGGTGGCCAGGAGAGAATTTCTCATTGCAGAAGCATCAAAGTCACATCTCCTTATGCTTGCATCTTCGCCTAGTTTCTTGTTTTCATGTCGGGCTCATCACATGGTTTTAGCATTCAAGGTTGGTGTTGGGCTGGCTAATCGGCACTACACAACTTGGGGTCAGTAGGAATGAAGTGCTCTTGACTTGTTGTAGCTTTTCTTCTTGCATGTGTGCTAACCCAATTGCTACAGACGAAGATTGGAGTAGGAACATTTTAACATCAATAGTGATCTCTGTTGAAATATTAAGAGATATGTTTGGAGATAGAGATCAGGAGATGTTAGGAAAGTCTACATTTTGAATATTTGAAGTTTCTGTATCTGTTCTTTCTTTCATAAATTGAGATATTCTCCCTAAAAAAGCTACAATGAAGTTTCTATCAAAATGTGGCCCCTCGAGTTACATCATTGTATAGAGCCATGGCCCAGCTGCGATTTTGCGATCAGGCCGGCCATGGTTTTGTCTCATGCACTTCTGTAATATGCCACAGTCTTAGGTTTTTCCTCTTCTAAACCCAAAAACCTAAGGATACGTTTGTATACGAGTGTTTTTCGCGGCACAAGGGTCCGACGCGGGTGGTTGAGTTCTCTGGATCCGTGATAGTGAAATAAAAAAGACCAAAAAGGCCCTTTTCTCTGGAGAATGCTCACTGCGCCAAACATCAAATAACATCAAATGAAGAAGACACCGGAAAAACCGGCGCCATTTGTACTGTTTTTCCATGGTAACTGCATTGCACAAAAGCATCGTAAGGTTAGAGTCAGAACATTTTAACATCAATAGAGATCTCTGTTAGAAATATTTAGAAACATTTTAACATGATAGGTTTTTGTTTAACTTAGATTTGATAGGTTTGAATTAGTTTTTTGATAAGATCAATTATTCTGCTTTAAGTTATTCACTCTTCTATGAATAGCGGATGTTTCAAATTTGTGTAATGTTTTTGACTAATGAAAATGTAGCCTTTAAAATCATAGTTTTGAACATCGGAATCGTAGCCCAAATCGTTCATACACATGAATCGAATCGAATCGTGAATTGTATTGAGAATTGTAGGATTTTGTTTCTAGTTAAATAAGTTTAAGGTATCAATATATATTTATCTTTTGTTATCTTAAATCAAAATATAAAAAGTAAAAATATAATCCAAACCATCAATCTTACACATTAAGATATCTCTTGAAGTTAAGATAGTGGTCATAAATAAATAAAAATCCAAAGAAGATTAAAAAAAGGAAGATAGAGACAAGCACCATACTTACAATCGAACATTTTAATTAAATGCATGTTCTTTATTCATCTCTAAAACCTCTCCGAAGCTG
The DNA here is from genome assembly GCA_012931725.1 of Litsea cubeba. NCBI lineage: Eukaryota > Viridiplantae > Streptophyta > Magnoliopsida > Laurales > Lauraceae > Litsea > Litsea cubeba. The sequence goes on along the minus strand of CM022954.1, from coordinate 64,291,203 downwards.
CAAAAATTCTTAAGAGGGTTCCTTAACTACTAAATAACCTTTTTAATAGCAAAAATGTTAAAACGGAAGAAATAATAAAGAAAGAGAAAAGGTAAACAATTGTTAATATTAATTTAACGTTTGTAGCTATTCTCGCTCAGCCAAATCGCTTGAATAGTAAGATTTGATGAAACGAGTATCGAATCGTAAGATTCACACATAAATTTCATCTGTAAATAAGATTCATTGCATAGATACGAATCGTTTTTCTTAGGATTTGGGATACGAATTGGGATTCGGGATCAGAATCATAGGATTTTGGTAACTATGTTTAAAACATCTTCACACCCTAGCGTGTAGAGGCCATAACTTTTGATCTGACCATCAAATTTTCAATTATAATATATCATTGGAAAGCTCTTGCTGAGAATGACATGGAAATTGACTATGTATTTTTGGGTCATTTTCATGGAAAATTCCATCTTTTTGTGGGTCAAATCTCCACTTTTTTGTCTGACTTTTGGATTTTTGATGGTTTACAACGATGTTACGGAAAATGGCTACCTTAACTAGTTCCTTGAAATTTTGATGCCTGCAATGGGGCATATGGATCAAATTTGTAAAGAGAATTTCTGTAATTATTGCAAGAATACCGAACATGTTATTTTTTAGTGTACTCGATTGGCTCAGAAAGAGGTAAAGCACAGACATGCAACATCTGAATTTTGGACTGAGACAATATTGGAAAGTAATCCTCAATCTGGTTTAAATCTTTCCTCAGTGCTGATTAAGCAGATGATGTAGTGGTCTGTTGCCCTTCAGTTGTTTCAGTTTTCTCTGCCGTTGGTATTTCTTGGTACTCTATTTTCCTGGTTTACTAATTCTTCATCTTGGTGTATAGATTCTAGCGCCTAAGATCTAATGATCTCTACTTCTGAAAATTTAGGAGACTGCATTCCATAAAATGAAAAAATTTAAGTTGCGAGTGGTGAAAAATTATCCATTTTTGGAAGTATAGGATTACACATATAGTAACTTGGTACAATGCATTATACAATTTGGCACCTGGATGGTGGATATACTCAGTGTCCTGAATTAGTTAGATTTTGTACTTCAGATTCAGAAATATCACTATGAATATTAAAGTTTGCACTGTTCATTTGTTTCTTTTAAAATAAAACGTGCGACTTTGTATAACGATAACTTTTCATGATGCAGGCAGCGAAGGCTTTATGCGCGAAGAGGCTAAATTCATTAATCTTTCCCTCACATCCCTTGGAAAATGTATAAATGCATTAGCTGAAAACAGTCCTCATATACCTACAAGGGACTCCAAGCTTACAAGACTGCTTCGTGATTCATTTGGAGGTTTCTCATGTTCTCTTTTTAAGTAAATCTTGCATTATTCATATTCTTTACCTGTACTTATCGTTAGAAGATTCTAAATGGTTTTGAGAATGATATTCAGTGATTCTGATGTTTTTTTTTTTTTACAATGCCATTTTGAAATTGATTATGTTGGTGTTGCCATTAAACTTTGTTCTTGTAAAACAGTATATGGTTTGATGTTTTTGCAAATCACTCCTTTTTTAACAAGTCAATAGGTTGGCATTAGATTCATTCTGGTCGAAAATTAGTTGATTTCTCTGCTATCCTTAAAAAGCTTTCATTCCAATTCATTCAAAGAGTCAATACAGAACTAATAACAAGATTTAAAGTGGGTGACACCAGAAGTTGGAAGTTTAAATTAGACATTTTCCTAGTTCCTACACATCATTGACTTCCAATGAAGAGTTATTAAAATGCTTAGGTAACCCTTTAAGACTTATCTTGAAATAAAGGAGTATTAAAAAAACCAAACTGTAGAAGGTTTCTCTATTCTTTTCTCTAGTAGTGTCACACCCCCGAACCGGACCTCGGATAACATCTCCAAATTTCGGGGGACGACGGGTGCGGGTTCCACAAGTTATAGAAGTTTCCGCCCCACACCACTCCCGTAGGATATCATGTGTGAGGATTTAGCACATTTCCATCACAAATACACCATATCTCATAGCACGTTTCAGCGGAAGCAATAGTAATCATGATATGAAGTAATAACAACATGTAAAGCATCCCAAGAGATAATATGATGTCAAAGCATATAAAAGTTCATCAAAGTAAATTAAAGTAGCGCAGAAGCGTAAAAGTTTAATCATTATTATATGTTTTATCAAAACCAAATCACAACTCCAGACTAGCTATAACTAGCAAAAGTAGATCTCCAAGTCTCTCATAAGTATGTGCCGCCTCTCACGCCAATAGATGTCTAAATGACATCATCTGGGATCCACTTTGCTAGTTCAACCGCTGTGTCCTTCTATGCCTCCGCCTTCGGGATGAGGGTGGAGGCAAAGTCTCCTACAACGCCAAGGTCAGCTAGTTAGAGCAAGCAGACAAATATAATAACATAAGCATTCAAATAGAATTAAAGATATTATAATTGTAAAGATGGCAAGAAATGTAGATATCTAGGCATGATAGTGAAAATAATAGATTAACATCAACGAATCATGTGAGACATATCTAACATGTGCAAACTAGTAAAATGACAATCCACATGAGCTCATTCGCCCAACCGTATGATACAAGCAAGATGTTCGTGGCGAGAGCTAGATAATATAAGGCAAAACAAGGGGTACCGCGAGTCTCCACAAAGGAATTAATCTCGTGTCCAATAAGTAAATAAGAAAATGGTACCGGAGTATAATCACTCCAAACAAGGCATTACTGCAGTTAGCGACAACATGGTTAAACCCATGCAAGCTGGGTTTGATTAGGCATGGATCGAAGCTAAGTGGCGCCAACACGTGGATCAAAGGTAACTCTAACTGGATACATTGCAAAGTGACCGGCTCATCTAGCAAGGGCAAGTACATCAAGGGTGTAGCACTAACTGTCAAGTCACTCTAGTTCTAGGTTATCAAGATATAACTACGCAAAAAGGGATACAACAAGTCCATACTGGTTCAAGGGTTACTAGGTTCATCCTATGTCCAAGGTACAAGTCCATCATATGAGAGCATCAAGTATAGAAGCAACAACAATATAAACAAGTCGAACATATCGAAACAATTAAAGAAGCATGTACAATCCATGCGAGAATAAAATATCATGATATATATATTTATGTATGGGAGATGCTCCTATGAGAGCATCTCTCACCTTATCATGAGAGATAAAGGTGGGGGTCCTCACATTTAAGTTGTATGTGAGGGCCCCCACCTTTATCTCTCATGGTAAGGTGAGAGATCATAGGAGCATCTCCCTATATATATATCATGAGTCAATGCAAGACATGGACAAAGACAAGATCCAACCTAGATCTAGATTGCCCGAGGTCAATGCCATCCAAACCTACGTAGTTTTAGGGTCCCCGATGCCCCATCAGGCTTATACAATTGGCGTTCTGAAGTTAAGAGACATCAAAAGGCCCTAAACCTTTGTACACTTGACCTAGCATTGAGCTAAACAAATTTAAGCAAACCTTAGGTGAATGCCAGCTCACACACCACCTACTAAGGTCTTACAAGTAATTAATAATAGAGCATGACATGGTTAAAGGGTCCCAAGCTAGTCCTAAGGTCTGAAAGTATGAATTCTGCACTTCAGGAAAACCCAAGCTTATGGTTAGTCATGGTCTGGGTACTGCTAGCCGTGAATGTACTATAGTTAGCCTTACGGCTCACCGTGGGTAGTCCTATGGATAGCCGAGAGGTGACCATAAATCAAAATGGGCATTGTTGGCTCTTTGGAAAACCTAGCATTAGTACATTTACGGTTAACTGTTCTGTAGCTTATGGCTAGTTGTAAAGCGCATACTGTTAGCCATAAATCCCCAGTTCTGAACTCCAAAATGGTGAATATAAATAATTACAATGGGGATCTCAAATCTAACATAAAAACCCGCATAATTCCATTTCTAACATCACAATACAAGTCTGATCCATCGCATGCAAGACCTAATTCTACCAATTTAGCCATTAACAACCCATAAACATGTAATTAGCATCAAAACCATACAAATGAGCTTGAAATAGGGTTTTCTTGAGTAGATTCAACATAAAATCAATGAAACCAAGCATGCATGTTATGGAATTATAATTGTTTACTTGCCTCAAGCGAGATCTAGCTGAATTCCCTCAAGATCCCCCAAGAAACCTTCAAGATCTCTAGCAAATCATCAAGACAACCAAAATCTAAACCCCAACAAGAGATTCTACACCAAAAGTAAGGGAATTGGGGCTAAAAGGGCATGTATGCAAAGTACTAGTAATTAAATCATAGATCTAGATGAAAGAAAAGGTTTAGGAAGGAAAATTTCTCACCAAATGAGATCTAACCCAGTGAATTAATAAGGGGAAGGAGATCTTGATGAAGAAGATGACGATCAAGGGCTCTTGATACTTGGATTCATCTTTCCTAACTTGGATTGTTTAGATCTTGGTCATCTATCTTGTGAGGGAAGGAGAGAAAGACAGAAGAGAAGGGTTTAAAAAATGTCCGTTACCGTTACGATTTTTACATAATAACGGTCATCAAGTAACGTAACGGAAAAAAAGCCCAAAATATTGGCCTATTTCACAGAGATTCTCAGAATAATGGCCCATCTGTTATATCGGCCCTTATTTTGAAAAATAAAGGTCGACTAATGGTTTTTTTTTTCTTCTTTCCCATTTTCTTTCTTTTACTTCTTTCTTCCCCAAACAGAAATCAAACAAGATCACATGCAGATTCACAAGATAGAAAAGAAATTAAAAATGAGAGGGAGAGAAGACACGGACAGTTTCTAGCTGCAATAAAAATAAAAAAGGAGAAAGATAGAGAGACAGAGAGGAGCGAAGTACCCGGAGGCCAGAGCATAGATCACCGTCTGCATGTCGCCACCCATTACTACCCCGTTGCACTTCACCGCTCACTGCCGCCCTTGAACATCGTGCCCATCGCCGCCGCCGCCGCCGCCCTCACTCATCGCGCCCGCCGCTGCTTCTCCTCCTCATCTCCTCTCTTTCCTTTTTCCTCTCCTCCTCTCCTCTCCTCTCCTTCCCTCTTTGTTTTCTTTTCTCCCTCTTCTGTTTCGATTCCAGTGTTTTGCCTTGTTAAGGGCTTGTTGAATGTTGATCCCGTACATATGAGGACCTCACACACTCACGAAGGAATTTTTTTAAAGATAAGTTGTATTTCACAATGCATCTTACACCTATTAGATTGACCTTTTTAGTACATGGGTCCCCCTATCCTTTTATTTTGCGAAGAACCATTAGGCTTTTTAATTTTTTAATAAAAGGGCTCTATTTTCCTTTTTTTTTTTTTTTCAATTATTAGATGGGCTCAATCAATGTACCTTTTTTTAAAATTATAAATCTTAATACAAATTCTAAATTATAACTTAATAGTTAATACACTTAAATAAATTTCAACCACTAAAAGGATGGCCTTCTTCTATAATAGGCCCTTAACAAATTTTATTACAATAACATTTAGGCCCCACTATCACATCAATCACTCTTATAATATATGTGAATAAAATATTAAGAATTTCGATTGAGTATCTAAACTTTTTTATTATTAATCTTGCACCATCTAAATAAGGCTTACTTATGAAAAAGGTCTTAACCACTAAAAATAGATATCCTTTCTCAAATGGGGTATTACAAAAATTAACTCCATTAAATGGAAATTAAGCATAATTTTTTATTTTTCCAGATTAATGACATTTGAACATAAAAACATTTGATAAACCTACTTTCTTGTGATAGATTACATTCCTGAAGTCTCATCTGATAGGCCAATGATTCTAATAACGTGGCATGGTCAATTTGATGGTGGACCGAACTAAGACTAGAGTAAATTTTTTTACGAAGCTAATATAAATCATGATAATTATTTTTGAGTGCTTTGGATTTTACCTGAAAAAACACTTAATTCGCACATGTGACCCGATTAAGCACTCTAGATGGTGTTGCACCAATTAGAGTAATTGGGCCGAAATTTCATTTTTTTTACCTATTTGGCACATCGTCCGTGCCTACCTTATTTACACTACTTAAGGTCGGTGCTGACCCTATCCGCGAACCCTATATAATGTGATTTCGAGCTTCATTCTTCCTACTTCTCCAAAACCATAAAGAGGCCGTTTCCTTGTGCATTGTATTGGTGCGAAACATGATATCTGTCATTAGTTTCCACCCTTGACTTCACCATTAGTTGTGTATCAATCTTCTCTTGCTATTGTTTGGATTTCCACAAAGGAGGTAATGAGAAATTTTCTCTTCGCATGATGGAACCCTAGAAATCTATCTCCTCTTTCTATTGACACTGTATCATACATATTTTCTCATTTAATGCATGGACAACTAATTCTTAGGCAGAATACATGTTCTCTTTCATTGTATGCCGTGTATTTTTGGTGCCATTGATTATGGTATATGTTGCATAAGAGCCCCATTGGCTTTTTTGCAATCCACTATGTAATACATATGACTACATTCACTTAAATGTCAACAACGAAAGTACTTTATATGTAATAGTTTCTAATAAGGAGGGAATCGTTAAGATTTTAATCTGAACCCCATACGTTGTTGTGTGAGACGGAGTTGTGAAATGTAACTTTCTCTTTATTTCATTGAAACATGTCAATTGAACTACTTATGTGAATGAGCTCTTGAGTACCTAATAATCTCTCACCCCCGGATGGTCTCAATAATTTAACTTTTTTATGATGTTGTAATAGCATGTCAGATGTTGAGCACCTAATATCTTTGCATTGGTTATGTTTGTGTTGAAATTATCATTTGATTTGAAAAGAGGTGTGGATGATTATTTTCAAGTGGAAGATGATGTACGGTTTGTACGTTACGTAATGAGTTTGCATGGAATTCCAACCTCATGACGTAAATTTGAGTGTAGGGTCGGTGGTGACCTTAGCAGTTCAGAATAAGGTCGGTGATGATGCAGGCATCCTATTTTTAAGCCCAGAGTTGTAACTTTCCTAGACCTTTTTTGGAAAAAATTCTTAGTCCCGGTCGGTGATGACCTTAGCAGTTCATAATAGGGTCGGTGATGACGCATGCATCCTATTTTTAAGCCCCAGAGTTGTAACTTTCCTAGACCTTTTTTTGGAAGAAACTCTTAAGTCTAGGTCGGTGCCGACCTTAGCAATGGAAAAAACTGTTACAACGTCGGTGATGACGCTGTCTAATGGAGAAAAAAAAATCTTCCCCAAGGAAGGTCTCACTGAAATTGAAATACATTATACATCAAAAGACCTGCATTCACTTCAACTTCCACATTCATGGATTTAAATACAAACAAAAACATTCATGAATTCAATTGACATTCACTTAATTTGACAACATCCCATATACATTTACTTAAATTGACAACATCTCCTAAGTTTACAGTTACAAATCTTTTACTGTCCATTAACATGATATTACATTCACTTTCACATCAATACCCAAGAACACATATAACACAACAAATGGAGGGGGAGATTCACTGCAAGTCGAGCGGCAAGACAGAGAGTTGAGGGAGGTTAAGTTTTGGTGCATTTCGGATCTGTAGATGTAAGCTACGTCCTCAAGTGTGATCGTAGCCTCGTTGCGCATTAGAGGTACTAGCCTCGTTGCGACGCAATTCGTTGTTGGCTGTGTTGTCTTGAGACATCTGTGTACATCCAAATTAGAAATGATATAAATGACCTACTATATTAAGAAAATTAGAACTTGCATGTTTTTTAAGCTAATGAGTCACTAGGCTCTTATGTAATACATTTTACGAAAAAGGATGGGAGTAATGTTCTTATGAATCATGATCACAATATATATCACAATGGCATGCTCGGTGACTGACATGCAGATATAAACTAACATGTTAATCTGACCATCCATTCCCTACAGACGGCCCAAATGGCAACCAATAATCAATTTGGGCACTGGTTTGACACCTTACAACACCACAATTTATCTAATGTCTAAATAAAGACTTGGATCTTTTTCTGAGAGATAAAGGCTTGAATATTTGATCTCATCAATGTATATTATACATGTATGCCATTAAATTTGAAGAAATATGTATTAAAAAGTGGGGCTATAAACACTTCAACTTAGTGCGGACTTCAATTTATAATTTAAGCTCTAGGGTTTAGGAACGCTCCAACTTAAAATGAGTCTCAACCATAACTGTGATACTAGTCCACAAAATTCAATAAATATACAGGGTACAAACTTTCTATCATACATATTAATTTGTAAAACAAGGGGTGATGTATGAAAATGAATTAGATTGATTAAAGCTTGGCCTCATCAAATTTGAAAACTAAAGAAAACAAGAAATAAGTGGTTTATCCGATAACTCCACGGTGACAGAGGTCAATGGGAGAGGTTACAATGTACTGAAATTTCCATTTTCAATTGCATCTTTTATTGCATCTTTTGTGTTTTATGACCATGCCATTTTCAATCTATAGTGAAAGAAGTTTAAACAAATTTAATTGCTCAAAGCATAACAACTCAAATCAACTCAATCCATTTCAACAAACAAGACAAACAAGCAAGGAGAACAAATTCACGACAACTGCCAATGACAGTAACTGCTTTGGAACCACCATCCTTCTCAAGTCACAAAAGCCCCAAATTCGAAATCATACAAACCCTAATCCCTTCAAACGTGTCATTGTGAGAGATGGGAAGCAGAACACATTAATATGCTAAATACAGTGCCCTTTGAGGGTCGACTGGTTCTCATATATATATAGGGGCTGAATGCCCTAATTACATCCAATTAACAATATCTAATCATATCTCATATCCTAAAATGTAGCAACAAACTAAGTATGTACATGTGTGCTTGACTAAAGATAAAATACAATGACTGAGCCTAAATGGGTCTATGAGTTTGGGCTTGGATTGACCACCAATTTGGAGACAAGAAATTGATGTCGAGGCTGAGGAAGTCCCTTCGTGAAGATATCTGCAAATTGAAACTTTGTAGGGACATGAGGGAGACTAATGACATCACGCTTATATTCATCTCGAAAAAAGTGGCAATCAACTTCGATATGTTTGGTGTGTTCATGGAAGACCGGATTTTCAGTGATTTGGATAGCCCCAGTATTATCGGCATATATTGAAGTAGGAGAGGTTTGGGCAAACCCGAGTTCTGAAAGAAGCCCCCGTAGCCATAAGATCTCAGAACAAGCAGAAGACATTGCCATATATTCAGCTTTTATGGAAGATCTGGACACGTTCTTGTTTCTTGCATTTCCAAGAAATGAGAGAATTTCCAAGGTACATACACCAATCAGTAGTAGAACGACGTGTGTCTTGACAGCTTGGCTAGTAAGCATCCGCATAAGCGGTCAGATGAAGAGGATTATCCTTTGGATAATATAAACCACGAGTAACAGTTTTAGCGGATAGCAGATAATGCGCTTCACAGCTGTCAAATGAAGGTGTGGAGGAGCTGTCATGAACTGGCTCACAAGATTGACAGCATAGGATATGTCAGGTCTAGTGATGGTGAGATAGACAAGACTTCCCACTAGGCGCCGGTAGTTATGAGGATCAGGAAGAAGATCGCCATCATCTTTACTCATCTTGAGATTTACCTCTACAAGCGAATCAACAGGAGAAGAATCATGGAGGTCAGCCAACTTGATAAGATTTGATGTGTATTTGTGTTGATTAACAAATAGACCTTTGGGAGATTGATGCACCTCTAAGCCCAAAAAATAATGCAATGGGCCTAAATCCTTCGTATGGAAGGAATCCCTGAGAGAAGCTTGGAGAGATTTGATCATACCATCATCCGTGCCAATGATAATAATATCGTCAACATACACGAGAAGCACAGTAACACCAGTAGATGTGTGGCATAGAAAGAGAGATGGATCATAAGGGCTCTGAGTAAAGCCACTCTCACATAAGCAACCCTTGAAGGTTTCGAACCATGCCCGAGGAGCTTGCTTTAGACCATAAAGCGATTTTCGCAGGCGACAGACAGACCTCTTTGAGGGAGAGGGGACGCCTTGTGGTATCCGCATATAGACTTCTTCTTGCAAATCTCCATGGAGAAATGCATATTTGACATCCATTTGGTATAATGGATAGGATTTAGATGCAGCAATGGTGAGAAGTAACTGAGCAGATGTCATTTTTGCCACAGGTGCAAACGTTTCCTTGTAGTTAATGCCATACTCCTGTCTGTTTCCGAGTGCCACAAGTCTAGCTTTGTGTCTATCCAAGGACCCATCGGATTTAAGTTTGATCGAGTAGATCCATTTGTAACCCATGGGCTTAACTACTGAATGACACTCCACAATATCCCAGGTGTGATTCTGATCCAATGCATCCAATTCCTCCTTCATCTCCTGGTTCCAACAATCTTGTTGTACAGTCTGCAAACAAGAACTTGGGATAGAGACTGAAGATAGGGTTGTCATCAAAGAAGTATGGGTAAATCCATACCGCTCAGGCGGTCTAGAAGTTCTGGTGGAGCGACGCAAGGCATGTGTAGGCGTGGGACCATTTGCCGGTGGAGGATCAGGAGGACGGCCATCTACAGTGGTAGTTTTTTTCCGTCGATCATGTACAAAATCAGGATTAAACCTAGTAACAATTGTTTGATCCGATAAACCTGGTAAGAGAGCTGGTGAAGATGGATGAGGACAGTCCATGTGAGTTTGATAGGAATACTGATTTTCAAAGAAAATAACATTTCAAGAAACCCTGATACGACGATCAATGGGATCATAACAAACAAAACCTTTTTGATTAATGGCATAACCCAAAAAAGCACACCTGTGAGACTGTGCTGTTAGTTTTGTTCTTTTTGTGAGAGGCAGATGAATGAAGCAAACACATCCAAAGGTATGTAGGTGATCAAACACAGGATGATGACCAAACAATTTAAAATGAGGCGTGAAATGAGCAATGGTTGGTGATGGAAGGCGATTTATGAGATAGACTGCTGTGGTGAGAGCTTCAGTCCAAAAACGAGGGGGGAACGGATGATTCAATCAAAAGTGTTCTAGTTACATCAAGGAGATGTCTGTTTTTCCGTTCTGCGACTCCATTTTGTTGTGGAGTATACTAACAGGTACATTGAGAAATGATTCCTTTATTGTTTAGAAAAGATTGAAAATCATTGGAAACATACTCCCCCTTGAATTTGAGTGCAACGTTTTAATGCATTTGGAGAATTGGGTTTCAACATAGCTAACAAAAAACTTAAATGCATTAAGAACATCAAACTTCGAATGTAATAAATAAATCCAAGTAAATCTGCTGTAGTCATCAATGAATGTTACAAAGTACTTGAAATGACTATGGGAAAGGGTCAGAGCAATGCCCCAAACATCACTGTGAATTAAGTCAAAACATGTAGTGCTCCGTGTTTTGGAGTGTGGAAAAGGTAAAGTTTTACTCTTTCCTAATTTACAAGCAGCACATTCAAAAGAAGAAGAGTCAATAGGTTTATTTAATAATCTGGATTGAAATAAAGTAGACATTGTAGAGGCATTCGGACGACCAAGTCTATTATGCCACAACCGAGAATTATTCTGAAGGAAAAAGCAAAATAACTGATGTAAAGTTTTATTCTGAATAAATGAAGACACTGGTAAGTAAAAAAGTCTTTCACGCTTAGGCCCCCTCGCGATCACTTCCCCCGACTCCTGGTCTGGCACAACACATCAAGAAGAAGAAAAAGAGACATTATAATTATTTTCAACGAGTTGACCCACAGAAACCAAATTGGTAGCAAGATGAGGAGAAACTAAAACATTGGTTAATGCAAAGGGGCCAGGGGTATCACCAACATTGGTGATAGGAAGTTGATCTCCGTTGGCAGCTTGAATAGTAAGATGACCAGTGTAAGGAACGACATTTTGTAATTTTATGGGTGAAGAGGTCATATGGTTACTTGCACTAGAATCTAAGTACCATGTAATGACAAGAGATGAATCAATACCTGCGATGTTTGTGGTTGCCAAGGCATTGATAATCATTTGGTTTACCATCTCAGGGGTGAGAGGGGCTGGGGACGCAGATTGTGATTAGGAACCAGGTTGTGAGGAAGAATCATATTGCAGAGAACCACTGAAGTCAGAGGATGCATATTGTGGAGTGGTCACTGTGTAAGTGCCAAGGGTTGACTGCACATAGTTACGGGAAGTAGAATTGCGAGCCTTCATCCGACATTCGTCAATAACGAGACCAGTGGCCTTACAATATCTGCAGATTTTTGCCTTGCATTGATTTGCATAGTGACCATATTTTTTGCAGTTATGGCATTGAACTTTACTGATGTCCCGGGGATGTGGTCTGGTTGTAGCAACATAGGTAAGCGGAGCCTTAGCAGATCTCTGTTGTTCCAGAGTAGTTTTAGTGACCAGACGTCGTTATTCCCGCAGAAGCTCCTGAAGACAGTCATCCAAGTTGGGAAGAGAAGCTCTTCTCGTCAAGTTTGATCTGTCTCAAACTCCAGACGGAGTTTAATGAGAAACTGATCCTGATAGCTACTTTGCTGTAAGGGAAGTAATTCAGGTAAGAGAGCTTCAGACACAGTGGCAAACTTAATCTCATCATATTCAGACCATAGTCTGCGAAAGCCATTGTAATACTCCTGAACAGACAGGGTGCCTTGAGTAAATTGAGAAATGTCAGGTTCCAATTGAAATTGGCGAGCAACATTGCCTTGTTGATAGATCTTTTTAAGATAGTCCCACATTTCACGGGCAATTTTGCAAGGTTTGAGGTTGAGGATAAAATGTGGGTCAACACTCAACAGAGCCCAGGAACCAGGTTTTGATTTTAGCATCCTTAGTCTTCCAAGCTAAAATCTTCTTGTCATCTTCCTCGGGTTTAGGTTCAGATCCATCAATGTGTGCCCGGAGTTCCTTTCTTTTAAGTAAATTTGAAATTGGAAGGCCCATGAGGTATAATTTTTTCCATCAAACCGAACTAGGGCAATTTCAGATTTTTCCATGACGACCAGACTAGTAAGAATTCCAAACCGGAGTAATAAGAGCAACGAAGGAAGCGGTGCGATAGTACTTCTCACAGAGTTGGATGAAGACCAAGAACCAGCAGTAACTATAACCAGAAGCAGTACCCAAAACAAGCAATCAACCCAGAAAGCAGGAACTAGAAGCAGTAATTATATACTTGATGATGAAGAAGCAATCAACAGCAAGAAAACGCAACAACAACAGCAACAGGTAATGAACAGCAACAACAGAGTCTGAATAACAGTAAGCAACACTGCACAGAACTGGGCACAGTGTAAAACGTCCCTGTCAGTAGTGGCTAAATCAACACGTGGGCCCCACCTGGTGATCTGGACACAGATCAGATGGTGAGGATAAATGAAGAGTAGTTTTATGCAACTATTAGAAGTGGTCTCAGTCAGATCAAATCCAGATCCAGGATTTTGGACGGCTGAGATGAAAACAAGTGAAAAATATTGAATTTTCACAAACATCGGTAGAAAACCTACCTCTGAGGATCAATAAATCAGGAAAAAATCTTCATAAACACAGGAAGCTCTAGGCGACCAAGATGGAAAGATCCCGCTGATGAGGTGGTGATGATCATAGGTGGGCCACGCCTGATCTGAGATGATCGGGGATGATCAGAGAGGATCTGGCTGAAGAAGATGATCACAGACTGGCTTCCAAGGCTTGGAAGATGACTCAAGAGACGATCACAGATGATCGATTTGGCTCTGATACCATGTCATTGTGAGAGATGGGAAGCAGAACACATTGATATGCTGAATACAGTGCCCTTTGAGGGTCGACTGGGTCTCATATATATATGGGGTGAATGCCCTAATTGCATCCAATTAACAATATCTAATCATATCTCAGATCCTAAAATATAGCAACAAACTAAGTATGTACATGTGTGCTTGACTAATGATAAAATATAATGACTGAGCCTAAATGGGCCTGTGAGTTTGGGCTTGGATTGACAAAATGAACAATCTAGAGCAAATCCCACAACGATGTTGCAACCCATGTACCATCCACTTTGATATAGCATGTGGGATGGCGGGAGAACAAAATGGAGAGAATATAGAAACATAATGAAAGATTCAAAAATGGATGGAGAACGATACCTCTGCGAAAAGATCGGAAAAACAGTCGATGGAAACGTCAGTTCGGAACAAAGAGATGAAGGTGAAATGGAAGTTTGAAGCCTGGTGCAAGTGGAAATGGCGGTTACCACGCCGGAGCACTCGTTAATGTTCGGTCTTGATGGCATAGGGGAAGAGAGAAGAAAGGGGTTTCGAGCCATAGTTGAATTCGCAGATAGGGTCGGCATTGACCTTAAGTAGTGTAAATAAGGTCGGCATTGACGATGTGCCAAATAGGTAAAAAAAAATGAAATTTCGGCCCAATTGCTCTAATTGGTGCAACACCATCTAGAGTGCTTAATCGGGTTACACGTGCGGTTTAAGTGTTTTTTCCGTTAAAATCCTCATCTATAAATTATAAGGATATGGCAAAATATTAAATACTAAAACAACCTATTTTAACACTCAGATTAAATAGCAGCGATACAAAATATTATGACTTAGGAGGGGGGGGGGGGACGGTTATTGTGCTTTATAATGTGTACTGATGAAAAAAGAAATTGTTTTCTAGCATTTTATAATATTCTGGATTTTTGATATTTCTTTGGATTTTTTGGGGTTAAAATTAAAATTCGCACCGCGATGACTGTGATCGCGACAACAATTTTAAACCATGGAGAAGAGGGAATAGAGAGAAGAGAGCTTCGTTATAGTTGAGAGGAAAATGAAATAAAATGACTTGAGAGTAGTCTTATATAGTTTTATTGAGTTTTTTGTATCTACAAGAAAGTCCTTGGCTCTAGTCCTTTAAGCAAAATGGGGTTTACAATGGGGTTTAGGATTTGAGTCCAACAAGAGGGGTCTAAATGCAAGGCAATGTTGTTGGGTTACAATTCCCATGCCCAAGGCGTCCAAGACCCTGAAGAATCTAAAATTATAAATTATCCCTACACTCAACAAGACTTACAACTAGGTCCTTCTAGGTCTCCAACTAAGGCCAAACTCTCCCCAAACCATCTAATCTCTGTTCTAACCCCCGGAAACTAGCTAATTACCCAACTAATCCCGACTAATTAGCAGAAAAAAACACAATTAGGATACGGGGCCTTACAAGTAGGTCTATTGTGCACATTTTTTTTTACTACATACTTTCTTGTCCGTTTCCATAAATAAAATGTAAATAAAGTGAATGAGAGTTATCTGACTAGTGTTTTGTGGTTCCAGTCCAACCAAGTCCTCTTGGGCTCTTTTCTTGCTGGTCAGGCAGGTGGAATCCTATTGAGGTCTTTTCTCAATGCCTTACAAGAGGCTAGAACTCATGCACCCATGCATACTACTAAATGTCCCTAACTAGCTGAGCAACAGAAGGATACTCTTCCTATTGCTCTATAGTAGATCATCCATATCAAATATGACTATTTTCTCAACTGTCTTAGAAAAAAAAAGAAGGAATTCTTTATCAATATGCTGACTTCTTTATCTTGACAGTCACACAGCAGTCTCAGCTCCTGCAACCTTATGCATGAACTTAAATTCAATCTCATTATGAAGTTACATCAGAAAATGATATTGATTTAACTTATTTTCGTATAGGTTCAGCAAGGACATCACTTATTATAACCATTGGTCCATCTGCACGACATCTTTTAGAGACAACAAGCACGATTATGTTCGGCCAAAGAGTAAGAGCAGCAAAATACTTCAAAAATTTTCTGGTGAAAGAAAAATATCAGTCAACTGACATATTTTCTTTCTTTTTGTTTAAAACATGCAATTTACTTCTTCTTTTTTTTGGTAATCATGCAATTTAGTTCTTGATTGCTTTATTTCTGTTTGTTGCAGGCTATGAAAGTAGTAAACACAATGAAGCTTAAGGAAGAGTTAGATTATGAAAATCTGTGTCGCAAACTTGAGTCTCAATTAGATTACCTCACTGCAGAAATGGAGAGGCAACAAAAACTGAGTGAAAATAACAGAGGGCAGGTGGAGCGAAAGCTAAAAGAGTGCCAGAACTCCTTCGCTGAAGCAGAAAAGGATTATTCTGCCAAGATTCAAGTAGTTTCTTCCCCTCTCTCTCTCTCTCTCATGGTTTTCATGTACCATTTGATGATATTCCTGTTGTTTCTAGCGATTAAATTTCATTTTAATTAGTTCTTAGAAAATAGAATTCTTTTGCCATTTCATAAGTGAGAGAGAGAGGGAAGAATGCTTCTGCCATAACCAACTAACATGCAGATACATGGTTACTATCACTTTCAGACTGTCTGATCCTCTGCTTTAAAGTGATTGAAATCAACTAATCATCATTGTCATCTGAGCCTTACCCATCAAATTGGGGTACGCTAAAGAGTTCTACCCTAACTCCATGCTAGGAAGTTCTTTCCAATCTAAGATCAAAAACTTATATAAAAATTGAAAGACAAGAAAATAAGGTCTCTCTCTCTATATATATATTGATATATTTTAAGAGAGTATTTAACTGAAGTGCGGTTTTTACAAGTTTTCAGTAATTACAAAATAGTCCAAAGGACCAATATGTAACTAGAATATTCAATAAAATTTTTTTTTTCGAAAGAATAATCATCATCATCTAGTAGTGCTTTGCACAATTTCTTTCTGAGAAACATGGTTTTAAAAACCGGCCGGTACCGGTTCGTATCGGCCGATACGAACCGGTATCGGCCGACACAGAACCGATATCTCGCTGAGATATCGGTATCGGCGATACCGAGTTAAATGTCGCCAATATCTCGCGAGATATCGGCCGATATGATATTCATATCGGCCGTGACGATATCTCGGCCGATATTTTCAATGTTACTCACTTATTTTTCGATGTTAGATTCGATGTTACTCACTTATTTTTCCCTAGATCTAGTATTTTAAAGTGTAGATCTAAATTTTTTTATTTCCAAAATTTGGGGCTTTTCTTGAAATCAATTACATTTTTTCACATTAGTGTTCAAATGCATTGATAATGTGTTAGTTTAAAATAGATTTATACTTTTGGAACAAAAAAGTATGAGTTTTTGCCAAAAATTGTGGTTGCATTATGTCAAATTTATGATATTTCATCTTATTGATCATGAGCATCAATAATGGTTGTATTATATAAAATACTGGAGAATAAAGCGAATAGCGACACAGACAGGACTCATAACTTAAGGTGACCGAGATTTTGATTTATTGTTGTTACTAATGAAAAAAAATATTGTTTTCCAACATTTTCTAATATTCTGGATTTTTTGATTATTTTTGCGAATTTTTTTGTATTAAAAAAAAAAATTCACACCGCGACAGACCGATATCCGCGACAATATCTGCGACGATATCGGTTTTTCGGCCCGGCCGATACCGCGACCGATACCGAGATTTTAAACCATGCTGAGAAACCTTTTTCCCGTGTTCCACTTTTTAGTAGAAACCGAAATTAGAATAATATATCGTAAGAGTAGTTCCACGCATCATGATGCCTTATCCGAACAACTTTGTTGAAAGGACAATAATATATACATATGGTGAGGGTCATCCATCCCCAAGGAGCTCATCCATTCATTTTATTCTTCTCAGTTCTCTTATTTTTCTTCTAATCTAGGGCTTTTCCATGCCCTTATTGAGAAAACCTTGATGTTTTTAAAATTTGATTGTGTAACATGGTATCATAGCCTTCCACCTGGACAAAACTTCTAGTTCAAGAGGATATCGGAGCTGATTAAAGAAAAAATAAAAACTCAAGCTGTGAGGTTCCTAACCCAAGTGAATCTAACTTAGATAACATCTCTAGCAATAATCTGTTTTTGATAGTCTTAAGGAAAAGACACTTAATTTCATATGGTCCTCAGTGTATCACAATCTCTAGAGGATCACCATTATTTGATAGTCTTTCATTTACCATACAGTTCTGATATCCAAGTGGATCGTCAAACTTTATCGTATTTGTTTAGATAAGCCCATTACCAATATTGTACATAAGATTCCATTATAAATAGAGTGGCTGGGATCATTAGTCCAACAAGACTGCTTCAAAATCCGTTCTTTCTTTAAGTTTCTTCATGGTATCCGAGCCTAGGATCTTCGGTTTGTCTAATCCAACTGATCTTGGATCCCATTTGTCATGACCTGTGTTCTGATCTATTTTGGCTTGAAGAGCCACCGATCTTCTCTTATCTGCTGTAGGACCCAGTAATTGGACAATAGCCATCTGTTCTTCTTTCCAAATCCTCATCTAAGTCTTCTATCAACCCTCAAAAACCCTGAGGAAGACTATCCAGACAATCCAGTTGACTTTGCCTCTGTTTTTTCAGTTGATCATTAGTGCGGCACATTCCAGATTTTAAAATCTTACAAAACTCTCAAGATTGGTCACCCATTACAGGAGATTATTCACCTAAAATTTTGGCTTAATCTTACACCATGTGAGGGTTTTTCTGGGTAGTTTTCAATTTTGACTGCTTTGGGCCTGATTTTCATCTCGGCTGTTGGATTTGCTTGATTCCCGTCAGATTGGACCTGAAATTTGGAAGAGACCTGCACCATTCATCTACGGAGATAATCTAGAAGGCAGATTGATGATACAATCCCTTTTGCTAGGGTTTTCTTCAAATCCAATGGTTGACTGGACTGAATGGCCAGGACCAGAAAGGTTGACATCTGATGGGGCCTACTCCATATCATCATTTAAGCTGGTATTTCTCCCATCTGGTCGCTAGCCATAGGGGATTCATACTGTAAATTTTCAGCATTTTTGGACTCCATTGGAGGGAGCTTTGGAACTTTTTCATTTCATCATTTTTTATGCCCGTTGCTCATCTCAACCATTAAACTTCCTGGATTTTCATTGGATTTGCTTCAAATTTGGATGAGACCTGCATGACTCGTATACGAAGATAACCTGGAAGGTTGATCAGAGAAAAGATGGCATTTCAAGCATTTTTTCGCCATTCTTCCAGTTGATTGGGTTAGATTTCTTGCCTGGGCAAGCGTATTCAACACCATTCTTTATTTTTTTTTGCTATATTTGCACTATTTCTGCCCTGTTTCTACTAATTTGTGATATTTGAACACTTTCATTGCACTCTTGGAGTCATGGTGTCTTTTGATCTGGCCCAAATCATCTCTACTTGATTTGATCGGACAAACTATGCCTATTGGGCCCAAGTCACGATCAATTCATGAAAGGAAGGGAGCTTTGGAAGAATGTTTCCACCAAACCTAAGAAACCCCTAGATCCTACTATGGAAGTAGAATGGGAAGCTGATATTGGCAAAATTAATTCTTGGCCTGCAAAATCTGTTATCAAACCATTGGATTCCAACTTGCAGAGTTCGCTCACCCCAAGGATGCTTGGGTTTTCTGGCTCGTCTATATGTTCTAACCAACTCCACCAAAAGATATCACTTGGAAAGATACATTTGGAATGCCCAACATGGCAATGATTCAATACATGCCATTTATGTGAAAACGACAACTTTATGGGACTAGTTGTCATTCATGGAGCCCTATCTTGTACGTGCCATTGACTCCGACAAGAAACTAGGCTTGTGCAATCTTTAATGGCTCTACGGCCTGAGTTAAAGCATATCTGGTGTATGCTATTGCATTGATCTCCTCGTCCCTCAGTTGATGTAGCTTTATTTGAATTGTTATTTGGAGAAAAAACTTGGTTTTCTCTTGCTACCAAGAGAACTACAAATGCGGACCATGTCCTTGTGATATAGTCCTGATTTGACACAATCGGACTGTGGCCCCAACATGAGTACGTAGCAAATTATAGAAATTGCATGATGTTTAGGCGCAAGGAACAGGGAAAATAAAACCCAAATTTGACCTTCAGGCATTCCTCAATTATCATCAAAAGACCATGAGAGGGCAGAAACAAGACAAAAACTCTACGTCTATTCACTAGATATAAACTGCCAAATATGACCTGTCTACAGCAATCGACTACTTACATGCTGGGGGAGAATATGTCTAAGGGTTTCCAATAATTTTTACAACAGAAGGGGATTATTTCCCACCGTACATGCCCTTACACTCACCAATAGAACGGTGTATCTAGAAGGAAAAACAGACACCTTCTAGACATAGTTCGCTCACTTTTTTTGGAATCATTTATTCCGGCTCTTTTTTGGCCCGAAGCACTTTCCACAGCAATTCATCTCATCAATAGATTACCCTCTTCTCGAATTGAAAATCAAACTCCCTATTATTGTCTTTTCCAGAAACATTCCACATATTCTCATCTTCACACATTTGGGTGTGTTTGCTTTGTTCAAAGAGAACAAAATTCTTTGCCCGATCATCCTGTTGTGTTTTTTTTTTGGGTATGCCACTGGCTAAAAAGGGTTTCTTTATTATGATCCAGAAGTTAAGCGAATTTGGGTTTCTCGGAATGTCGTGTTTTTTGAAAACCAGTATTTTTTTTTTCAGAATTATGTTGATCATGTTGAGTCTGATTCCATCACTTTCCTTTCTTATTTTTGTGATCCTCCCGCTTCTATTGTTCGATTTAAACCTAATATTGTGTATGAAAGGCGTAAGTTGCTAAGAGACACTACTCCAGAGCCACCCGACACTTATACTACATCCACACCTGATCAGGCTTCTACATCTCAAGAAATTCTTGTTGCTTCTCTCCGCAGATCCACTCGCATCTCACGACCTCCTGATCGTTTGGGTTTTACTCAGACCTCCCTGCTTACCACTCTTTCTACTGTTCAAATTCCTAACTCTTATTCGCAAGCCTTGCAGCATGAATGTTGGTGACAACAGGCTATGCAGGAAGAACTTAACACACTCAAAGCCAATGACACTTGGGATATCGTGCCTTATCCTTCTTCTGTTATATCGTGCCTTATCCTTCTTCTGTTAAAACCATTGGGTGAAAATGGGTTTACTCTATCAAGTTAAATCGGGATGGTTCCTTAACACGATATCAGGCTCGATTAGTGGCTTTGGGTAATCGACAAGAGTATGGTATTGACGATGAGGAGACCTTTGCTTCTGTGGCTAAAATGACCACTATCCGGACAATCCTTGCCTTCGCCGCCTTTCAGTCCTGGCCTCTATATCAGATGGATGTGAAGAATGCCTTTCTTCATGGGGATCTTAATGCGGAGGTGTACATGCGTCCTCCTCAGGGATGCACCTCTACCTCCAAAATCGATGTTGCTCGGTTAAGGCGCTCTTTATATGGTCTTAAACAAGCAGCAATAGCTTGGTTTGAGAAGTTTCGCAGTACACTACTTGGATTTGCCTTCTCACAAAGTCCTTATGATCCATCCATGTTTACTCATAAAATAACTTAAGGTGTTACCATACTTCTTGTGTACGCTGATGATATCATTATCACAGTTACTCGGAACGATATGATATGCAAGCTTCAATCTTCACTTCAAGATGCCTTCCATATGAAAGATCTAGGACCATCGCCATATTCTTGGGCCAGGAAGTTAGTCAAAGTAAAAAAGGTCTTTTTCTTCATCAACATAAATGTCACTGATCTTGTTGAACTCGCTGATCTTCAAGAATCTACTCATGTGGACACACCTTTAGAAGTTAATGCAAAACTTTGAAAGGATGATGGCGACCTTCTTCCTGATCCTACTACTTATCATCGCTTTGTCGGAAGCCTCGTCTATTTGACCATTACTAGACCTGACATATCCTATGCAGTCAATCTAGTAAGTCAATTCATGACGGCTCCGTGGCATCTTCATTTGGCTGCTGTCAAGCGCATTATTCGCTTTCTTAGATCCCCGACAAGAGGGCTATTTTTCCAGTTGGGACACCTCTCACACTTACAACTTACTTTGATGCAGACTGGGCGGGATGTCCGGACACTTGCCGGTCTACAACTGGATTGTGTGTTTACTTGGGTGAAGCATTAATTTCCTGGAAGTGTAAGAAACAAGAGAAGGTTTCTAAATCATCCACTGAATCTGAGTATCGAGCTATGCCTTCTGCTTGTTCTGAAATCCTCTGGTTGTGTGGGTTACTCTCTGAGATTGGTTTTTCTCAAATTGCATCCACTCTGTTTACCGACAACACTAGTGCGATTCATCGCACTGAAAATCAAATCTTTCATGGGCGCACCTAACATATAGAGGTCAATTGTTACTTCATTCGTGATGAATGTGATCATAAAGTCATCAAACTTCCACGTGTGTCAATAGAACTCCAGCTTGCAGATATCTTCACTAAAGGTCTACCTATACCACATCATGAGTTCTTGGTTTGCAAATTGCTATTGGTGGACCAGCATCAATTTGAGAAGAGGGGAGGGGGGGGGGGGGGGGGGGGGGGGGGGGGGGAGGGGGTGGATGAGATCTTAAATGGGCCTCGGCCCAATATACATTAAAACCATGTGAGAGAATACTTTGTCAATAGGACAACTGTACATAGATTTTCTTTCCTATTTTGTAAAGTTTGAGAACTTAGATTGATTGCAATTAGAGCCTCTTTTTTTAAGGCATCTAAACATTATAAATAGAGAGGAGGATCAACCCATTGAGGGCATCCAATTATTCCACAATCTTCTCCATTATGTTTATTGGGTATTGAATGACATATATATTGTTCAAAACCCCATAAGAACCCTAGAAAGCCTACCAGTCATGATTCCTACTCTAATTAGAAATCTTCCAACACAATTTCTAAATAAAATACGAACCAAATCTAAAGAAATTTAAATAAAAGATGCTGAGTATTCCAGAGTTGGGGATCTTTGGCATGTTGTATGAAATTTTTTATGGGGACCACATTGTTCATTTGATGGCAGAATGGACTGCACCATCTTACCGTACCCTCTTGGGTGACCATATGGGTCTATTTTCCTTGTAAGTTGGGTTGGGTTTGACTCATTTAACTGCTGCTCCAAGTTGTCAGTAGACAGTCTCTTATATGTGCTACCTCTTTTGGAAATTTGCACAGAACCCCTTTATTTCTTCTAGATTCTCCAAAAAGATCTCATTCTTCATATTTATTCATAATTTGTGGCTGTTTGGGCCCAAATTTTAAATCAAAATTTGGTGGAACTCAGAACCCTTGCGGGCCTTCTTGGGATGCTCGATCTGCTCAATGTAAGTTTTGGCCACTTCAAACTCTCGATGAAATTTCCAATGCTGGGCCATGTCCTTATATCTGCAGCCCTTGCCTCCCAGCATGGGCATCTTGGCCCTCCTCTCCAAAAAGCTAGATTTTCCAATATCTGCCTCCACTGAAAACAGCGAGGACACTGGAAGGATTGTCCTCTTCATTCGAAAGGTCCATATCGATGACCCATTCACCCCAATATCATTCGCAAACAGGTGCTCAGTGTGCAACCCTTTGTGCTGCCACGGACACTTATACATCTTCTGACCTAACTTCATGATTCAATCCAACATTGCTGAGTAACTCCAGCAGATGAGGATGTCCTCTTCAACTTCATCGTACTCAGCAGCTTTGCCAGCTATTGCCCCTTTCTCTCCCATATGTAACAAAGTTATCCTTTGGGTATGATATGATCTTGATCTATATATTGCTGTGCGCGAGGAGAAACAATCCTTTGTGATGTATCACACAATTCAGAATTTCATATGATATCATTATCTATTGCCTAAATATCGTGCATTTATTTCAAAATTTTCTGCTGAACATAGACCTTCAAATGTGGGAGAAGCACTAGACAATCCAAGGAGAAAAATAGCTATATTAGAAGAACTGCAAGCTCTTCAAATGAACGAGACTTTGGAAATTCAGATTATTCTAATTTGTGAATCCCGCAGTTAAATCACTAAATCAGCATGTGCACTTTCGGATCTGAATAGCGGCAAAATAGAGTTGAAAGAGGGCTCAAATGGGTCCAAATAACCTGAAAATTAGATTCATCTGGGGTCGGAATGGGCCTGGTTGTGTTTGGCTGGACCTGTTATGGCATGGATCTGGTTCAGCTAAGGCCCAGGTGGCTGGGTTTGGTGAAAGGTAGCAGTTGGCCAGCAGGTTTTTAGGTGTTGAGCAGCAGTGGGACAAAGGAATTATGGGTGTTTGGCTGGGTGGTATGGTGTTGGGCAGAAGTGGGACAAATGATTTATGGGTGTTTGTTGACTAGTGGGGAAGTGGGAATAGAAGGAATGGATCTCTCACATCTCACTGTTGCTACCATGCTATTAGATAACCATCCTGAATTTTTGTTAGTAACCTCCCTAGGTACTGGAATGTAGTCTTCTCCCACCTTACTATCTTCTAACCCCTCAGAGTTTCCGATCACTGCATTGGCATAGCTCTTCTCTTGCTTCCCCTTCCAAGGACCTCTTATTGCCCTATGGACTTCCTTAGGAAACTAGGAGCTAGATTTCCCGAGAATGAAGGCTCTCTTCTGGCATTAAACTCTCCTTTTCTCTTGCTATTAACATCATACCATCCATATTTAGCCATATTGACTGCAATTCTTCTACCTCCCAAGTTATAACCATCCATGGAATCAACAGCTTTCATGGCTAAGTTTCTGCTCTGAAACCTCACGAACCCAAAACACCTCCCTCTTCCCCTCCTACTAGAAGCAAGGATAAAAACATCCATCACCTGCCCAAATAATGAGAACAGTGATTGCAATCCCTCAGTTGTAATGGATTCAGGCAAGTTATCCACGAAGACAGAAACAAGATCTTCCCACCTAACAGCCCTCTTGTTATTCCCTCTCATTCTCTCCACAATCTTCCAAACTCCGGTTGCCATCTTCTGTCCTGACGGTGTTTGTTTTTTGTGTAATTTATGTAATTTTATCGTGTAATTTTTTCTTGGGTATAAGTCTCTTATACTCGTGTTTTTGCATTTTTATGGTTTTTCAATCAAATTTACCGTAAAGTGGCTAATGGTGATTGGGAACAGTCAGCCCATAGAGGATAGGATGTTGATGGCTTTCGACTAGGAATCTAAGGCACTATGATGTTGGCTCAGGCCTATGGATGGGTGATGGCTGACAGTTATGGAGGCGTGGCTTGGGACTTGGGTTTTGGTGTGGATTTTGTTGTGTGGGGAATGGAAGGTGAGATTTAGGGCTGCTGGATGGTGGAGATGCTTATGGGAAAACAAACCAACAAAACCTTAATGGAAGGAAAAGAGGAGGGGAAGAAGATTAAATGATTTCGTCGGATTCCACTGTTGGCTTCTCGCCAAATCCTTTCCAAGAGGGAGAGAGTATGAGGACTCAAAGCATTCAATCATTCATCATTATTCATTAGATCTGAAAAATGTCTTTACAATATTTAAATAGGAAAACCCTAACCCTGAACTTCATCTCAGCCGTAGAAAACATGCTCATGACTAAGATCAAAACAACCACTTAAAACCTATGGACCCACAATTATTAAGTTGTAACTCATAAATAAAATAAATCAAGCAAATAAAAGAAAACATAAAGTGGGCGTGACTCATTGGAGAGTGGGCCGTATGGCTCACTTTGCGGGCCCCCTTATGGGCCCTTCTTGATCTTGATCTTGATCTTCTTTTAAACTTCATTTATCACTGACCCCTCCCATGTGGAACATCCTGATGTGAGGCCTTCCTGATGTGTGCCACATGATGTCTTCATCTCGATCGTTGGATCCAACGCTGGATCTGCATTAGATTTGTAATCCAACGGTGGATCTACATCAGATGTGCAATCCAACGGTAGGTATTCATCAGATCTGCAATCTAACACCAAGAAGTAACCATCTAACCACAAAGAGGCTTGCCTTTGTGATTTCTTCTTCCGTTGGTAGACTTTGAAAGGAGGAGCTGTGATGCCCTCATCAATAGTCCAATCAACATCAATAAGAGAGAGAGAGGGATCTGCTGTTTGCAAGTTCTTTTTTGTTCCCTTTTTAAGAAGTGCTTATTGTTTGACTTTGACTTCTTTCTTGCAGTCATTAGAAAAAGAGAATATTTGTATTGAAACAGAGATTAGAAAAATGTTGAATGCAATGAATCTCCAGAAGGATCAAAATGATCAGATATGTGATGAAGTTACACGCTTTGAGAAGAGTTTAACGCAGAGCCAGGTAATTTACTACTTCACATTTTTCTTATACTTAAAACCGACTGTATTCTTTGTTTCACTCTTTTCTAGCTAAAATGAACATTTGATTAGGTTTCTTGAACAATTTTCTTTATAGATTTAAGTTATTTTCATTGCCTTGTGATTTCATCTGAGTGTATTACTGTATTTTCTTACACTTAGTCCTGGGGTTATGATATATTTATTTATTCAGGTTTTCCTGGTAAACAGTAAAAATATCCTACAGTCACCGAAGCTTTCGGACATTTCTCTGTATTGCTTTGATTTCCGTGGGGTTTATTGGACAACAGTTACAATCTTATCTTCCTACAGGTTGATTTTATTTATGGTCCATAGCAGAACCTTGATATTATTGTTTCGGGAGGGGATTGATGAATTTTCATTTTGTGGTTACAGAAGGCATTAAACGTCTGGTAGGTCTTCCCCCAGAAAGGGGGTTGATATCTGGCATTCCTTACGCAATTCAGGATCAATGGCCACCAAGGTTGGGTACCCCAACCCCAACATTCATTTAATTTCAGGAACAAGAAATCCCAGCCTGTGCTTTAGATCCCCTTTCATAGGGCAAGGATCATGTTTTCAAAAGAAAAATTGAAGTGGGAAATGGATGCTGAGTTTTCGGATCTGTAACTATTGAAGAGAATTCCATCGGGCATCCCTTTGTTGACCTCAGTACTGGTGTCACCCTATGGAACGCCAGCACAGCGGTGGGCCATGGACTTTTTATCCTAACTGTATTTCTTGGGCACAATTTGTCGAAATGTGCAGATTTTATCCACTGCTTTTAGCTCCTCAAATCATTGCAATCTTAATTGTAAACATCACTTCCCATACTGTGTCAATATAAGATACAGAGTTTTCTAGTTGGAAGTATCTTGAATAGAAAATCCTCATATGTTTGGCTGCAAATTGGCATGTAAAAGGTCTACAGACTTTGATGATGAATTTTTTTTTTCTCCCCCTTGGTTAACACATACAGTCCCTTCAGTTCACATAGAAGATAAATTATAAGAAGCTGATAACTAAAGTTTGTCCAGCAGAAACAAAGGTAGCACATCAGTTCTCAGTAGTGATGTGGATCTACTATTGTGCCAAATTTCACAATAAACATCACTTGCCGTACTGTATCAATATATGATTTTATGAGTTCTCTAGTTTAAGCTTTTGAAGTATATCTTGAATAGAAAGTCCTTTTATGTTTGGTCGCAAATTGGCATGTAAAAGTCCTTGACTTTGAGTATGAATTTTCTTGTCCCTTAACACATTAGTCCTTGGTTCACACAGATACTCAGATGAGATCCATCTGTAAAGTTCTTATGTGTGGTCCACCCTATTTCTGGGCCACCTGACACCTGGTGCACCTAGTGCACCTATAGTCATCTCATCCCTCTCACCCACTACTCTCCATAATTGCCGCAAGCCTTGATCTGACACTCATCCAACTGTAGTCACCATTAGATTGATCAAAAAACGATGCTTTAAAACCATTGAACTCGAGGGCCATAGTTCAAGGAGTTAGGATGATGTAAAGCGGTTGATATTTTGCACACTTCTAGATCTCATTGAGATCTTTCTGTTCCCCACCTCCTCCATCATTGACATGGCCTCAAGGCTCAAGTGGACCCCACAGGTGAAGTTCGCAACTTCGCATGGTACTATGTTCGAACGTTTCTTGCCAGAATAAAACTCCTGTTTCAAATTTAAGATAACTTAGAAGAAGCTGATAAGTGATAACTGAAGTTTCTCCATCAAAAAACTAAGGTAGCACATCAGATCTCAGTACTGAAAAGTCTAATTTTGTGTCAAACACCATGATAACCACCAAGAATGGAGCACACTATTTCAATGTGAAGGTACCTAGAGCATTGAAGAAGTCAAAGTGAATGCCATTTTTCAAGAAAATAAAATTGATTTCATAATACAAGAAGTTAGTTAAATTTCTGTCCTAGGTTATAAAATCAGGATAGTTCTATCATTCATCCTTTTCATGTTCTATATCGATGGAGCATGTTATAATTTAAGGCGTTTAGGATTCTCGCAGAAGGTTTTTTTTTTTTTTTTTTTTTTTTTTTTTTTTTTTTTTTTTTTGAGGGGATGGACTATGGGGTATGTTACAAATTAATGCATTTAGGATTCGCTCAGAAGTGGTGAAGTTTCTTTTTTTCTTTTTCCTGCTACATAAGTGGGGGAATTTGTCTTTGCATGCACCTATGTAGAGTTTGATTCGGCTAAATCGTCTTCCCTCTCAAACTATTCTCAAGTTGGATGCCTTCGATCCTATGTCCAAAATATCTATGTTGTGCACACTGTACGTTACTTTTTAGTTATCTTTGTTTGACTATTATGTTGAATGACTGCTAAAATTCTTTAGAGTTGACAACCACTTACTCTAAAAGCTTAAGCTGATAGAGAATGGTGTAACAATGTATATCAAGTAAAACACACCCCCGCACGTGCAGGCTCCTTGATGGGAATTACACCCTCCATGGGAGAATACAGGGGCTATGCATTGGAATCACACCCTTCGTGGGAGAATACAAAGCACAACATCCCAAGAGATTCGAACACCCGAACTCCTGCTTTGATACCAAGTTGACAACCACTTACTCTAAAAGCTTAAGCTGATAGAGAGCGGTGTAACAATGTATATCAAGGTTATAACATTTGGACATGCATTTTTTTTTAAAGTGTCAGCTGGCAATTCATGTTCTAATACTACTTTCTTTGCTACTCGAAACACAAGCTTGAAAATTCTACTTACCAAAAGGTACTTGCTGATACTACTCAAATGTATGAGAGAAAAATTGCCGAATTGATTAAGCAACTAGAAGATCAACATCTTCTTTATAGAAGTGAACAAGAAAAATTGGTTGAAGCCAAGAAACATTTGAATGAATATCAACGATCAATGCAGGTACTCAGACTCCACCTTTTAAAATCTCAAATAGTTTGCAGTTATAGTTTCAGAACCTTTATCATGTTATGGATGATGTTGCTATCCCTAGTTTGGGATCAGCGAATGTTGCTATCAGTATGTCATAAACATCTATAACTTCAACTGTTTGGAGATATGCTTCAGAAAGGGTATTGATATAGTTACTTGCATGAGGTCTTCTTGAAATTCTATTATGCAGATTAATTTTCCTTGTTAACATGTTTCATGCCTACACAAGTCATACAGAACCCTTTGCTTACGCCCCTTATATGGATATGTTTTACTTGGGTTGGGTTTGGTGCGGCCGTGTGGGTCAATGACGTATATGATCTAAGAAATGGCCCATGTTTTGATATGAAGGGGTCCCAGATGGATGACATTAAGATACGTGTTTTTTGTAACTCTTGCATGAACCAGTGTCTTCTTGTTTTTCCAGGTTGTCTGATATTGAGAAATATTTAGGGCCTGATTTGTAATTCTACAGAAATTCAGGGACTCTTCGTAATTATGTAAACACATGGCTGGTTTTATAAATACTGAATAGAATATTAGCATAAATGTGATAGACTGGTCTCCCATTCCTAATTGGAGAAACAAAAAACTCAGATTCTTTGTTATCTCTTGTTTCCACTTTCTAAATCTGCTTCATGTATCCATTCTCTCTCTCTCTCTCTCTCTCTCTCTCTCTCTCTCTCTCTCTCTCTCTCTCTCTCTCTCTCTCTCTCTCTCTCTCTCAAATCTATCTTTTTGCCATTTATTTTGATTTCTATATTTACTTAGTGCTCGTGGATGGGTGTGAGAGCCTCTTTAACCTAGGATGATAAAAAAAAAGTAAAAAAGGAGTTTTACAAAGTTTTTGGCGGGTATTTTCAACCCTAGAGCTGATGTCAGCCTATATGCTGATGTGGACATAATCAATACATTATTCAACGCTAATCCCAGATGTCCAACCCATTTTAACATCATCATCAAAGCCTTGTCCCATCTATGTTGGGTGCCTGACCAATTTTAACCAATAATAATAATAATAAAAGCAGATCAAGATACTGGCCTTTATCTTGATTGTGGTAAACTGTAATAAGCAAGTTGGGATTTTCTGTATTTCTACTGAGACCTATCCTGTCCATATGAGTTCCTGCCGAGGCTACCCTAGTGTTGATCTTCTCAACAAATATTTACTTAGTACTTTTAAGGTTAAACCTCTATCCATGAATCCCATCTAAACACCAAATAATAAGACCCAGCACTTTTATGTCCACAATATCAACTAACAAACCTTAAATGACTTTTGGAAGCGAAGTGATCCACTATGAAAGAAACTTAGAAAGGGCCGAGCAACAACATAAAGGAGCAAATATCATGGAGATAAGTAAGTAATAGAAGGAAGAAAACTCATTAAGCATTCACCCGTGATGTGTATAAACCCACATCTGTGATGATGAGCAAGAACAATGAGTAGTGGATCAAGCCTCTCAATATTTTCCCTCTTTTGGCCATCATTCTTGGGATCTTTTGCACACAATTAAGGGTCTATATTCTACCATCAATTCCATCTAACTCAACACAACCCATTTACAAAATTAACAAAAGAACATGGACTTACAAGGTTTCTAAGCCAAAAAGCTAGAATTTGATAGAATCAACAAAATCATTGCATGCATGTTATGGAGTTTAAATTGATCACTTGCCTTGGTCTCCCTAGGTTCCAATTACACTACCCAAGCTTCCAACTCAGCTAAAATCCTCCGAGCACTAAAGCCCCAAAAGCCCTACACAAAAGTTCCCAAAAATCACAAACGGCGAGGGGTTGGAATCAAGGCTTATATGTCAGGATCAACGGGTAAAATGGCCTCCCAAACAACACTCTAAAAGATGGGTTGAATTGCTTACCTCTAAGTGCTCCAATTGAGTTGCAATCGACAGAAATGAGCCATCCAAATGGTGAAATTGCAAACAAAGGTGATTGGTAGGGAGGGAATGTTGAGGCGAATGCGGTGGTACAATTTTCCGGCCAAAACATAGACTCCAATCTCAAGTTATGAAGCAAGAAAGTAAGAAGAATGAGAGAAAAGATAGCCAGCTGAGAATGAGAAGAAAGCAAGGAAATGGTCATTGGCTTTATAAAAGAAACAAATGAGGAAATGACTTCCATGTCCCAATTTAAGTGAAAAGCAAAAGGACAAAACAAGGGACTTATGGGTGTCAAATGGGTATGGGCCAAGAACGAAAGTTTCATGAAACGATCACCTTTGTCCAACGAACTTAAGAATGACACATACATGAAATTCACGAAATACCCAACTTTTCTCACAATTCCAACGAGGCCTTGAAAAGCACTAAACTAGGTCCAAAGGCTCTCAAAACTTCCAAACACTAAACTAACACCCACACCTAGTTAATTGCCCTCTAAAGACACTTAATTAGCTACTAAACATAATTAATTAGTACTAATTATGCAATAAAGGGTCGGGTTCTTACAACTCCTTACTATAATATTCTTCAATTTAGAAAAATATGCAGAAAATTGATTTGCATCTTATGTAACGACCCGGGCCCACTATTGATGCGGATGGATTTGATGATCAAGCGGTTGAACGGGCTATGACAGTCATGGAAGCATTTGATTGAACACATGGTGTCCGAACCCATGTGTAGATGTCTCCTCAAGAATAAAGAGCCCAAAACATTCCACCTATACTAATTTTAAGTCATTCAGGGGTTGTTTTATTATTCATAAATAAGGAAGGGTGTTATTTGCAATTCTAAGTTTCAACTCAGAACATGTATTTAAAGAGGGCTGTAGATGTGAAATTCTTGGACTGCATGTTGCAGGTTCAGTTGGACCCAACCCAAGTGCAATTATGCACCTTAGGGTCGCCCATGAGTGTGTATGCAACAGGTAGGACCCACTCCTTCATCTGGTGGGCCATGTTGGTCCTACGACCTATCTTGTGGAAAGTGTTGTAGATGGCACTATTATGAGAAGTTGCTGATTTCCTTCAATTCCTTTGCAATTCAATGTTTTCTTTCCTTTGAATTAGATTCTGAGTTATTATTTAATAATTACTGGCAAGATTTAGGGATTGCTTTGGGGTGACATTAGGATTTTCTTTGACTATATGTAAATGATGAGGGTCGACTGTGTCGTTCAGGTTTGAACAATCGTTTGTGTTTACTGGAATAAGGCACAGTTGAAGTCTTTACTTCTGTTTTCTTCTCTTCTGTGAAGCTTTATCAAAACCTCTTGTCTATTGATGTCTGTTGGCGATTTGAGCATCCAGAGGAAGTCGATCATTATTCTTTGCATGGTCAAGTCTGGAAGAAGCATGACAAATCTCTAAATACTGCTGTAACAGTAGGATTGGATGTCGTAACGCTGTCTACGGGTTCCATTTACACCCGTGACTGCATCAACTATCCACATATATACCCAGGGTCAGGACTTGGATGTTTTCAATGTGGGGCTTGGACAAGGCCTCACAGTGCTAACCAAAGCACTCCACCCTTCCCCTGGGCAGATATTGCCTCTTGGCTCACCAGATCACTTGACCTGGTGTCACGTCCCAAATTCAGATTAAGCCCAGTTGAATTGAATTCTCAACTGCATAACTTTTCCAGTTTATGATCTTCTCAGAGTCATTCCATTCTTGAAACCAACTATATTGTTAAAATTTGTAACACACTGAAATCTTACATACAGAACTGTTCTCAGTACTTCTGCTTTTATATCAACATACTTCATCTGAATTTCAAATGGTAAACCTTAATATAGTAGAAATACCACAAAAATCTTGATATCACATTCTATCTTCAACACACTCTTGTTCCAATGAAGCTATCAAACTTACTGAGATTGAATACTAACAAAGTCTTGATTCTCACTATGTCTTCATTCTGAAATTCCGAATTAATTGCTGCAGATATATGTTGACTGAAAATCATTTATGTGATATATCTGACCGTATGTACGTATCATGTGTCCATTTGAAAATCATTTCTCTCTAAGTTATTTTTATCAAATCTGCATCTTTCAGCTTTCTCATTTGCTTCTGTACCAATGGGGTCTCTTATCTTTATATCTTTTTGTTTCACAAACAAACTTATTGACCATCTAGAATATTTGTTGGAAAATTTCCATTGCCTGAACTTGTTACATAAATGAACAACTGTTGAATTGCTTCAATGCTTAATGGAATCATTCTCATGTTTATCTGCAGTATCCAATCAAGCTCACATTCTTGACTTTCCTCTATTAAATCAAACTAACTTCGCTGACAAAATAATGATACAGCTTTCTTGATCCATATAATCAACAAGGCTAATAAAAGAAACTCTCTATATCCTTCTTTCTGGAAACTCCAAATCTCAAGCACACTTATTCAGGACTTTCTCCAATTTGCCACTTGTTTCAATCTTGAATAACATTTCTGTCTGTCTCTGGTTCTAACTATAAATCACATCCACTATAGCCAATGATCTATCAAATTTCATTCTCAAATGTTGATCATGTTGCTCTTTTAACTCAGATCACTCAATCATAATCCAAAGTATATCACCAAAAACTCATAATAATCATATCTTGCTTTGAATATAATCTAAGTATTCAAACTTCTCAAGACAACACAATTCTCAAATCTATTTTAGAGAAATAATATGTACCCTGAAATTAATCAAATAATGATCAATCCTGATTCAACAGATTGTAATCAATATACCTTCTCATTACCCCATCACACTTCCGCTGTGTTTAATATACTAAGCCGCACAAAATCCTTATCCAATAATTCCTCTAATTGCACCTTCAATTTCTCAACTTTACTGAAATCATGCATTAACAATCCTTAAACATTAATCTCATCCCCAGTACAAAATTAATTATGAATCTATTTCTCTTCCAAATTCCAACAATAACTAGCTGAGGAGATTCAATACAACACCTGACATCTTGGAGAAGTTGATCATCTCGTATAGATGTTATTGGTTCAATAATTTCTTGCTTACTTACCTTAGCACAATTCTCATTCTCCACTTCTGCTCAAAATGCTCTTCTTATTGCATCATTAAATGTCTGAGGGTTCACTGATGCAACATCATGTTGTACTGATGATTCAAGTCCCTTCACAAAACATCTGATCTTAGTAACTTCTGAATCAATTGAATCAAACAGTCTGATAAACTTCCAAAAATATTCTGCCACTGACATATATCCTTGCTCCAACTGTTCCAATTCTGTTGGAATTGTAGAGGTAGCTTGTCATTGTCTTTGAAGACCTTTAAGGATCTGCACTTGACTCTCAAACAATTGAGTTTGACTTTCCTATTGTACTCTCATGGCTTGCAATAATGTCTGAAATTTACTTTCACTGTCTCGGTTGTCAGAACCATTGTTATTATTTCCTTTTGGTCTAGTTGTTTCCATCTTCCAGCACATCAAATAACTTTAGAGAACCAAACATCTACTTAGAAACGAATACTACCCCTTTGAAATTCTATCGAATACTCACCACGCATTTCTACAGGTCCAATATCTTTTAAATTTCAAGAACTGCTAATGCTCAATTTATTGCTCCATTGCTCTGATACCATTTTGTCACGTCCCAAATTCAGATTTGGCCCTGTAATCCAAATATGGAGACGTGATTTGCCCACAGGATAAAATTCCCAGTTTTAGAGAAAAACAGAGCATAAACAGAACTGTTTATTTACAATATTAAAGTTTATAATAGGAAACAGGAGTATGTTTTAAATACAACCCAGACAAAAAGACCAACAAAAGTCAGTACAGATAACAAAAAATAAATCATCCCAGGTGATAGCGCAGCTCATGGAACCCGATTTCTATATGACATCTGCAGATCAGAACATAAATCCTAGGGTTTTCGGTCGACCACTTGAAATGCCAAAGGATGAAGCAGATAAATTGGCAAGCGGCTGTTATGCTAAAACAATAGTATAAGAATAATAATATCTGAATAAATATGATGATAATCTGAAATATATCTGATACTGACAAAACAACAAGAAAACTATTAAAAACATGATAAAACAGAAAGTCAAAACCTGATAATAACAGAAATATCAGAATGCCGATAAACAGGATAAATCTCTAATAAACTTATGTCTGAGAACCAAATATCAAAATATTGATATAAACAGAATACTAAACAAAGCTAAATATTGAGTATAGCGGAATACGTATGAAAGCAGGAAGGCAATACCACCTTAACCAATAATCATAATACAATGTATAAAAACAATGGGTACCATGTATGTCAGGAAGTGGCCACAGACTTTATAAAAACAGAATATAGAGGTACCGGGACCGGGAGTATAATTACTCCACGGAGAACGGAACTAAACTGCAACTAGTGTCGGAACAGTACAGACCAACTTTACCACGTCTAGTTTCAGAAGGACCGGGCTAAGTGATGCCAATCAGTGTGTACTCATGTACATGTATCAGTGCCTAACAAAATACTAACTTGTCTTGTAAAACAAAACCAGATACTTGCAAAATACTGAAAACATACTAATAATACAAAATGGAATATTAAATCAGAACATCAATCCACATCCCCAGTCGGTACCCCAGGCTTCAGATTCCTGGTCAGTGGTTCTGGACAGATAGGATTGAGTACAAGTGTACAACTAATAAAATTTACTAAAAAGTCCATCAGTCAGTCTAATATACTGGATATCATCATTAAACACTCATGTGTGCCATAACTTGGCGTTTCGGAGGTTAATTCAGTAAACAAAACCTCATTGGTAACACATTGATATTTAATGGTGGTATTTCCGGATAAATGACAATCTAACAGAATTGTAGGTGAATGTCAATCATAGCCATCACCTACTATGGTCTCCTAAAGTTTCAGGGTCATTGGACTATCATAGGGTACATCTCTAGGCTATAGTAATTAGTAACTAAGTTCATAAACTAATTGGGATAATTATAGTGTATCTGGTCGACATCATAGTCAACTTACAGTGTATCCGGTTGACCTGGTACAAAGGAAATTCGATACAGAAGGGTTACAGTTGTAGAAACTGCAACTGTTGTAATTCATGTGTGTCCAGTCGACATTGTACCCTAGGCCGGTCGACCGGGTACACTGGGATTCCGAGAATACTAGTTTCGGGATTTCCCTGTTCTGGGCCTGTTTCAACTGTTTTGGGTTCCTTTTCACTTCTAACATTCTAAGTCTCGTCTCTAACATTCAAAACATGTTCTAAAACATAACTTATTCCTTTAAATCTTTTAAATCATAATCTATACAAATTAATCTAAATTTAGTCTCAAACTTGGAAATTTATCGAAATAACTGTAATTCATCATAATTCTTGAAATCAAATGAAATAACATGTTTAGCAAATCAAACACTTGCCTCTGGATTGAGCTCTAACTGATCTCCTTGAGATTTCCCTCAAAACACCTCAAACCCACTTGACTGAGCTTTCCACAGATTCCAACAAAGAGAGAAACAAGAAGAAGAAGAAGAAGATGATGATTTCCTTGAGATGGAGGATTGAGCAGAGAGTGATGGAAAGAGAGGGTTGAGCTGAAGCTGGCTGAAAGAGGGAGAAGAAACGAGAGTGAGGGAGAAGGAGCTGGAATTCCCCTTAAGGGGTGGGACTTATCCCAGATTTTGCAGATAGCCCCCCATGGTTTAATCTAAATACTTGCAAGTCCTCCCTGAAAATAGAATTACAAATAGGTCCTTTAGGATAAAAAGTCTCAAATCAAATGACTAATCAAGGTTAATTAGGCTAAATAGGACAATTAGGACTAATGACCCTAATTTAAAATCCGGATCTCACACCTGGTCTCGCTGGAGTGCTCCCAAGACGAGGTCTCACACTCTCCCCCATCGGAAATAAAACCGTCCTCGACTCTAATATCATTTTGTAATGACGCAGGCCCACTATCCACATGATATTATCCTCTTTGACCGAAGTCTCATGGTTTTAAAACATGTCATGTGGGGTTAAGGCCAGGTCGCCTGTATATACCCAGGGTCAGGACTTGGATGTTTCTGATGTGGGACTTGGACAAGGCCTCATGGTGCTAACCGAAGCACCCCACCCTTCCCCTAGGTAGATCATGCCTCTTGGCTCACAGGGTCACTTGACCTGGTCTCGTCTCAATGGAGTGCTCCCAACCTGGGGTCTCACATCTTAACTGAATAGAAATTTAAACAATTGGTTTCTATTATAGTTTATTAAGCCCTTGTCTCCTTATGCATGAAATATTGGGTTGAGATAGCAAATATCATGGCTGAAACGAAAACTTTCCCAATTCCATGTCGATTTTCTTTACTGTCATATCTGTGCACTCTGGCTGTTGGCCTACTCCCCATGGTTACTGTTCTGATGTTTTGACATGTCAAAGAAGTATGGACACATATGGTTCCAAGTCCTGTGCCTGCTTTGTCTTTATGTATGTTTATGAATTTCTTGTATTATTGTGAATGATCTGCCAAAAGTCCTCACTGGGTTTTTTTTTTTTTAAATTCTTTTTTCAATTTGATATAAAGATACAAGGGCAGAAAGAGATGGATGAGCTTAGAATGAAATTACAAGAGATGTCTCATCTCCATGAGAAGGCTGTAAATGAGCTTATATCTTCAAGATCAGAGAATGAGGAGCTCTCATCACAAAAGGTATGATACTTGATAGGCATATCAGATGCGCTGGAAAATTGCCTTATTTACAAGGTTGGACAAGCTGCTAAAAGTTAATGCTTGCACTGATATTTAATTTCTCCCTTGAATACATAGATACTTAAGTTCATTCCCCTGTACTTATGCAGGAAATGCTACACAAAGAACTTCAAACTGTGTGGACAAAGTTGTTAGACGAAGAGAAGCAAAGAAGGTGCCTAGAAGAGGAGTTAGTCAAACTAAAAAAGCTTGTGTCTGAGAACAGCGATGTCGATAATGATGTAAGTAATTGTAGACCAATGGTATTAGAAAGGTGGTTACTATTATCGCATTTTATGTCTGCATTCTGTGTTTCTGTTGTTCATTTCATTGTTTGGCAGGCTAAAAGATCATATATAAAGGACAGTTGTGAGGAAGTAGCATCTGCATTAATAAGGCCCATGAGTTTTATTAAGTCAAGCCAATCGAAAGAGGCTATATCTAGTCGAAGTGCTACAATTGCGAAGATATTTGAAGAAGGCAAATATATTTGATATCATGCATTTGGATTATTTATTTGCAACAAATTTCTTATTACATCCTATAATCC
Source organism: Litsea cubeba (assembly GCA_012931725.1). Classification (NCBI taxonomy): domain Eukaryota; kingdom Viridiplantae; phylum Streptophyta; class Magnoliopsida; order Laurales; family Lauraceae; genus Litsea; species Litsea cubeba. The sequence continues at coordinate 64,252,876 of CM022954.1, read as the reverse complement.
TGATAATTGATGTTGGTGCTTGACATTCAGTTGGCCTTCAGAGGATTTTAGCATTGTTGAGATCTGAAGACTTGGATGTCCAAATTCATGCTGTTAAAGTTGTAGCCAATCTCGCAGCAGAAGGTGCTACAGTATTTCATATACATACACACATATATATGTGATTGTTAAAACTCTTGACAATTCATGGACATAAATATATATATTTTAATGCTCTTGACAATTTCCTGGTCCATGTGAGATTTCTATCTTTGATAGAGCCCTTAGACGTCTTTGTTCTACGTCTTACAGACTCATAGATATATGTTCAAGTCAGTTCCGTTCTGTCATTTTATTTGCTATCCTAATGCCTTCATGGCTTCAAAAAGCTCTCTTGAACGAAGGGAATTGCTGGCTTGAAAGTTCTATGTATATGTTTGACTAAAAGGATGCTCAATTTCTCATGCACTCATTCTGATAGGTGACTGTATTCTTTTTGCTTGGATCACGAGTCCATATATTCGGTCTTTAACATGAATTGCAAGAAACAAATGAAAACAGTAAGCTCACTGTTTGTTCTCCGTTCTTGTTGTAATGCAAATGCTGATTTTTAATTCTTGTAAGAGACCACGGCTTAGATAGTATTGTTTTATTAAAAGGATGCTCATTTGGGTCAAGATGTTGTGACATAGCTACCTCTGTTGCCCCATCCATTTTTAACAGCCCAACTCCACTACAATGCCTCTCATTCACAGGAGAGAAGCAAAACTGAGCAGTGTCGTGTTTGCGATCTACTGAGGTCTACAAGTTTTCTATTCTTCTCTTTGTTAAAGTAGTTCGGACAGTTCTCTTCTGATCCGGAGCTGTTCTCTCCGGTCATTTTTGAAGGATGCTTGCTCCTTCCCTTGATTCATCATTTACGACATCCACTCCAACCTCCTGCTACTTCAATGTTTTAAAACTTGGATTTGAGGTGTGACTTGGTCACCTGAGCCAAGTTGTATTAAGACTCGACTCAGACAACTAATTTTCAAAACTGTGGTCCAGTTACTACTTCCAATCTAGTTTCATCCATCAGTTGCTTTGCTATCTAGGAAATTGCAGTTGCGCAATTGCAGCGTGTGGACGTCAATTTCACCTCTCTCTCTCTCTCTCTGTAGTGATTCTATTCCTCCATTACTCTTATTATGGATTTTGGTCAATGTCAAGTTTGTTTGATTGTCACCATTGCCTATGGGGGACTTGCAAAACATACTTGTTTGTTACGTGTTGAAGTTGTTGTTTGTACAAATGGAAATAAAAAGTCTACCAATTATAATTGTTTGCATCCAGGGTTAGAGTTTGTATTTGAATAAACGAAGAAGAGATTGAAGGAGGTTGTTGCGCATGGTCACTAGGTGAGACCATGTTCAATTGTTTGTTTTTTTTTTTTTTTTATTACTATCAGATTTTTTTCAATGTTTATAGTGAGCCTCAATATTCTCATAATTGCTAATGAGGACAAAATAATAAACAATTTACATAGAAGTCCTTTATTTCTCAACACCTCTCCCTCAAGCTTGGTGTTGATATCAATTATGTATAACTAGGACAAAGTAGGTTGTATTAGATCCTGAGGAAGTATGTAGTGAAAATGTTAGTCAACTTTGTTGATCTAATAACCGGAGTACTAATACTTCCTTCCTCAATTTTCTCCTCAATGAGGTGGCGGTCAAATTTAATGAGTCCAATAAACTCATGGAGCACAAAATTGGAGGTGATATGAATGGCTGCCTAATTGTCATAATTCAAATTGAAGTTCATTGAATCATGTAAAAATTTAGAGAAATATTCTTCTAGACATTGCTACATTGCTTGGTTTATTTCCTTTTTAGTTTTCTTAATGATTTACACAATACTGATTAGGATTGTTTTTGTTTCTAAAGATCTAAATCAAGAGAAGATTGTTGAGGAAGGTGGGCTTGATGCACTTCTCATGCTTTTGAGGTCATCTCAAAACACAACAATTCTTCGAGTCGCTTCGGGTGCTATTGCTAACTTGGCAATGAATGGTATTGCTTTCCAACATTTGTTTGTCACCTTTAGTGCTACTATTATTTCCCGTACTCATGATTTTGGATGAAAGTTCTCATGCTTCTTGTTTGCTATACATTGGGTAGTTTGATGTAGACAGGCAGTTGCTAGCTGTACCAATCTGATAAAAAGAGGCTCCAATGATAATTTTACTAATTCAAGAGTGATCTATGGAAAAGATTAGCACACCCGTATCTATATCCATATCCTAGTTTCCAAAACTGCAGATTTGTGGCCCTGATCCCCATATCTATGTTCGTACGCATATCCGTATCTAGGAATCATAGGCTCAAACCATCTATTGCTGATCACATAGGCCTAAGTCCAATCTTCATCATCGTTGACGCTTGTAGGCAAGCAACCTTAGTTGAGAAGCACCACAAGTGGATGCGGGTACTTATTCTTCATGGTGACCTAATTAAACTGACCATAGTCAATGCACGTCCGCAAGGACCCATCCCCTTTAACGAACAAGACTGGCGCTCCCCATGGAGAAACACTGGGTCTAATAAACCCTTTTTCCTGTAACTCTAGCAATTGTTCCTTGAGTTCCTTCAACTCAGCAGGTGCCATACGGTAGGGGGCTTTAGAAATTGGCGCAGTTCCTGGTACCAATTCTATAGCAAAGTCCACTTCCCTAACTGGTGGTAGACCAGGTAGGTCATCTTGAAACCCATCAGGAAATTCTCTGACTATGGGGATTTCTTATAGTTTAACTCCGCCTATGTTGGGGTATCTACAAGTTATTTAACGAAAGCAGTAGTAGTGACATACAATTGGGGCAGCTTACCATTTCTAGAGAAGAAGCGAATCATATGTTCTATAGGAGAATCAGTAGGGAAGAAGTTAAAGAAGTATTGAAAAGAATGAAGAATGGGAAAGCGGTTGGGCCAGATGGTATCCCTATTGAGGTATGGAGGTGCTTGGGGGAGGATGGTATTAGTTGGTTGACAAAGCTTTTTAATGTAGTGCTAAAGAGCAAGAAGATGCCTAATGCATGGAGGAAAAGTATTCTTATACCCATATACAAGAACAAAGGAGATATTCAGAATTGTGCGAACTACCGCGGGATTAAATTGATGAGCCATACGATGAAATTATGGGAGAGAGTTATTGAGAGAAGACTAAGAAGAACAACAAATATTTCAGAGAATCAATTTGGTTTCATGCCTGGGAGATCAACTATGGAGGCTATCTTTCTCCTGAGGAGGTTAATGGAACAGTATAGAGAAGGTAAGAGAGATTTACATATGGTGTTCATTGACTTGGAGAAGGCTTATGACCGGGTTCCTAGGGAGATTCTTTGGAAAGTTCTGGAAAAGAAAAGAGTTTGTGTCGCTTATATTGAGGCGATAAAGGATATGTATGATAGAGTCGTGACATCTATAAGGACGACTGGCGGCGAAACTAAGGAGTTTCCTATCACGATTGGTCTACACCAAGGCTCAGCGTTAAGCCCGTACTTGTTTGCCCTAGTTATGGATGAGATTACAAGACATATCCAGGATGAGGTGCCGTGGTGTATGTTATTTGCAGATGACATTGTTTTAGTGGATGAGACGAGAGAAGGAGTGAATGCTAAACTTGAATTGTGGCGGAAAACATTAGAGACAAAAGGGTTTAGGCTAAGTCGATGCAAAACGGAATATATGGAATGCAAGTTTAGTCAAAGTAGGACACCTGGTAACATAGAAGTAAGTTTGGGCACACAAAAGATAGTAGAAAAAGAAAACTTTAGGTACCTTGGATCTATGGTGCAACAGGATGGAGGGATTGATACTGATGTAAGTCACAGGATTCAAGCCGGGTGGACCAAATGGAGGAGTGCTTCGGGGGTCTTGTGTGATCGGAAAGTCCCCCTCAAGGTTAAAGGAAAGTATTATAAGGTGGCGGTACGGCCAGCGTTGTTATGGATCAGAGTGTTGGGCAGTTAAAGCATAATCATGTCAAGAAGATGGAAGTTGCGGAGATGAGAATGCTAAGATGGATGTGCGGGGATCACAAGGAGAGATAGGATTAGGAAGAGGAGATTAGGGGCATAGTAGGAATAGTACCGTGGAGCTAAAAAATGAGATAAAATCGACGAGATGGTTCGGCCATGTTATACAGGCGATCCAACAGAGGCACCTGTTTAAAGGTGTGAAAGCATGTAGTTTGCCACGAGTAGTAAGTAGGTAGAGGGGAGACCCAAGAGAAGTTGGGAAAGAAACTATTAAACATGATCTTGCCTAACATGGATCTAACGGAGGACATGGGCCCTAAACAGATTTGATTGGCGTCGTCAAATCCATATAGCCGACCCCACCTAGTGGGAAAAGGCTTGGTTTGTTTGGTTGGTTTGGTTAATGGGGATTTCTTATAGTTTAGGCTTCTACGTTTCTTCTGTAACGAAGTCTAGGTACCCATCACAACCACTCATAAATAATTTACAGGCCTTAATTGCTGAGATGACTGCCGTGTATACTGACCTTTTCCTTCCTATGACGCATACATCATTGTACCCTTCTAGATTAAAGCGGACACGTTGGATAAAACAGTCCAACACTACCCCATACTTGGCTAGCCAATCCATTCCTAGGATGATGTCAAAGTCATTCATAGGTAGCAATATAACGTCAACGGGCATGTTGGCTTTCCCGATAATTAGTGTGCAATAATAAAATACAGTGCAGGTGCTCATGTGTCCTCCAGTGGGGGTCGATACTATGAATGCTTGGTCAAGTGTAGAGGGAGACTTGTTCATCTTGGAAGCAAAAACATGTGACACAAAAGAATGTGTCGAGCCAGAATCAAATAAAGTATAAGCTTTAACATCGGAGATTAAAATCATACCCTCCACAATATTATTTGCAGCCTGAGCTTCCTGATGGGTGATTGCAAAGACTCTAGCATTTGGCTACTGTCTTCTTTGATTCCCGCTGTGATTGGGTCGCCCTCGATTGAAGTTCTTCCCTTGTGGCAAATTGGGCGGTCCCCTTTGCTGATTCTGTTGTTTCCGAGCGTTGTACTAAATTATTGCCGGCGGATTCTGCTGATTTGTCGGCGGGGATTGGCTTGGTAACCTTGCTGCTGATTCTGCCGTGGTGGTTCATGTTGCTGGCGCCGATCCCTATATTGTTGCTCTGGACAATCTTTGATCAGATGGCCAACGTAACCACATGCAAAACACGCGCCCCGAGACCAATGGCATTGATCCGTGCTATGGTTCCTTCCACATCGCTGGCATTTTTTTTGTTTATCCACTTTCTACTTCTTTTGTGGGGCGCGCAGTTTCCCTGGTAGTCCCTCTTGGTTCCTGCCGTTCTAGCCGGTAGTGTCCCATTCATTTCATTTGTTGTTTCTTCGGATACAAAAGGCCCTTTTTAAAGCAGCTGCGAAAGTAGCAGGGTCGCCCGGTTTTACATCCTTCTTGATATCTGGTCGTAACCCCTCAATGAATTTATTCCGCTTCATTTCATCAGTGGCTACTAGTTCTTCTGCAAAATGAGACAGCTCTGTAAATCTTTATCACCTGTGGGTTGCGCGGGTGCTGGAGAGGGATTATGGGCCACATATGCAACCTCAAGGGGACCGTTAGTTTGTTGTGACAAGTCGACTGAGTTAGCTGCCTTTGTTCCTCTCGCAATAATTCACTACACAGGAGCCCAGATCTGACAGTTTCATACTCTGGTCATAATGTCATGAGAAATTGATCCATATGCCTAAGTTCCTGAAATTTCTGTATTTCAGGAAGGGCTGCATCAGAGACATTGCATACATCATATTCAGTCCATAAAGCAATCTCAAACTCCAACTGGTATTGGCGTGGATAGTTATTTTGATGGTATACTTTCTTCAATTATCCCCACATCTTTTGCTTTCTTGTAGGGTCTCAGATTCAAAATGAGATGTGGTTCAACGATACTGAGGATCCAAGATTTGATTTTTGCATCTTTGGTACTCCAAGAGAAAATTGGTTTCTCATCCTCTGATGGTTTAGGATCAGCCCCAGTAATATGCCTCAACATTTCCTTTCCTTGGAGATACAGTTCGAACTAGTAGGCCCAGGATGGATAATTTTTCCATTAAAACAAACAACCGGAATCTCAGATGTCTCTATCACAATTAAATAGATAAGACATTTGGATCTGATTGATCACATGATTCACATCAAACAAAAACCAGCAAGGGATACTGGTTACACTCGCAAGAGAATCCCAAAATAGATTTATTTAATTTTTTTTTAACAGTTTCCACAGAACAAAGATTTGTTAATCCCTGATTACAGAACTGATAAATATGTGGAGTGCAGACTCAGATCAGATGCTGCAAACACAAAGTCCAGAAGCTGTAAAATCTGAAAACTCAGGTCTGCCGAAGTCCAGAAATTCCAAACCGTAAAAAAGGACCCCAGGCGACCTTGTTTCTTGACTCTGTTGGAGTGCATGGGCCCCACAAATTGGTTGGAATCAAGATCAGGATTCAATCCTGATATCGGACTACACCCAGCCTTATACTGGTGAAGTATGATTGAATTTGACCTCAGATCCAAGATTCTGGACGGTTGTGATAAAAACAATGCATAAAAAACTAAAAATCACAAAAGTGATCAGAACACCAACCTCCAAGTGTCGAAAAATCCTGAAAAAATCTCCAAAACCCAGCAAGAGTGGTCGACCCTGACTGTAGTGGCTGCCAAACAATCTGATCGATCACAGGTGGGCCACTATCGATCAGAGGTGTCTACAGTAGATGCACGATCTGCTGGTTCAAGTTTTCTTCATAAAATAAGATCCCAGATCTGTCATTCTTCAAAAGAGAGACTGATTTCCCTCTTATCACAGGCCTGGGAATGGAAACATATGTCTTCAATGTAGCTCTGATACCATGTCAAACAGACGACAGGCACAAGCTTTACAATATGGGAAGAAAACTTAGGTGGTTTTGTGGAAATTTGGTTCACCTTTGTTAAGGTCGACCTTGGTATTAATAGATATGTCATGCCTATTTTAGTATACATTGGAATTGGGCTTGTATATATGGGCTATTGGACCATGGGCTTTATATAGATGGATCCTTTGACACTTTAACAGACTTGACCAATGCTGTGATGCGGTTGGAAATTCCATTTAGAAAAGTTATAAGATCATAAAAAACCCCCATAAGATACATTTTCTCATCTCATATCAACACATGAACCCCTTCTTATCAATGTGTTATTGAATTATGTGTTATTAATTTGATTTATCGATTTAGAAACATTGCTCACTAGTTTTACTGACAAGTGGTACGCCCCACTTTAGGTACGGACCGCATGGGGGAGCAGTGTGACGATGATGATCAGACTCTGAACTTCAATCTATGTGGCTGATGTGTTAGAAGTAGGTGGGCCTCGTGGATAGGTTTCAAAAACTATTGACCCACTTATGCAGGGATTAACTATCCATAAGGCTACAAACCCAATCCAAGATCCAAAACCTCAATATCATCAACCATGATCAGTAAGAAACTATCTCTAAGATAGAAAATAGCATCACCATGCATCCATAATAAATCCACAACATACAAGGAGTAGATCTTACCTTGGGAGCTTGGTAGTGCTCTAATGGAGAAGTTGAAAACTTGCTTGATGAAGAACTTTTCTTATTAGCAATTTAGAATCTCCAAGACCTTGTTGTCTTCCACACTATGACCCGCTTCAGATCTCTTTCCTCAAGGAGAATGGTGGAATCTCCAAAAGAAACCAACTAGAAGCCCTAAGGGAACTAGAAGGGAACTAGAAGAGAGAGGGGAGGAGTGGGCGTGCAAAAATTGCACACTTTTGTTGGGCGTGAATTCCAAGGGATTATTAACCAATGTTGGACGTCGAAGCTTCTTCCCCTTTTATAGCATAAGCAACCTCCTCTTACTAATTATTATTAGAAGTCTCACTTCCATAACAATTAGTAGCTTTCTACTTTCTACTTTCTAATTATTATTAGAAGTCTCACTTCCATAACAATTAGTAACTTTCCTTTTGAGTTTAAATAGAATTAGTAATGATCTAATCTTGGGCTAGCGTGGGGACCACTAGGGATTCCATAGAAAGCTGGCTCCAACAGGGACACCCTGACCCCACATCTCATGTGCAATCCGGGCCCACAGTTAACTGCAAATAACTCCACTATATAAATGCAACTGTACTCCAGTCTTAGGAATAAATTACAAGAAGACCCCAAACTCTATCACTACAAGTAGGCCCCTCCATCTATATCCATGGATCAGTTGAATTAAACATGTCCAACCAATTTAGATCCATATATTATCCTTGAGACCCAATCAATTATAATGATCATTACTACCTATCTAATTAACTCTTAATTGGGATGGGTGGGCACTTATCAATGATAAATCTATTAATTGGCACAAGGGGATAATGAGGATAGATTCCATCTTGACCATTGAATGTTCCCATGGTTCTACTACCACGTACCTAAGACACCGAGGTGTTGACCTACAATTGGCCTCACTCATTGGTGACTCAAAGCAAATGAATAGACGAAAACATGAGTTCATTAATGTCTCAGGATTATGAGCCTATTGCTAGGGAATTATGAGAGCAAACATTAAAGTAAAGACAGTGTTTCATAAGGTGCTTCTCAAGGTCCTTCAATAAATCTAATGTACCAACATGATGATATAGAGTCTTACACGCTGATGATTGAGACAAATCACACTATCTCATAGTGATCACAATGCTGCAACCTTGTCAGATAGGATACCCAAACTCATCACTGGTTGTGAAGCTATTTAAGTATAAGATTTGTGACACATGTCTTTTGTGTGTGAATCTCATCCATACACATGTACTACATCTAATATACTTGTGGACTCCGGTTCATCTCATGAAACATCATATCATTCATATTGGTTATGTGCAAGTAGGAAACTAAAACATTCATCTTATGAAAAGTAAACATGATTATATTGAAATAAATCAATTTGTTACATCATCCACTGGATTGAGACCATATAATCTAACATGATGGAGAGAGTGTCCACACTTTTCTAATAGTGACAGGAGAATTTAGAATTGAGAAATGGACTTTTTAGTGAAACAAAAATTTGGAATTTCTTTATGCTTAGAACATATGTTAATGTTGATTTATTTCCCTTATTACTTGACTTTAGGTGATATTTTTAAAATAAATTAGAGGAATTGCCTAATTCTTTGATATGCAGAATTTGACCTACAATGCGATGATGATTTATATACAGTAACGTTTTATGTGTAAAGAAATAGGCCTACAGGTCAAACCGACCTAATGGGTCAGCTCGACCCATGTTCTGGGTCAGCCCCTGTGTGAGTTGTCAATAGATTAGATAGATACTAATCTCTTTAGTTAAGGCTGTAATCTTGTAATTAGATCCTAGTTACCTTAACCTTTCCTGTAATCTTGTAATTAGATCCTCTAATCTAGGCAATCCTGTATTATATAAAGATTCATCGTCAATACAAAGATAAGCAATTCTCTTGCAATACTTCTCTCTCTTGTATGCTGCTAGTTTGTGTTCTGGATACTTTAACATGGTATCAGAACTCATCGATCTGTTCATCCAAGCATAAGAGGAGTCCTGATCAACTGATAAGAGAATACTGTGTTTGGCTATGAGAAGCACTGCACTACTGTGATCAAAGGTGGCCCATCTGTTGATGATCATTCTACATCAAAGAAATCTCCCCATTCTGGTCGTCTATTTATCCTAGGAGTTCTGCATATTTTTTCGAGCTTTTCTGATCATCTGAGGTAGGTCATTCTCCCTGTTTTGCACTTATCTCACTTGAGCAAATAGTTTTCATCAAAACCGTTCAAATTTCTGGTTTCTCAAGATTTCATCAAACTTCCACCTAGAGGAGTTTCGGATTTTTGAGGCAAAGATCACTGTGTGATCTGATCATCCAGCTGATCATCCAGTGGGGCCCACAGATCAGATCTGTGCTCCAAATCAAGGTCGCCTGGGCCATTTTTTTGAACTTTTTGGACTGTTTTGGATCTGTTTGCTTCCTGTGATTGTGATTCTTCATCTGATCATTCAGTGGGACCCCTAGCACTCATCTGTGCTCATATTATAGTCACCTGGACCTTCCTTATTGGAAAATTTCAGATTTGGTTAGTTGTTGTGGCTGGATTTCAAATCTGACTTCACTTCTGGGGCTGGATTTCTCATATATTCAGTCTTGAGCAGTTTGTTTTGTTACAATGTCTTCTGATCGAACTGTATCGGGAATTACTGTCAAACTTGATGGCACAAATTATCCCTATTGGTCCCACCTCATGCGAAATTTCCTCAAAGGTCAAAAACTGTGGAAATATGTTGCTCAGCAGATCCCTACACCAGATAGTAAGGATGATACGTATGAGGAATGGGAAGCTTCCGTCGGGAAAATAAATTCTTGGATTGCCAATTCCGTCACTCCATCTATTGGAAATCAATTGGCAAAATTCAATTATCCTAAGGCTGCTTGGGATTATTTAGCACGATTATATACCCAGTCTAATGCTGCTCGCCGGTATCAGTTAGAATCAGAAATAAAAAATGCAGACCAAGGAAATGACTCCATTCATGATTTCTTCATCAAAATGACTGCCTTATGGGTGTCAAAGTTGCTAGCCGGTAATCCCAAAACCAATTGGTTTTGGGATTACTGGCTAGCAACTTTGGCATGGTATCAGAGCCTGAGGTCTCGAGTTCGAAACCACGCAGGGCAGAAATGCCCTAGTTGTTTGTGCAGTTTCCTATCACCAATTGGTTTTGGGATTACTGGCTAGCAATTTTGACGTGGTATCAGAGCCTGAGGTCTCGAGTTCGAAATCACGCAGGGCAGAAATGCCCCATGCCGCGTTGTGTGTTTGTGCGGGCGCAAAATGCGCAGGGCAAAAAGGCCCCATGCCGCGTTATAGTCTTGTGTGGGCGTGTGCTTCGGAAGCGGGCGGTGTCCCGCCCGAGGGGGGGTGTTAAGTAGTTGTTTGTGCAGTTTCCTATCACCAATTGGTTTTGGGATTACTGGCTAGCAACTTTGACAATGGGATCAACTGGCTCTAATGGAACCCACTTTTAAAACAACTGATGATGCTCACACCTTTGAAGTCTATAGGCAGCAGACTCGCCTGGTTCAGTTCCTTATGGCCCTCCTCCCTGATTTTGAACATGTTCGTGGTCAGTTATTACATCGGTCACCCTTTCTTTCGTTGATACGGCACTCTCGGAACTTCTGGCAGAAGAACAAACTCAACTTTCTCTTACAAGGAAGAAACATGTGGAACCCACACATATACTGTCAGCAAATGTTAGTACCCCACAGAATGATCGATCTTTTCTATCTGGTACCAATGACTTTTGCAATTATTGTAAGAAGAAAAGACACTGGAAACGGGACTGCCCAACCAGACCTCAAAGGCCAAATAATAAGAACAAACAATCTGGTCAACAAACCCATCGTGGTCCCATGCAATCTTATCCACAGCGACCCTATGCCGCCAATGTTACTGAAGATGATAGTTTTGTGCCTCCACAAATGGATCTTACATCTCAGATTCAGGCTATGGTTGATGAGCGCATGCAACAGTTGTTTCTGGCTTCCTCCACTGGTTCTACTTCTCAGATGGCCACTACACCCTCAGCCTCTGGTTCTGCCATGACCATTTCTGGTCCGTCAGGTACTCTTGATTCTACATGGATTTTTTATTCTGGTGCATCCTATCATATGACAAATGACGTTTCCAAACTTCATAATTGTTATACCCCTGCTAGCTCTCTCACCATCCATACAGCTGATGCCACTCCTCTCCCAGTCTCCCTTATTGGCTCCATTTCAAATAAGTTGATCTCTCTCACTAATGTTTTGTGCGTTCCTCACCTGTCTATCAACTTAAACTCTGTTAGTCAATTGACTTCATCTGGATTTCTTGTCTCATTTTCTTTTACTGGTTGTTCTGTGCAGGATCCGCGCACTGGGAGACAGATTGGGTCCGGCCTTAGGTCAGGAGGACTTTACTATCTCCACTCGCTGCATCTTCCATCATCCCGGATATCCCCTACCACACTCGTTTCATCTACATCACCCTTTGCCCTTTGGCACTCTCGTTTAGGCCATTTATCTTTCAATAAAATGAAGTTTTTATTTTCTAGTGGTGTTTTTGGAAACATTTCTGTATCAGACATTTCTACATGTTTTGGTTGCCATTTTGGTAAACAACATGATTTCCCTTATAATAAAAGCACTTCTTTTACTACTGCTCCTTTCGCTTTGGTGCATTCTGATGTCTGGGGACCTGCCTCTCAGCCAACGAAAGGTGGTTCCATTTATTATGTGCTGTTTATTGATGATTTCACTAGATATACTTGGTTGTATTTAATGAAAAACCGTTCTGAGTTATACACTATCTACACTGCTTTCTCCACCATGGTTTCCACTCAATTTAACACGAGGATTAAAATATTCAGGTCTGACTCTGGGGGAGAATACATGTCCCACAAATTCCGTTCTTACCTGACCAGTCAAGGGGCTCTAGCTCAATTATCATGTCCTGCAGCACCATAGCAAAATGGTGTAGCAGAACGGAAACACAGACATATCCTAGAAACTGCTAGATCCTTGATTTATTCCTCACATGTTCCTCTGCAATTTTGGGGGAAGCAGTCCTGACTGCAATTTATCTGATTAACAGAACACCATCCTCTGTATTATCTGGCACATCTCCCTATGAAAAATTGTTCTCCTGTACCTATCTTAAAGTTTTTGGCTGCACCTGTTTTGTTCTGTTATATGACAATGAGAGAACCAAACTTTCCCCAAAATCCACTGTCTGTGTTTTCTTAGGGTATGGCATCGAACAGAAAGGCTATCGATGCTATGATCCTAAAAAAAATAGGTTACGGGTCTCTCGTAATGTCACCTTCTTGGAACATATACCTTTCTATACATTACCTACACAATCCCCTTCTCCTGAGCAACCTACGGTTTATCCTCTTGATCCTTTTCCAGACCTGTTTCCTTCCGATACCCCTTCCCCTCCACCCCTGCAGGCATATCATCGTCGGCCCAAACCTCCGTTTGCCCCTTCGGACTCTGCAGCCCCACCTCCTCCTTCTGATCATGGGCCTATCTCCTCTGCTCCAGATGTGCAGGATCCTCCTCAAACTCGAAGGTATCCAGTGCGTACCAGAATCCCTCCCTCTAGATTTGGCTTTGTTTGTACTGATCATTTTTCTCCATCATATAAGTCATTCCTTGCAGCTATTCATACCTTGGCAGAACCACAATCCTATAAGGAGGCCATTGCTCATCCGAACTGGAGATCTGCCATCGCAGAAGAACTTGCAGCTCTGCAGAAAACTCAAACATGGAATCTTGTTCCTCTTCCCTCCGGGAAACGGGCTATCGGCTGCAAATGGATATTTAAGATCAAGACCAAATCTGATGGATCTGTTGATCGTTACAAGGCTCGCTTGGTGGCCAAAAGCTACACACAAGAATATGGGGTAGATTATGAGGAGACCTTTGCTCCGGTTGCTAAGATGACAACTGTTCGTACTTTTATATCGGTTGCCGCTGTTAGACACTGGCCCCTCTATCAGCTCGATGTCAAGAATGCCTTCTTGAATGGATTCCTTCAGGAAGAAATCTATATGCATCCTCCCTCCTCCAGGCGTCGTGAGACCTCCTCATTATGTATGTCGTCTCAAACGTGCTTTATATGGACTCAAACAAGCCCCTCGTGCTTGGTTTGAACGGTTTAGCACTAGCATCATCAGCATTGGTTTTTCTTAAAGTGCTCATGACTCCGCTCTCTTCACTAGCTATTCGCGATCTGGCTGTGTTTTCCTGTTACTCTATGTCGATGATATGATTATCACTGGCAATGATGCTTCTGGTATTCTATCCTTGAAGCGTTTTCTTCATCGACAGTTTGAGATGAAAGATTTGGGTCATCTGCGGTACTTTTTGGGCATTGAGGTTGCCTACTCTCCCACAGGATACCTTTTGTCGCAAACAAAATACTGCAATGAAGTTCTCCACCGCGCTGGACTCACAGATCTTAAGCCCGTCTCTACTCCGATTGAACATAATCTGAAGCTTCGAACTACTGATGTAGATCTACTTTCTGATCCAACTCGTTATCGTGAAGTGGTCGGCAGCTTGGTTTATCTGACCATTACCAGACCAGATATTGCCTATGTGGTACATGTGGTAAGCCAATTTGTTGCGCGACCCACTCATATTCACTGGGCTGCTATACTGCGCATACTGAGATATTTACAAGGAAGTTCCAACCGCACCCTTCTTCTTTCCTCCAGTCAGAATCTTGCTCTGCATGGCTATTCTGATTCCGACTGGGCAGGAGATGTCAATGATCGGCGCTCTACCACAGGCTTCTCCATCTTTCTTGGCTCCTCTCTCATCTCTTGGAAGAGCAAGAAACAGTAAGTTGTCTCACGCTCTTCCACTGAAGCTGAATATCGTGCTGTATCCCACACCACTACTGAAATTATTTGGCTTCGCTGGTTACTTCGGGATTTAGGAGTTCTTGTTCCTAAATCTACTTCTCTTTTTACGGACAGTGAAAGTGCACGGAAATTGGCAACAAATGATGTCTTCCATGAACGATCCAAACATCTTGAAGTTGACTGTCATTTCATCCGTCAACATGTTCGGAGTGGTACTATAAAGCTCTTTCAAATCTCATCAGCTGCTCAGATAGCAGATTTTTTCACCAAGAGCCACTCCACTTCTCGCTTTTCAGAGCTAGTTTCCAAGCTCTCGATGGTCACTTTCTCCCATCCAAAGCTTGAGAGGGGGTGTAAAGAAATAGGCCAACAGGTCAAACCGACCTAATGGGTCAGCTCGACCCATGTTTTGGGTCAGCCCCTGTATGAGTTATCAATAGATTAGATAGATACTAATCTCTTTAGTTAAGGCTGTAATCTTGTAATTAGATCCTAGTTACCTTAACCTTTCCTGTAATCTTGTAATTAGATCCTCTAATCTAGGCAATACTGTATTATATAAAGATTCATCGTCAATACAAAGATAAGCAATTCTCTTGCAATACTTCTCTCTCTTGTATGCTTCTAGTTTGTGTTCTGGATACTTTAACACTGTGGATCTGAAGAGCTCTAGATTCCAGAGTGTTACATCAAACGCACCAATAATTCCAAACATACATTGGAGTTTACAGGTCTAGGATCACAAAGCCAACTTTAACAACAAGCATGACTTCAATCATCAATGATCTTTGGAGGATGCTGAAGCTCACTGCAACATGAAAACCAGCCACACTTGTAGAACAAGTGTTGATGCCAGCATATGTGACTAGATAAATGGGTGAGAAGAAATGAAAGGAGGAAGAGGGAAGTAAAATAGAGAAGAAAGGAGAAAGGAGAAAGAGGGGAAAAGAGAGAACCAAGGATTTAAAGCTTTGATACCCTGTTTATACCCTAGGGTTAGGGTTTAAGAAGAGGAAAAGGGAAAATGAAAGAAGGATATAATAAGTGCACTGATATGCTGTTCATGCACTCCCTTACCAACAACCAACCCCTCCCCCTCCTCCCTCTCTCTCTCCCCTCTTCCCATGACAGAGAATTAAATCCAGAGGGGAGGGAGGGATTTGAGAAGAGGAACTCTTTGTGTTCCCTTGTATTGTATTCCTTTTTATAACATTGGGCTTGCTATATTTACGATTGATATTAATCTAGGAAATCTAATGTAGGAATGAAGTTAGAAATTACAGTAAATTCATAATACAACAGATGATTTCCTTTGACCCATGATTTTGGGTTAACCAGACCCCTTGGGTTGACTTATACCTTGACACTAATGAAATTCTGCATAATGACAGAATTTCCTGCAATCAAAAGTTACATACAGGGAAATAAAATGAAATATTTACAGAAAAGTGCTTTCTACTCGAGCATTTTTGGATGGTAACATGAGTATGACACAAGTTCTCTAACCTTGTGGTTGCGACAATGAGAACCTTCCAACTGTGTTACCCGCTCTTTCTTACTGTCCCGAATTCTACAAGGGGTCATGCAACTCTTTAGTCTACCTACATTTGAATTACATTGCTTAAAGATTGTAGGATTGGTTGCTTAATATTTTTATTCATGTATTATTATTATTATTCTCTTCTCAGAATCATTTAATTTTGTTTTGACCAACTTATGATACTGTCTTATTAATTTCAGAGATGAATCAAGGCTTGATAATGAGCAAAGGAGGTGCACAACTATTAGCAAATATAACATTCAAAACAGATGATCCTCAAACCCTACGAATGGTGGCTGGAGCACTTGCAAATTTATGTGGAAATGGTAAAAACTGGATGGTCTGTTTTTTTATTGTTTTTTTTTCCTTTTCTCCTTTAATATTATTTAATACTTGTAGAATATTATATTCCAACATTTCTATCGTATCGTAGTTCCGTTGTACATTTCATATTTAATTTTCTTCATTTCTTCCGCCGGGGTGGGGGGACACTTTCATTTAGTTGTTTTGAGGTCCAATATAAATACACTAATTTCATGCTCAACATTATTGTTTTTTTGTTATTCCATTGGTTGTTTCCAATTGATAATAATAATAGTTTTAATGTTTCATTTTGCTCATTATTTATTCTACAATATAAATTTTGTGGGATCTTGCTAAGCTAGAACTTTCATCCCTTTTATTTCTTGGTATATCTTCATCAAATGGTTCCAAATAGCAGAAGCCTTGGCGAAGGGTTGCAAGGAGAATCCTAAGATGGAATCTGTTTAGGATCCAAGTAACAAAGACGATGACACTTCTCACTCTGATCCAACTATCTACAAAAACCTTGTTGGCAGTCTTACACTTGACAATTACCACACCTGGTATATCTTATTCACTCAATATTGTTAGTCAATTGATGTCTGAACTAGTACAATTTTATTTTTCTGCGGTTAAAAGGATCATTCAGATATCTTCCTGGTACACCGGCACGAGGCATCCTTTTTCCTCGCACGTCCAATCTAAATCTTCAACTAGTGATGCCCAAATCCAAGAAGATCCACTACAGGATGGTGCGTTTATCTTGGAAATGCATTGATTTCTTGGAAATGTAAGAAACAAGATCATGTTTCTGAGTCATCCACACAGGCTGAATATCACGCCATGTCATGTGTGATTTGAAATCGTTTGGCTCCGTTGCTTCGTCTCTAAGCTTGGCTTTTCTCCATCCACTTCCATACCTCTACATGTTGACAACACAAGTGCGGTACAAATTGAAGCCAATCCAGTATTTCATGAACGCACAAGAGGTCGATTGTCACTGCATCCACAAAGCACATGTTAATTAAATAATTACTCTTCCTCATGTTACCACGGATCTTCAGGTTGTGGATTTCTTTACAAAGGCCCTTCCTTTTGTGACCTATCAATTTTTTGTTAACAAATTGATGTTGGTTGAAGGAGTTGGCATATGGGGTCAGAATGAGTTGACCTTAGCAGCAGATCTTTCATCAATATAAATGATTTTGGTGATTTGTACAGAGATCTTGTTTAGGAAATACATTTGTAATATCACCCCAATCAAAGAGATTATATCTTGTCATTAAGGAAAGATAATACTATAAAGTGGAATCCCCGCCGCAAGGAGGTCCCATGGAGGCTATTCATTCTTCTCTAATTTCTTCACTTTACTTGTCATGTCAATTCATCCTTGTTATAAATTGACGGAAGCCTATCAATGCGCAACTGCCATTGAAGAATCACATGCAACTGAGATTCCTTCTCTTGAGCATCAATTCCACAATGTTCTAAAGATGAGGGCAGATCAAATAAATATGGGTTGCAATTTACTTTAAACAAGGCCGTTGAAAAGTATTTACGCTACTTCTACTAATGCCTCGAGATTTTTGTAAGAATGTTTAGCTAAGGAAACCTATTATGGTATCGCCGGTCGGCGATTAATTAATCGCAAGTGTCACTTGATCGTGGATAGAGGTAGTAACGAGAATGTGGTATTGCGCGAAGTTATCACCAAGGTCAAGGTTCAGACAGAAAATCATCCAAATCCTTACAAGATTTCATAGTTCAAGCGTGACAGTGAGGTACTGTTGACTCTTAAAGTGTTGCTTTTTTCTGTTGGTAGTGGATATCATGAGGATGTGTGGTGTGATGTAGTTCCCATGGGTGTCTGTCCCATATTATTGGGTAGCCTGTGGCAATATGACCATCGGATGATTCATGATTGTTATTAAAATACATGCACCTTCTAGAAAGACAATTCCAAAATTGTTCTTGGGCCTCCTTGTGTGAAATAGTTTGAATCCTAGATTGTTTTAGATCTAGGGATTTATATCAAGAGGTCAAGAAATTCTCAAAGTGGAAGAACGAATAAGTGAGAGAAATAGAGAGAGAATGGAAGAATCACAGAAGAGTCAAATAATTCATTAGGTTAGACAACTCTTCTTATATTGTTATTTCTCTATTTTTGAAAATTACAGAAAAGCCCCTAAGTTTCTAATATTTACATAAAATCCCCTCAAGTTTGAAAATTACATAAGACCCTCAAGTTTCTAGTATTTACATAAGCCCCTGGCTCACTACAAATTATGAATAAGTTCTATTCTTTAACTCACCATGAAACCTACTTTGTTAGGATATGTAAGTAATTT
The DNA here is from genome assembly GCA_012931725.1 of Litsea cubeba. Taxonomy (NCBI): domain Eukaryota; kingdom Viridiplantae; phylum Streptophyta; class Magnoliopsida; order Laurales; family Lauraceae; genus Litsea; species Litsea cubeba. Next base: position 64,234,165 of record CM022954.1, on the reverse strand, counting down.
CTCGGATGTTATATGTGATGGGCAAAGCCACTAATGATAAGGATGTCAAAGAGGATGTGCTAGATTCTCGCCAAGAAGTGAATTCTAAAAAATCAGATTTTTGACAAAGACAGAGATAAACAAGTGGTTGTAGCCGAAAATAAAGTTACAACAGAATTTATTCACAAGCAAGAATGCAAACCACCATGACTCTTGGAGCTCGTTTTAAGTATGCATATGTTGATCCACATTGGGAAGCAGTACAATGACTCGAAGCGGGGATCGGAACCTGCATATGAAGTCACACTACAAGTTGGAAATTCAATTTCATCAATTGCGAGGGAAGGACAGTTTCAAGCGAAGGTTAGAGATTCAAGCTCCACTGCGGAAGTGTTGCAAGAAGAGAAAGCGCCAACACAAGTGGCAATATGATGATGCAACTCGAGGACGAGTTCCTTCCAACCGAGAGGGAATGATGCATAATGGATTTTTATTCAAGAATTTGAAGTGACCAAAGCGTACTTGAAGCAGGATGAGCATCCTAAGAGGGCTCGCAAGGGTCCCACAAAAAAAATGGTGAAGTTTCAGACCCCAAACAGTCCCCAAAATTAATTAAAAACATGTGTCAGTGACTGTTTTAATATAACAGCAAATAACAGGAACTGTTTTGCAATTTTTACCTCTTCTACAGGTCAAAAGTGGCTGTACGTGCAGTTATTTTTGGCTGCAACTTGGTGTACCAAATCGGGCCCAATCCAAGAAAGGAAGACATGACTAGGGTTACCCATGAGTCTGCTGGCTGATCTTTGAGTGCTTTTGATCAAAGGATGGGCAATGTGGGTCCCACAGCCAATCTCCTGCAAGACTGTAGAGATGACTAGAAAACTGAGTTTTTCCCTTTTTCTTTATTTCTATTAATTATCTGTGATTGTTTTTTTTATTGGAAACATTGGTAGAGACTTCTATTGTGGTAGGACTCTAATTAGGAATAGAGTTCAGAGTTCTAACTTTAAGTGGTTTTGTACTGTTCAACATAAAGAATAGTAGTCGACTGCTTCTTTTTTTTATCAATAACAAAATATTTCATTAATAATGAGGAAACCAAAACAAAGGAGGTGCCAATCAAAAGATAGGGTAAGAAAGGCATATAAAAAAAAAAGCATTATACCATCAACACAGAAATAAATTACCCTAAAGAAGGGAAACAGAGGAGAAAGTCTGTCCATCCCTCGCTTAACCAAGATATCCGCCAAAACATTAGCTGACCGCCCCACATGCTTAAAAACTACTTGAATAACTGGAGCCAAAGACTTAATCTCTTCGAGAAGGGAATGAAATCTCCACGGTTCCACGCTGCAATCATGGAAAAAGAAGCCCAAGAAACCATTAGCTGACTGCCTCACAGTAGTTGACTGCAACAAGGGATGTTCAACTGTTTTGAGTTTTAAATAGAATTGCAAGTTCTGGTTACTCGTTTCTCTTTTCTCTTGGTCGTGCATGACATTCTCACAATGATAGAACCAAGAGATTGAATCTTGAATTGAATACTCAGATTGTATTATTGAGCCTCCCCATATTGGAGATCATACCTTAATATATATATATATCTATTACATGCCTTAATCAAGGCTTTAATTTAGGTCAGTACATCAATTGCTGTTCTAAGTTATGGAAACAACTAATTAAATAGAATATGTACAGCTGTATCATTGACCCAATCAAATCCGCCCCCGCCCCCACTCTAATTGATGCGGGAGAATCAACAAGCATCAATTTGCCAACTAAGAACTGATGGCAGGGTCATGGAACACCTTTAGTAAGAATATCAGCAATTTGAAGCTTAGTGGAGACATGCAGAAGGCTAATGATATCACGCTTAAATTCATCACATATGAAGTGACAATCAACCTCGATGTGTTTAGTGCGTTCATGAAAAATCGGATTTTCAGTAATCCGAATTGCACTTGTATTATCCGCATAGAGTGGGGTAGCACCTTCTGCTAGGAACCCAATGTCGGAGAGTAGACCGCGGAGCCAAAGAATTTCGAAGCACGCAGCAAACATGGCTCGGTACTCAGCCTCGGTAGATGATTTTGAAACTTTTTCATGTTTCTTATATTTCCAGGAAATCATATTATCACCCAAAAACATGCACCATCCAATTGTCGATCTGCGAGTATCCGGACAACCGGCCCAATCAGCAACTGAATAAGCTTTGAGAGATATAGGATTTGTTGATAGAAAGAATAACCCGTGAGTTGGTGTGCGAATAAGGTACCGAATGATGCGGCGAACAGCAGTCATATGAGGGTAACGAGGAGCAGTCGTGAATTGAATCATTAGGTTGACTGTGTAGGAGATATCAGGACGAGTGATCGTGAGGTAGATCAAGCTACCTACTAGCTGGCGATATGCGGTAGGATCAGGAAGGTCACCATCCTCTTGACTCAGTTTGACGTTCAGTTCGACCGGCATATCTACTAGAGCTAAAGCAGTAAGGCCAGCCAAGTCAATAAGATCAACAGTGTATTTGTGCTGATTTAGAACTATACGTTTAGTCGATTGATGAACTTCAAGACCAAGGAAATAGTTTAAGGTCCGAGATCCTTCATGTGAATTATCTCATTAAGAGAAGCTTGGAGCTCTTGAATCATTTTTGCATTAGGACCAGTAATGGCTATGTCATCAGCATAGACAAGTAGCACCGTAATCCTGGATGGAGTATGATGTAAAAACATGGAAGGATCATACTGGCTCGGATGAAAATCCAAGCGGAGAAGAGCATCTTGAAACTTCTCAAACCATGCGCGAGGAGCTTGTTTCAAACCATAGAGAGAGCGACAAAGTTTGGCTACCATACCCTTCCCTGATGAGAACCCTTAAGGCAGACGCATGTAAATGTCTTTTTTAAGATCACCATGAAGAAATGCATTTTTGACATACAGGGGCCAAGACTAAGATGCAGCAACAGCAAGAATTGTGCGAACGGTGGTCATCTTGGCGACGGGAGCAAACGTTTCATTATAATCAATGCCATATTCCTGCCGATTTTCAAGAGTGACAAGACACGCCTTATATCGATCTAATGTGCCATCTGATTTTAACTTGAGAGAAAAAATCCACTTACAACCAATAGGTTTGACACCCACAGGAGACGGGACAATATCACTCATATGATTTTGTTCTAAAGCATCCAATTCATTTTGCATAGCCTTGTTCCAACATTGGTGTTGCACAGCCTGAGAATAGGATTGTGGGATGGAAGTTGAAGACAAAGTGGCCATTAAGTAAGTATGTGAGAACCCATACCGGTCTGGTGGTACCGAAATGCGAGTGGAGCGACGCAATGAAGGAGGTCCAGATGGACCAAGTGTCGGAGGTGGACCAGATGCTAAAGGAAGATCAAGAGGGGGATTCCTAGTAGGCGCTTCTTTATTCCGTCTGTGATACACAAAGTTAGAATGAAATCGAACAACTGGCATGTTGGCAGAAAAGCCAGGTAAGGACACCAAGGAGTAGTAGTCAGGAGGATTGAGGTGTCTTTGAAAAAAATACTGGTTTAAAAAAAAAAACAACATTTTCTAGAGGTACGTATGCGACGAATGTGAGGATCATAGCAAAGGACCCTTTCTGGAAGGGTGCATAACCTAAAAAAACACACCGAGCTTATTGTGCGGTTAGTTTGGTTCTTTCAAGAGGCAAATGCACAAAGCAAACTGAGCCAAAAACATGAAGGTCATCATAGGATGGAGAAGACTTGTACAATCGGTAATATGGGCTCTGATTTTCAGTAGAGGTTGATGGCATACGATTTATAAGATGAACTGCGGTGGCCAGTGCCTCAACCCAAAAACGGGTGAACCGATGATTCAAGAAGAAGGGAGCGAGCAACATCAAGGAGATGTCTATTTTTCCTTTCAGTAACTCCATTTTGTTGTGGAGTATAAGGACAAGTTCTTTGAGAAATAATGCCCTTTTGTTGTAAAAACTGTTGGAAATTAGAGGACACATATTCCCCGCCCGAATCAGATCGCACGATTGTAATGCAAGTGGAAAATTAGTTCTCAACATATGCTAAAAATATTTTAAAAATATTGAAAACATCAGATTTGGAATGCAGAAAATAAACTCATGTGAACCGACTGAAATCATCAATAAAAGTCACAGTATTTATAGTGAGCGTGAGAAAGAGCTGGAGCAATTCCCATACATCGCTATGTACTAAATCAAAACACCGAGTGCTGTGAGAAGTGGAAATAGGAAAAGGAAGAGTTTTGTTATTTCCCATTTTACAAATAGCACAATCAAAAGGAACACAAGAAGATAAGCTAATAGATTTATTTAATAAACCAGAATTTATAACAAGGGACAAAGCTTTGGAATTAGGGTGTTCAAGTCTATTATGCCACAATTGGCAGTTATCTCTAATAGTAAAACAAAAGACATCATTTTCAAATTTATTCCTAGAAATTGTAGAAAGATCAAGTGGAAATAAGCGTCCACACTTAGGCCCCCTCACGGTCTCCTTCCCGGACATCTGGTCCTGCACAACACAACCAGTAGGAGAAAAAGAGACGTTACAATTATTTTCAACAAGTTGCCCTACTGACAATAGGTTTGAAGTTAAATTGGGACAAAGGTAAACATTTTTCAATGGGATGGGACCGGGGATATCTCCGAGAGCAATAATGGGAACATTTCCCCTGTTAGCAGTTTGTATTTGAATGTGCCCATTGTATCTTGTCACATTGGGAGTGGGGCACGAGAATACGTCATATGATTAGACGCCCTGGAGTCAAGGATCCAAGTAGAAGAAGGAGGTGATGTACTTGAGAGACCAAAGGCAACGAAGGCATTGGCAATCATTTGTTGGACCAATTTAGGGGTGAGAGAGGACGAGGACTAAGGCTGCGAGGGTGCAGAGGTAGTAGCAGGCATAACCGAAGAAGCAACATATGCATGCGGAGTCTGATACTATGGAGTTTGAGACTGTGGTGACGGACGTTGTGGGCGTCAGCGACATTCAGAGATGATATGTTCTGACCTTTTACAGTCAATGTGCCCAAATTTCTGACAACTGTAACACTGCGTTTTGCTCAAGTCTCGAGGCGGAGGCTGAGAAGTCTTATTAGCAGAGAACGCTACTGAATAGGTCTTGGACTTTTGTTAAGCTATATGAGCCGAGGTCGCCTGTAGGCTGTAACACCCCGAAACCTGGAGCTCATCAGATTTCGGGACATTACTTAAGTAAAGTTATGATCACCACATAAATCAAATATGACAAAGAATTGAGCAATACTTATAATTTATTAAGAAATCAAGGCAAGTACTAATAAATCTTAAAACATCAAAATTCATAATTTATAAGGAAGACAAGTTCATCCTTATTGAAAATGATAATCTATCTCTAAAGTTCTAATTTTTTTCAATTCCAATATGACACTCTCATCAGCCTTGCAAATTGAAATCCAATTGCTGAACGCCTTCATTTCCAAGCTCCCCCAAATGACCAGTACCTGAAGTGCGGCGAACCACTTGTCATAAAACTGGTGAGTAATACTCCTAAATTTCATAAATTCGAATAACAAGAAAGAACAATAATTTCCAATGTAGACAGTAAGATCATAAGATAAGAAAAATGTCTTATGGAGTCTCTTATGTTCATACAGTTTTTCTAACATTAATATCATAACCAGGTCATAGCACTTATTTAGTTCAAGATTTCCAATCAATGATTCCCAAAAGTTCAATAAGACTCTCTCAAAGAGGGTTCAATAGTTCAATAAGACTCTCTCAAAGAGAGGTTCAATGGTTCAGATCTTCTAGAAAAGAAATCATTTTCTTATAAATGTGTTTATATGGCTAGTCTCAGTATTTCATGTCAATAAGTGGCTATACATCAATAATCTGAACTATTCTACCTTATTTAATATTATGATGTTCCCAATTTACTAAGGACATATGTATCCAAAAGGAAGTTGAGAAGATTATCCATACTGTCCAACTTTATCACTAACCCAGAGTACATTACAGTACTTTGCACTATTCATGGATCCACAGAAAATATCTCACACCTAAGGTATCCTTGAGAAGATGATGGTGAACCTCAATAGAAAATTTCCACCTGGGATCATTCCCATCCTGGTCACCCATCAGGGTCCATCCAGATGGTTGGTCCTGATCGTTGATTAAGTAGACCAATGGGTCCCACAAATCTAAAACATAATATTAACACATATTCATAAAATCCTAATCCCTGACATGATCCTTAAATCAGTAGGGTATTAGTATAGTTAATCTCAGAGATCAGAACCTTATGCACTCAAAACTCTTCTAAAGAAGAAACCATTCATCATCTAAATATTTGGATTACACCAAACAGTGGGCCCGCTAACCTATTATAAGATCAGATCTGATTCCTAAGGTCGCCTAAGGTTATACTTTACTTCTAATGGATTTGATTCATCATTAGATCATTTCTGGTGGCCCATAGATCACAACAGAGATTGGACATTTTTATCAAAAATCAATTTCGTCAGTTATCTACATGATCACTAACTGAAAGGTCAAATGGAACCTACCCCTTAGGGGTCCACCTCTACAAGGGTCGCCCATGGGTTCTCTGCAAGATGGTTGGTCTTGATTTTGGATCAGATCTACAGGTGGGTCTCACAACTATTATCGCCAATCTGTACACATTCACGCCTGGAAGTCCATTGATCAGTGGGTCCCACTGATCAGAATCCAAGATGTGACCCACTGATCAGAATCCAAGATGTCCCACATCCTTGTGCTCGACCAAGTGCCCTCTACAAGATGTGTGGCCCTGATCTCAGATCAGGTCCACTGATGGGCCCCACAACTGAAATCGACAGGCATATAACACTGTCGTCATGTATCTGTGTCTTCAATTTTCATACAATTTCAATGGATGCTTATGGATTTGCACTCCGTATCAGTTCTATCACTCAATCAGCCATTCCTACATTATTATCTGAGTCCAAATATATATTTGATGTCTACTTCCTATTACAGAAAGATTACTGTATTCGTGTAGTACAGAGTAAATGAATCCATATCTATCATCAGTTGTCTTGATTAAATAACCAAATATTTAGGAAGATCACTCACCTTCTTGTGTAGAAAATTGTAGCTCGGTCGATACGGGGCCTTGTATAATGCATCCACTAGATCTTCCGGCCTTTCCTTCCTCCCCATAAGTATTGCCGGTCTCTGCTGATCTTCAAAGAACCTCTTCCCCACCCTGTGTTCTCTTCTCCTCTTTAGCCAAAAATGAGAGTATCAAAAGACAACAAGAACTAAATAAGAAAAAGGAGTGAGGGAGAAAAATCTGGGGATAACCCCAAATTTCATTCGTTGGAATTCCCCCCAGGTTCTACGAAGGAAAATTCTCCTTTCTAAGGGGATAAGGCTAAACAACTTAACCACTTAGTTTATGTTAAAGCACAGGCCCAACAGGCCCAAGGCCCAGCACAGGGTCCAGGCCCGCAGGCCCATAGGATCCAGTTCAACTTAGATCCAACGTATATCTTATGTGGTTGGACTGAGTCAATATATTCCCAGCTGTACTTATCCTATTATGTTTTTAGTTTCCTAACTTAGAATAGAATTTGTTTGTAATTAGTTAGATTGATTGTAATTAGATATGTTTCTTTTCTGGGAGCCTAAATTAAGGCATTGTAACACTTATATATTGTAATACAATCACCAAAGAACGGCAAGCAATTACTTTACAATTGCATCTGTTATTCTGTCGTGAGTTCATCACTGTCAAGATTTTCATAGAGTTTAGATCTTGACATGGTATCAGAGCCACGTTCAAGGAACTCTGGTTTCTTTTCATAGTATCAAGGAAATCTGAGTAGAGAGATATCACAATCTTCTTGAAGAACAACAGATCAAGGATCTGTTTTGCAAACCCAGACAGATCCAGACGACATTGCCTCCTTCTCTTTTCCTAGAGACTGGTGGCCCATCTCAGATCATCGGATCAACTTCCAGAAATCACTCCACAGTGGTCGACTAATATTCCTAAGACTATTAGAGATTTTTTTCAGAATTTTACAGAGACTCCAGGTTGGTTTTTTCCTCATTCTCCAGTTTATCCAAAGTTTCACAATGTTTTCATCTAGACCGTCCAGAATTTTCAATATTCAGTAGATTCAGATCATCCTTGATTCAGTAGAAGCCAGTTTAGAAGGGCTTCTCAGATCTGTCCCTTGATCCTTGATCAACAGCATCAGTGGGTCCCACGTGGTAGATTTCCAGCCAATATCAAGGCCGTCTGGGACTATTTTTTAGCCAAATTTTGTGCTGTTTTTGCACTGTTCTTCCTGCTTGGTTGGATTAAGTTTTCTTTCACAGGATATACATTCTACATATTTGTTCTTGACTGTTGAGCAGTTTTTAGTGCTACTTACATCGATTTTTTCACAATATCAACATTGAGATGGAAAAATCTGAGGTTACTTTGATCAAGTTCACAGGAAAGAATTATCCTGCTTGGTCATTTCAGTTTCAAATCTATCTGGAGGCTAAGGAATTGTGGGGTTATATTTCTGGATCTGACCCTAAACCCACTGAAGATGAAAAGAAGATCTCCTCTTGGCTTACTAAAGATGCGAAGATCAAATCATGGATCCTCGGCTCTATTGAGCCACATCTGATCATGAATCTTAAACCTTATCCCACTTCCAAAGACATGTGGGGGTATCTGAAGAAAGTATACCATCAAGATAATTCTGCACGACAATTTCATCTTGAATGTGAAATTGCAGAATATAAGCAAGGCACCTTGTCCATCCAGGATTACTATTCTGGATTTCGTACACTGTGGTCAGAATATGATGGTATTAAGTATGCTGATGTAGCTCCAGATGTTTTGCTCGTTATTCAGGATCTTCAAGCCTCTAGTCAAAGAGATCAATTTTTAATGAAACTGCGCAGTGAATATGAAAGTATCAGATCTGCTCTGATGAATCGAACGCCATTACCTTCCATGGATGTATGCTTAAATGAACTCCTCCGAGAAGAACAACGCATTGCGACCTCAGCTCATATAGCACAACAAACGACTGGAACCTATTCAGTCGCTTTTTCGGCTAATAAAACTTCTCAGCCTCCGATGCGCGACTTGAGCAAAACGCAATGTTATAGTTGTCAAAAATTTGGGCACATTGCGACTCAATGCAAACAGACGGTCTGCAGCTACTGTAAAAGGTCGGGACATATCATCACTGAATGTCGCCGCCGACCCCAACGTTCATCAGCACTCCCTCAGACTCCTCAGTCTCAGGCTCCGCAGGCGTATGTTGCTTCTTCGGCTATACCTGCTGCTTCATCTGAGTCCTCACAGCCTGGTCCTTCATCCTCTCTCACTCCAGATATGGTTCAACAGATGATTGTCAATGCCCTATCTACTTTTGGTCTCTCAGGTACATCCTCTCCATCTTCTACTTGGTTTCTTGACTCTGGGGCATCTAATCATATGACGTCTTCCCGTGCTACACTCTCCAATGTGCAAAGTTACAAAGGTCCTTTTCAAATCCAAACTGCTAATGGGGACCATGTTCCCATTACTGCTGTCGGTGACATCTCTGGTCCCTTTCCACTGCAGAATGTTTATTTATGTCCAAATTTAACTTCCAACCTTTTGTCAGTGGGGCAGCTTGTTGAAAATAATTGTAATATCTCTTTTTCTCCTTCTGGTTGTGTTGTGCAGGACCAGATGTCCGGGAAGGAGATCGCGAGGGGACCTAAGTGTGGGCGCTTGTTTCCGCTGGACTTTTCAAAATATTTTAGGAATAAATTGACCAATGATGTGTTTTGTTTTTCCATTAGAGATAACTGCCAATTGTGGCATAAAAGACTTGGACACCCTAATTCGAAAACTTTGTCCAAAATGCTCAATTCTGGTTTAATCAATAAAACTGCTGGTTTATCTTCTTACGTGTATTTTGATTGTGCTACTTGCAAATTGGGAAAAAGCAAAACCCTTCCTTTTCCTATTTCCACTTCACATAGCACTCAGAATTTTGATCTGGTTCACAGCGATGTATGGGGCATTGCTCCAACTCTCTCTCATGCTCACTATAAATACTTTGTAACTTTTATTGATGATTTCAGTCGGTTCACATGGGTTTACTTCCTGCATTCCAAATCTGATGTTTTTCATGTTTTTAAGATTTTTTTAGCTTATGTAGAAAACCAATTTTCTACTTGCATTAAAATCTTGCGCTCTGACTCAGGTGGGGAATACATGTCCTCTGATTTTCAACAATATTTGCAAACAAAAGGAATTATCTCTCAAAGAACGTGTCCTTATACTCCACAACAGAATGGGATCGCTGAAAGGAAAAATCGACATCTCCTTGATGTCACTCGATCCCTTCTACTTGACTCATCTGTTCCATCCCGGTTTTGGACTGAGGCTTTGGCTACTGCGGTTCACCTCATTAACCGAATGCCTTCATCTTCTATTGACAATCAAAGCCCATATTATCGTCTCTACAAGATCTCTCCATCTTATGATGATCTTCATGTTTTTGGTTCTGTTTGCTTTGTGCATTTGCCACCATCTGAACGGACCAAACTTACTGCTCAATCTGCTAGGTGTGTTTTTTTTAGGATATGCACCTTTTCAGAAAGGGTTTCTTTGCTATGATCCTCACATTCGTCGCATTCGTACCTCTCGGAATGTCGTGTTTTTTGAAAACGAGTATTTCTTTCAAAAACATCTTGATGCTCCTGACAACTCCTCTTTGGTTTCCTTACCTGGTTTTTCTGATGACACATCTATTGTTCGGTTTAATCCTAATTTTGTGTATCGCAGGCGGACTACAGATGCGTCTCCAGGGGGTTCACCTCTCGATCTTCCTCCCACATTCGGTCCACCTGAGGTTCCTGGTCCCTTGGCAATTCCTCCCTTGCGTCGCTCCACTCGCATTTCGGTACCCCCTGATCGCTATGGGTTCTCCCATCCTTCCTTAATGGCAACTTTGTCCTCCTCTCCTATTCCTCAATCCTATTCTCAGGCTGTGCAGGACAAATGTTGGAACCAGGCCATGCAAGATGAACTTGATGCATTGGAGAAAAATCATACATGGGATGTTGTGCCAGTTCCTATAGGTGTCAAACCTATTGGCTGTAAATGGGTTTTTTCTCTCAAGCTAAAATCTGATGGTACCTTGGATCGATATAAGGCGCGCCTAGTCGCTCTTGGAAATCGGCAGGAATATGGCGTTGATTATGACGAAACTTTTGCTCCAGTTGCAAAAATGACCACTGTCCGCACAATTCTTGCTGTTGCTGCATCCCAGTCTTGGCCCCTATATCAAATGGATGTCAAGAATGCGTTTCTCCATGGTGATCTAAAAGAAGATGTGTATATGCGTCTGCCTCAGGGATGCTCATCCAAAACTGGTATGGTTGCCAAACTTCGTCGCTCTCTCTATGGGCTGAAACAAGCTCCTCGTGCCTGGTTTGAGAAATTTCAAGCTGCTCTTCTACGTTTAGATTTTCATCCGAGCTCCTATGATCCTTCTATGTTTCTTCATCATGCTCCATCCGGGATCACCGTGCTGCTTGTCTATGTTGATGACATAGTAATTACTGGTCCTAATGCTCAAATGATTCAGAAGCTCCAAGCTTCTCTTAGTGCGACATTTCACATGAAAGATCTCGGCCCTTTGCACTATTTTCTTGGTCTTGAAGTACATCAAACCTCTACAGGTCTCTTTCTCAATCAGCACAAATACACTGTTGATCTCATTGACTTGGCAGGCCTTACTGCCTCTGTTCCAGTAGATACGCCGGTCGAACTGCATGTCAAACTCAGTCGCGACGAGGGTGATCTTCTTTCTGATCCAACTACCTATCGCCAGTTAGTCGGGAGTTTGATTTATCTCACGATTACTCGTCCTGATATCTCTTATGCGGTTAATCTCATGAGCCAGTTCATGGCTGCTCCTCGTCATCTTCATATGGCTGCTGTTCGCCGCATCATTCGGTACCTTATTCGTACACCGACTCGTGGGTTGTTTTTTCCATCCAACAACCCTCTTCGTCTCAAAGCTTATTCAGATGCTGATTGGGCTGGTTGTCCTGATACTCGCCGATCAACGACAGGATGGTGCATGTTTTTGGGTGATTGTCTTATTTCCTGGAAATGCAAGAAACAGGGCACGGTCTCAAAATCTTCTACCGAAGCTGAATACCGAGCCATGTCTGCTGCGTGCTCCGAAATTCTTTGGCTCCGCGGTCTACTCTCTGACATTGGTTTTCCAGCAGATGGTGCTACTCCCCTCTATGCGGATAATACCAGTGCCATTCAGATTACTGAGAATCCGATTTTTCATGAACGCACTAAACACATCGAGGTTGATTGTCACTTCATCCGTGATGAGCTTAAACGCTCTGTCATCAGCCTTCCGCATGTCTCCACTGAATTTCAACTGGCTGACATTTTCACTAAAGGTCTTCCCCGACCTCGCCATCAATTCTTGGTTGGCAAATTGATGCTCGTTGATTCTCCCGCATCAATTTGAGGGGGGGTGTTAAAGCACAGGCCCAACAGGCCCAAGGCCCAGCACATGGTCCAGGCCCGCAGGCCCATAGGATCCAGTTCAACTTAGATCCAACGTATATCTTATGTGGTTGGACTGAGTCAATATATTCCCAGCTGTACTTATCCTATTATGTTTTTAGTTTCCTAACTTAGAATAGAATTTGTTTGTAATTAGTTAGATTGATTGTAATTAGATATGTTTCTTTTCTGGGAGCCTAAATTAAGGCATTGTAACACTTATATATTGTAATACAATCACCAAAGAACGGCAAGCAATTACTTTACATATTTGCATCACTGTCAAGATTTTCATAGAGTTTAGATCTTGACAGTTTAAACAAGTCTCCTAATGGATTGAGACCAGGTCATATAAGTCCTAATCCAACCCATTACCCTATACCTTGAAATAAAACTGGGCCCAAACTGGCCCAAGGTATTACATACTCCCCCCCTTAGGAAATGTGGTCCTCCAAATTCAATACATACCTGGTGGAAAGAGATGGGGATACTTCTTCCTGACTTCCTCTTCTGACTCCCAAGTAGATTCAAATTGTTTGTGATGCTCCCACAAAACTTTGACCAGTTTCACCGTCCTAGTCCACATAGCTCTTTCTTTAGTTTCTAGGATCCTCACCGGTCGTTCCTCATAAGATAAATCGGGCTGCATCTGAATTGATTCATAGTCTATCACATGAGAAGGGTCGGGCTGATATTTCTTGAGCATGGACACATGAAACACATTGTGCACTCCAGCTAGTGCGGGCGGCAAGCCAAGGGCATATGCATTACCGTTGCTGACACGCCCAATGATTTCAAATGGTCCAACATACCGGGGGCTCAATTTTCCTCTCTTGCCAAAACGCATAACTCCCTTAGTCGGAGAAACTTTAAGAAATACGCAATCACCCACAACAAATTCCAATTCCCTCCGGTGATTATCCGCATAACTTTTCTGACGACTCTGAGCTGCTCTCATTCTGTCTCTGATCATCTTAATATTGGCGGTGGAAGTCTGAACCCAATCGGGACCAAGAATTCTCCCATCACCAACTTCTTCCCAGCAAATTGGAGATCGGCAGTTTCGACCATAAAGCGCTTCGAATGGAGCCATCTTGATACTGGAATGGTAGCTATTATTATATGCGAACTCAACAAGTGCTAACTGTTCATCCCAACTGTCCTTAAAAAATCCAAAGCACATGCTCGTAACATGTCTTCAAGGGTCTGATTCGTCCGTTCTGTTTGTCCATCGGTTTGCGGATGATATGCTGTACTGAAACTCAACCTTGTACCCATCGCAGCTTGCAGCTTTTTCCAGAAATTCGATACGAACCTCGTATCCCTATCCGATACAATAGAAGCAGGTACTCCATGCAATCTCACAATCTCCTTCACATACCTTTGTGCCAAGTACTCCATAGATGTTCTATTTTTAATGAGGATGAAGTGAGCCGATTTTGTCAGCCGATCCACGATTACCCAAATGATTTCATTGTTTCTAAAGGTCTTTGGAAAACCTGACACAAAATCCATTGAGATATGTTCCCATTTCCATTCAGGTACCGGTAATGGCTGAAGCAGCCCTCCAGGCTTCCTGTGATCGGCCTTGACTTGCTGACAGGTAAAGCACCTGCTCACAAATTCAGCAACATCATTTTTCATACCGACCCACCAAAACCGTATCTTCAAATTTTGATACATTTTTGTGCTCCCCGGGTGGATGGTGTAATGCGTGCAATGTGCCTCCTTCATAATTTCATCTTTGATTTCTGAGATGTTTGGAACACAAAGCCTATTCCTGAAGTATAATGTACCATTGGTGACGGAGAAGTCCGGTTTGTTATCCATTCTGCTAAATATCGCTATCAATGTCGGATCATCTCTCTGGCAGTCTTTGATCCGTTGGATCAACTCAGGCTGGACCCTGAAACTCCCTAACAACACCTTATTATGAATCGACCAAAGGTTTACATCCAAGTCTTCAATCTCTTCCATCAACCTCTTCTCAGCTGAGAATGAAGCCATCTGTGCAGATTTCCTGCTTAGAGCATCAGCAACTACATTTGCTTTACCCGGATGGTAAAATATGGAGAAGTCATAATCCTTCAGAAATTCCATCCATCTCCTCTGTCGAAGATTTAAATCTTTTTGTGAGAACACATACTTCAAGCTCTTATGATCCGTATATACTTCAAATTCCTCCCCATACAAATAGTGCCGCCAAATCTTAAGTGCAAAAACAACTGCACCCAATTCTAGATCATGTGTAGCACAATTCTGTTCATGAGATTTCAACTGTCTAGATGCATAAGCAATCACCCTGCCGTGTTGCATAAGTACACATCCTAAACCATAAACCATACAGTGATGCATCACAGAAAATCACAAAACCTCCGCTGCTAGAAGGAAGGGCTAAAACTGGGGCTGTAGTTAGTTTATCTTTTAGCGTATGGAAACTTGTTTCACATTTATCATTCCACAAGAATGGCATATTCTTCCGAGTAAGTCTGGTCAAAGGACCTGCTATAGAGGAAAAACCTTGCACAAATCTTCTGTAGTATCCAACTAACCCCAGAAAGCTACGGATTTCAGATGCATTCGCCGGTCTCTTCCAATTTGAAATAGCTTCGATTTTGCTAGGATCCACAGATAGTCCTTCACCGGAAATGATGTGGCCCAAGAAGCTCACTTGTTTTAGCCAGAAGTCACACTTACTCAGCTTAGCATAAAGCTGGTTTTCTCTCAGCAATTGAAGGGAAGCACGCAGATGATCCCCATGATCTTCCAATGACTTGGAATAGATAAGTATATCATCAATGAATACCACAACGAACTGATTAAGGAAGGGCTTAAAAATTTGATTCATAAGCGCCATAAATACCGCCGGTGCATTGGTTAGCCCAAAAGGCATTACCAAGAACTCATAATGCCCGTACCTAGTTCGAAAGGCTGTTCTAGGTATATCTTCTTCTCTTACCCGTAACTGATGATACCCCGACCTGAGGTCAATCTTCGAGAAGTATTTCGCACCCTGAAGCTGATCAAACAGTTCATCAATACGTGGGAGCGGGTACTTATTCTTGATAGTAACTTGATTCAACTGACGATAGTCAATACACATTCGTAATGACCCATCCTTCTTCTTAACGAATAAGACCGGCGCTCCCCACGGGGATACACTGGGTCTAATGAATCCTTTTTCTAGTAATTCGTGCAATTGTTCCTTGAGTTCTTTCAACTCAGCAGGTGCCATACGGTATGGAGCTTTCGAAATTGGTGCAGTCCCTGGTACCAATTCTATAGCAAAGTCCACTTCCCTAACTGGCGGCAGACCGGGCAGGTCATCCTGGAACACATCAGGAAATTCTCTAACTATAGAAGTATCTTCCAGCTTAGGCTTCAATTTTTCTTCTGAAACGAAGGCTAGGTATCCATCACATCCACTCTTCAACAATTTACAAGCCTTAATGGCTGAGATGACTGCAGTGTGTACTGACCTTCTCTTTCCTATTACACACACATCATCGTACCATTCTAAATTAAAACGGACCAGTTTGTTAAAGCAGTTCAGCACTGCTCTATACTTTGCTAGCCAATCCATCCCAATAATAATGTCAAAATCATTCATAGGTAACAATATCAGATCAACTGGCATATTGTTTTCCCCGATGATTAATGGACAATTTAGAAATGCAGTGCACGTGCTCACGTGTCCTCCAGTGGGGGTTGATACTAAAATTGATTGATTTAGTGTAGAGGGTGGTTTGTTCATCTTGGGAGCAAATACTGGTGACACAAAAGAATGCGTAGAGCCAGAATCAAATAAAGTATAAGCTTTAACATTGGAAATTAAAATCATACCCTCTACACAATTAATTGCAGCCTGAGCTTCTTGTTGCGTAGTAGCAAAAACCCTGGCATTGGACTGCTGTCCCCTCTGATATCCGCCCTGATTGGGTCGCCCACGATTGAAAATCTGTCCTTGAGGCTGGTTAAGCGGTCCCCTTGGCTGATTCTGCTGATTCGGAGCATTGTATTGATTCCGTGCCGGTGGATTCTGCTGATTCGTCGGACGGGGATTGTCCTGGTACCTTTGCTGTTGATTCTGCCGTGGTGGTTGATCTTGTTGCTGACGTCGATCCTTATCCCGTTTCTTTGGACAATCTTTGATAAGGTGGCCAACCTGACCACAATGGAAACACGCACCCGTAGACCAATGGCATTCCTCTGTGCTATGGTTCCTTCCACATCGCTGGCATTTCATCCTTTTATCCAGTTTCTGCTTCTTTGATGGCTCACGGTTATTCTGGTAATCCCTCTTGATTCCCGTCGTTCTAGCCGAGTGTCCCGTTCATTTCAGCAGTCGTTTCTTTCGATACAAAGGCTCTTTTTAAAGCAGCTGCAAAGGTAGCAGGTTTGCCCAATTTCACATCCTTCTTGATATCCGGTCGTAATCCCTCGATGAATTTGTTCCGCTTCATCGCATCAGTGGCCACTAATTCTTCTGCAAAGTGAGACAACTCCGTAAATTTGTTGGAGTACTTTGCTACAGTCATACTCCCTTGCACCAAACTCTGGAATTCCCTCTTCTTTTGTTCTCTGATATGCTCTGGAATAAATTTCAGAATGAACTCCCTCTTAAAGAATGCCCAAGTGATTTCATTTTCCGGACCTTCGAAGGTTTTCTTCGCGGCTTTCCACCATTCTTTCGCATCTCCTTCAAGTTTGAAGGCGGCCATAACTGCTTTCTGTCGGTCCGAGCATCCCATCACTTCGAATATCCCTTCCATATGTTCCACCCACTTGTTAGCATCCCAAGGATTGGTGGTTTCATCAAAGTACCTGGGTTGGAATTCATTGAACTGTTTGTAAAAAGTGTCCTTTTCTCTGTCTCTGCCTCCAGAAGCATTTTCACCTCCTTCTCCACTATGGCCTGTGCGCAGATCATTGTTCCCATCCTGACGTGCTGCCAAGGTCGCGATCTGCTCCTGTACCTGACTGTAAGCCATCATGAATGAGGTGAACATCTGTCGAGCATATTCTGGTAGCTCGGCCTAGCCCCCAATAAGGTTAGGGTTAATGCCCTGATTGCCATTTAGGTTCGCATTCTCATTCTGGTTATCATTGGCATTCTGAGAGTTCTCCTGGTTGTTCATATTTCTATTCTTACAAAAATATTCACAACTTAGCACACAATCACAGAGAATGCATTTCTATCGTAATATTCTTTCCCTTACACGTCCTCACCACGTATCCTAAGAATTGCTAAATCTTTTATATTGCCCAAGACCATGCTCTGATACCACTCTGTAACACCCCGAAACCTGGAGCACATCAGATTTCGAGACATTACTTAAGTAAAGTTAAGATCACCACATAAATCAAATATGACAAAGAATTGAGCAATACTTATAATTTATTAAGAAATCAAGGCAAGTACTAATAAATCTTAAAACATCAAAATTCATAATTCATAAGGAAGACAAGTTCATCCTTATTGAAAATGATAATCTATCTCTAAAGTTCTAATTTTTTTCAATTCCAATATGACGCTCTCATCGGCCTTGCAAATTGAAATCCAATTGCTGAACGCCTTCATTTCCAAGCTCCCCCAAATGACCAGTACCTGAAGTGGGGCGAACCACTTGTCATAAAACTGGTGAGTAATACTCCTAAATTTCATAAATTCGAATAACAAGAAAGAACAATAATTTCCAATGTAGATAGTAAGATCATAAGATAAGAAAAATGTCTTATGGAGTCTCTTATGTTCATACAGTTTTTCCAACATTAATATCATAACCATGTCATAGCACTTATTTAGTTCAAGATTTCCAATCGATGGTTCCCAAAAGTTCAATAATACTCTCTTAAGGAGAGGTTCAATAGTTCAATAAGACTCTCTCAAAGAGGGTTCAATAGTTCAATAAGACTCTCAAAGAGAGGTTCAATAGTTCAATGAGACTCTCTCAAAGAGAGGTTCAATGGTTCAGATCTTCTAGAAAAGAAATCATTTTTTTATAAATGTGTTTATATGGCTAGTCTCAGTATTTCATGTCAATAAGTGGCTATACATTAATAATCTGAACTATTCTACCTTATTTAATATTATGATGTTCCCAATTTACTAAGGACATCTATATTACTAAAGGGATGTACTCTTCCTCATATAAAGACACCTGGCGCAACCTCAAACTTTTTGCAATGACATTTCCGAAGTTGCCCTTATCCCTAAAATCTCTATATCTATTACACACTCAAAAGACCTAAAATCTCTCCATGAAATAATCATCTTCCACTCAAAAGCCTAAAATCTATCCATGAGATCCCTAAATAAGCCAACACACCAGATGTGCTACATTTATGTCAATCAATTCATGGGTCCTGGCCCGCATCATTTGATTTTATGGACGGTTAGAATAAAGATGGTGGACCCCATTCATCTGGGTTCCACTCTTAATCAATTCATGGGTCCCATCCCGCATAATATGATTTTATGGACAGTTAGAATAGAGATGGTGGACCCCATTCATCTGAGGGGTTCCACTTAAATGGGTTAGGTTTGGTCAATTGTGAGGTCTATGATCATTTGATCCTTTGACCTTTATCAAGCAATTCATGGGTCCTAGCCCGCATCATATGGTTTTATGAACGGTTAGAATATAGATGGTGGACTCCATTCATCTTTGGGGTCCCGCTTAAATAAATTAGGTTTGGTCAATTTATGAGGTCTATGATCATTTGATCTTTATCAATCAATTCATGGGTCCCGGCCCGCATCATATATTTTATTGAAGGTTAGAATAGAGATGGTGGACCCCATTCATCTGGGTCTCACTTAAAAATATTTGGTCAATTTGTTAGGTCTACGATCATTTGATCCTTTAATCTTTTTAAATCAATTCATGGGTCCCATCCCGCATAATATGGTTTTATGGACAGTTAGAATAAAAATAGTGGACCCCATTCATCTGGGGGTTCTACTTAAATAGGTTAGGTTTGGCCAATTTGTGAGGTCTATGATCATTTGATCCTTTGATCTTTATCAACCAATTCATGGATCCCAGCCCGCATCATATTGTTTCATGGACGGTTAGAATATAGTTGGTGGACCCCATTCATCTTGGGGGTCCCGCTTAAATAAATTAGGTTTGGTCGATTTATGAGGTCTATGATCATTTGATATTTATCAATCAATTCATGGGTCCAGGCCCGCATCATATGATTTTATGGACGGTTAGAATAGAGATGTTGGACCCCATTCATCTGGGTCTCACTTCAAAATATTTGGTCAATTTGTTAGGTCTACGATCATTTGATCCTTTGATCTTTTTAAATCAATTCATGGGTCTCATCCCGCATAATATGGTTTTATGGACGGTTAGAATAAAGTTGTGGACCCCATTCATCTGGGGGGTTCCACTTAAATAAGTTAGGTTTGGTCAATTTGTGAGGTTTATGATCATTTGATCCTTTGATCTTTATCAAGCAATTCATGGGTCCAAGCCCGCATCATATTGTTTCATGGACGATTAGAATATAGATGGTGGACCCCATTCATCTTGGGGTCCCACTTAAATAGGTTAGGTTAGGTCAATTTGAGAGGTCTATGATCATTTGATCATTTGATCTTTATCAATCAATTCATGGGTCCCGGCCCGCTTCATTTGATTTTATGGACGGTTAGAATAGAGATGATGGACCCCATTCATCTTGGTCCCACTTAAATATATTAGGTCAATTTGTTAGGTCTATGATCATTTGATCTTTCTTAATCAATTCATGCCTCACCTAAAGAATAAAACATTTGGAAAAAAAACATAAAGATCAAATTAGCAACAAAAAAAAAGGACTCACAAGTTTATTAATTAATAAACTTATCAAAAATAATTTATATCAGTCTGTGTATTTGGTGGTTTCGTGGTCCGTGCATAGCACGGGGTTTTGCTAGCATGTATCTGTCAAAGCCAGAGAGGGAAGAAGGAAGAGAACTCTTTGTGAATTCGATGATCCCTTTGAGGGTCACGATGCTCCATTATATAGAGATATAGTTGCTATACATGATACAGTGATTGTAGCAATCAACTAGATTACAGCCATTCTAATCTAATTATAATCTAATCATAATCTAATCATATCTCCTAATAAGGCAAAACTAAAAGTTACATAGCTGTACACGTGAGATGATTTGTCCCACAAGATTGGGCTTTATTTGTCATGGGCTGTGACCCACTGACCCATTTAGCACTAACCCATTTGACACCCCCCCTCAAATTGATGCGGGTGAATCCACGAGCATCAATTTGCCAACTAAGAATTGGTGTCGTGGCCGAGGAAGTCCCTTGGTAAATATATCTGCAATTTGAAGTCCGGTAGGAACATGGGGGAGAGTAATTGCTTCACGTACAAATTCATCACGTATGTAATGACAAGCCACTTCAATATGCTTTGTGCGTTCATGAAAGACAGGATTTTCAGTAATCCGTATGGCACTGGTATTGTCGGCATAGAGAGGTGTAGGGCCAGATTGTGGAAATCCAAGCTAAAAAAGGAGACTCCGAAGCCAGACAATTTCAGAGGTGGCAGCCGACATAGCACGATATTCTGCTTCTGTGGATGATTTGGAGACTTTATCTTGTTTCTTACACTTCCAGGAGATCAACGAGTCCCCTAGGAACATGCACCAACCCGTGGTAGACCGTCGACTATCAGGGCAACCAGCCCAGTCAGAATCTAAATAAGCAATGAGAGAAGTCGAATTGCCCACAGGAAAGAAAAGACCACGAGATGGTATATGAAGAACATATCGAAGAATGCGTCGAACAGCAACCAGGTGGAGATGACGTGGTTGTGTCATGAACTGACTAACCAAATTCACTGCATATGAGATATCGGGCCGAGTGATAGTCAAGTAGATCAAGCTGCCGACTAAACGGCGATACATTGTGGCATCAGGAAGAAGATCACCTGTATCGTGCGCGAGCTGAAGATTGGCCTCAACAGGTGTATCTACAGGAGTTGAGTGTTTAAGACCAGCCGTCTCAATGAGATCCATAGCATATTTGTGTTGATCAAGGATGAGACCTTTCTCTGACTGATGAACCTCAAGGCCTAAAAAGTATGTGAGTGGCCCTAAATCTTTCATATGAAAAGATTCATGTAACGATGCTTGTAGATGGTTGATCATGTCAGAATCTGTCCCAGATATGATGATATCATCTACGTTTACCAAGAGGACAGTAATCCCTTTTGAGGATCGATGAAGGAACATAGACGGATCGGAGGCACTTTGAGAGAACTGTAGACGAAGGAGAGCATCTCTAAATTTCTCAAACCAAGCACGCGGAGCTTGCTTAAGACCATATAGAGATCGTCTTAAGCGTGCGCAATCTCCTGCCGAAACACCCGTAATGCCTTGGGGAAGTCTCATATAGACTTCTTCCTTGAGATCACCATGAAGAAATGCATTCTTGACGTCAAATTGGTAAAGAGGCCATGAGTGGGAAGCAGCAATGGCAAGAACAGTACGGATTGTTGTCATTTTTGCAACTGGAGCAAATGTTTCTTCATAGTCAATGCCATATTCCTGTCGGTTGCCCAGTGCGACTAACCGTGCTTTATATCGATCCAACGAGCCATCAGATTTAAGTTTGACTGAAAAAACCCATTTGCAGCCAATAGGTTTTGCAGATGAGGGACATGTAACAATATCCCAGGTATGATTCTCCTGCAATGCAGCTACTTCTTCGTGCATAGCTTTTTTCCAACAGTCATGCTTCACCGCCTGTGAGTAAGAAGAAGGAATAGCAATAGAGGAGAGAGTAGCAGGCAAGGAGGTGTGAGTGAACCCGTATTTTTCTGGAGGCTTAGAGAGACGGGTAGAGCGTCGAAGCTGAAGTGGAGATGGAGCATCATGTGATGAAACGTGGTCAAGATCAGGTGCCGGTGAGGGATCCGGAGGGGGAGGCAGTAGTGGAACATCCTTATAACGACGCCGTTCATAGACAAGGAGTAGAGAAGAGATTGGGTCAGAGAAATCTGGTAGATGAGAAAATGATGGTAAATCCGAGGAATGGTTAGGAAAAAAACTTTGTTTTTCGAAAAATGTGACATTTCGAGAGATGCGAAGACGGTTGACCACAGGATCATAGCAGATATACCCCTTTTGGTGAGATGCGTAGCCAAGGAATGCACATTTGGCGGACTGAGCAGTTAATTTAGTACGTTCAGTCGGAGGAAGATGAACAAAACATACACAGCCAAAAATGCGCAGGTGGGTATACGAAGGATCTTTACGAAAGAGACGAAAATATGGTGTTTGATTTGTGAGGCGAGAGGATGGTAAGCGATTGATCAAGTGAACTGCAGTGGCTAACGCTTCGGGCCAAAATCTTGCGGGAACTGATGATTCTAGGAGAAGAGAACGAACAGTATCGAGGAGATGTCTGTTTTTGCGTTCTGCAACTCCGTTCTGTTGAGGAGTGTAAGGGCACGATCGCTGTGATAAAATCCCGTGTTTTTGCAAATAAGTTTGAAACTAATGGGACATATATTCCCCTCCGGAATCAGATCGGAGAACTTTAATGCGAGTTGGAAAACTGATTTTCAACATACGCCATAAATTTTTGGAAAATATCAAAAACTTCAGATTTAGAGTGTAAGAAATAAACCCATGTGAATCTACTATGATCATCAATAAATGTGACAAAGTATTTGAAATGGGTATGAGAAATTACAGATGTAATCCCCCAGACGTCGCTATGAATAATGTCAAAGCAATTTGAAGCCATAGTAGATTTGGAAGAAAATGGAAGGACTTTGCTTTTTCCAAGTTTGCAAACAGAACACTCATCAGAAATTTGACTAAAAGATGTTTTATTTTCATTAATACTACCAGTGTTCAACATCAAAGATAACAATTTTGAATGAGGATGGCCTAATCTATTGTGCCAGAGCCTCCAAACATCTTGAGGAGAAAAACAAGAAAAAGCAGAGATTTGTTTATTCTGAGAGGAAGGCATCACAAGAGGAAACAGGCGTCCACACTTGGGCCCCTTCGCGATCACCGTCCCCGACACTTGATCCTGCACAACACAACCAGAGCGAGAAAAGGAAACATTACAATTATCATCAATCAGTTGTCCAACAGATAGAAGATTTGTAGTAAGATGAGGAGATAAAAAGACGTTTGTGAGAGGTAAAGAATGAATGATATCACCAGTAGCTGTAATAGGAAGCTTTTGACCATCAGCAGTATGGACTTGCAAATTCCCTTTGTATGGTTGTAAGTTAGAGAGATGAGTGGTGGAGGAGGTCATGTGATTGGAAGCTCCAGAATCAATAAACCATATGGAAGAAGAGGAATGTTGGTTACCTGAAATGCCAAGTGCAGAAAAAGCATTGATGATCATTTGTTGAATAAGCTCAGGGGTGATCTGAGGAGCAGTAGTGGAGGCAGGAGGTGGCGAAGGCATGACTGGTGCGGAAAGACTATCACTGGAAGTAGTAGCATCAGCAGTGTTGACATGATATGCTCGTGGAGTGCGATTTTGTGGCCGCCGTTTGCATTCATTGATAACATGACCATTGGATTTGCAGTAATTACAAAACTTGGTCTTACACTGTGAGGCATAGTGTCCATAACTCTTACATCCAAAGCATTGGATTTTGCTGAGATCTCTTGCAGGGGTTTGTCCTTTAGTAGCAGAAGTAGTATGATGGACGATCCCTCCCGGACCGTGAGAAACACCAGGGGTGTAACTAGCAGTGGCAGCATAGGCAACATCCGGAGAGTTCCCAGAGGATTGTTGCCTCAGAACATGCTGAGTGAGCTGGCTTTGTTCCTCTCGCAAGAGTTCATTGAGACACTCATTCAGAGATGGAGATGGAACTCTGCTCATCAAATTGGAACGAACGATCTCATATTCAGATCTCAATTTCATGAGGAACTGATCTCTATGAGAAGTTGCCTGTAATGTTTGAATCTCAGAAAGGGCTGCCTCAGATACATTGAGGTATTTGATTTCATCATATTCCGCCCATAAATTGAGAAATCCTGTATAATAGTCCTGGATGGAAGAGGTGCCTTGAGAATACTGAGCAATTTCCAGTTCAAGTTGGTATTGACGGGCGGAGTTTCCTTGGTGATACACTTGTTTCAGATATTCCCACATCTCCTTGGAGGTCTTGTACGATTTTAGGTTCAAGATATATTGGGGTTCAACAGAGCCAAGAATCCAGGTTTTTATCTTAGCATCCTTAGTATGCCAAGAAAGTATTTTTTTCTCATCTTCCTTAGGTCGAGGATCCCAGCCTGAAACGAGTCCCCACATTTCCTTTCCTTCAAGATAGACTTGAAGTTGATAAGACCACGAAGTATAATTCTTTCCATTAAATTTGATCAATTTAATTTCATTTTTGTCCATATCAGCTATCAAAGAAGATAAACAGCCCTTAAATCTGAATTTATCCAACAACAGATAGCACAAAAAATGCTTGTTTTGTGAAAAAATAGCACACAGCAGCAGTAGAAGGAATCAGATGAATTACAGACACTGTTAAGTGGCAGCAGAAGCACACACAGTGCACAAATTGCACCAAAATGGCCCAGACGACCAGAAAAATGGAAGAAGGATCAGTTCGTGGGGCCCACAGAAGAATCTTATTGATGATTATGACAGATGCTAGATACTATTATCCAATTCCCTTTCTAGCAGAACAAGTTTCATCCAGATCCGATCAGAATCGAGGATTTTGTGCGGCTGTGATGAAAACTATTTAAAGAAATTGAACAATCACAAGATGGAGCAAAACTCCTACCTCTGATCTCTGAAAAATGCTGAAAAAATCTCCAAAATAACAAGAAGATATGGACGACCAATGCTGGAGTGAAACTGGAGGATTGTGAGATGATCGCAGGTGGGCCACTATTGATCAGTCGAGGAACAGCCACTAGATGCTATCCCAAAGCACAGTTCTGTGATCTGTGTGCAACAAATCCTCAGAATCTGTCCACAAATACTAGAAGAAGCAGGCGACCAGGTTGGTTTCAATATCCAGACTTAATGATGCTGATCTAGGGTGGGCCACGTCTGATCACACCTTGATCTGGCGACTTCCAGTGCTTGGAAGATGAAGAAATATATCCAGAGAGTCTCTTAGAGACTATGACAACTTCCAATGCTTGGAAGATGGATGAGATTCACTCAGAAGTGTGGCTCTGATACCATGTCAAAGCCAGAGAGGGAAGAAGGAAGAGAACTCTTTGTGAATTCGATGATCCCTTTGAGGGTCACGATGCTCCATTATATAGAGATATAGTTGCTATACATGATACAGTGATTGTAGCAATCAACTAGATTACAGCCATTCTAATCTAATTATAATCTAATCATAATCTAATCATATCTCCTAATAAGGCAAAACTAAAAGTTACATAGCTGTACACGTGAGATGATTTGTCCCACAAGATTGGGCTTTATTTGTCATGGGCTGTGACCCACTGACCCATTTAGCACTAACCCATTTGACAGTATCCAAAAGGAAGTTGAGAAGATTATCCATACTGTCCAACTTTATCACTAACCCAGAGTACATTACAGTACTTTGCACTATTCATGGATCCACAGAAAATATCTCACACATAAGGTATCCTTGAGAAGATGATGGTGAACCTCAATAGAAAATTTCCACCTGGGATCGTTCCCATCTTGGTCACCCATCAGGGTCCATCCAGATGGCTGGTCCTGATCGTTGATTAAGTAGACCAATGGGTCCCACAAATCTAAAACATAATATTAACACATATTCATAAAATCCTAATCCCTGACATGATCCTTAAATCAGTAGGGTATTAGTATAGTTAATCTCAGAGATCAGAACCTTATGCACTCAAAACTCTTCTAAAGAAGAAACCATTCATCATCTAAATATTTGGATTACACCAAACAGTGGGCCCGCTAACCTATTATAAGATCAGATCTGATTCCTAAGGTCGCCTAAGGTTATACTTTACTCCTAATGGATTTGATTCATCATTAGATCATTCCTGGTGGCCCATAGATCACAACAGAGATTGGACATTTTTATCAAAAATCAATTTCGTCAGTTATCTACATGATCACTAACTGTACGGTCAGATGGAACCTACCCCTTAGGGGTCCACCTCTACAAGGGTCGCCCATGGGTTCTCTACAAGATGGTTGGTCTTGATTTTGGATCAGATCTACAGGTGGGTCTCACAACTATTATCGCCAATCTGTACACATTCACGCCTGGAAGTCCATTGATCAGTGGGTCCCACTGATCCGAATCCAAGATGTCCCACATACCTGTGGTCGACCAAGAGCCCTCTACAAGATGTGTGGCCCTGATCTCAGATCAGGTCCACTGATGGGCCCCACAACTGAAATCGACATGC
Organism: Litsea cubeba; assembly: GCA_012931725.1. Taxonomy (NCBI): domain Eukaryota; kingdom Viridiplantae; phylum Streptophyta; class Magnoliopsida; order Laurales; family Lauraceae; genus Litsea; species Litsea cubeba. Next base: position 64,207,181 of record CM022954.1, on the reverse strand, counting down.
ATATAACACTGCCGTCATGTATCTGTGTCTTCAATTTTCATACAATTTCAATGGATGCTTATGGATTTGCACTCCATATCAGTTCTATCACTCAATCAGCCATTCCTACATTTTTATCTGAGTGAGTCCAAATATATATTTGATGTCTACTTCCTATTACAGAAAGATTACTGTATTCGTGTAGTACAGAGTAAATGAATCCATATCTATCATCAGTTGTCTTGATTAAATAACCAAATATTTAGGAAGATCACTCACCTTCTTGTGTAGAAAATTGTAGCTCGGTCGATATAGGGCCTTGTATAATGCATCCACTAGATCTTCCGGCCTTTCCTTCCTCCCCACAAGTATTGCCGGTCTCTGCTGATCTTCAAAGAACCTCTTCCCCACCCTGTGTTCTCTTCTCCTCTTTAGCCAAAAATGAGAGTATCAAAAGACAACAAGAACTAAATAAGAAAAAGGAGTGAGGGAGAAAAATCTGGGGATAACCCCAAATTTCATTCGTTGGAATTTCCCCCAGGTTCTACGAAGGAAAATTCTCCTTTCTAAGGGGATAAGGCTAAACAACTTAACCACTTGGTTTAAACAAGTCTCCTAATGGATTGAGACCAGGTCATATAAGTCCTAATCCAACCCATTACCCTATACCTTGAAATAATACTGGGCCCAAACTGGCCCAAGGTATTACATCGCCATACGCTGTTCTTCGAGTAGGAGTTCATTTAAGCATACATCCAAGGAAGGTAATGGTATCCGATTCATCGGGCCAAATCGGACATGTTCATATTTAGTGCGCAGTTTCATAAAAAACTAATCCCTTTGACTAGAAGCCTGAAGATCTTGAATTACTGTCAAAACATTGTTAGCCACATATGCATATTTAATACTATCGTATTCCGACCATAGCGTACGGAATCCCGAATAGTAGTCTTGTATTGACATGGTCCCTTGTGCATATTCAGTAATCGCACATTCAAGATGAAATTGACGCGCAGAGTTATCTTGATGGTACACTTTCTTCAAATACCCCCACATGTCTTTAGAGGTTGGGTAGGGTTTGAGATTCATTATCAGATGGGGCTCGATGGATCCTCGAATCCATGATTTTATTTTTGCATCTTTAGTATGCCAAGAGGATATCTTCTTCTCATCCTCAGTGGGTTTAGGGTCAGATCCAAAAATATAGCCCCACAATTCCTTAGCTTCAAGGTATATTTGAAACTGAAAAGACCAAGCGGGGTAATTCTTTCCAGTGAATCAGATCAAAGTAAGTTCAGATTTTTCCATCCCAAATTGATATTGGCCAAAAATTGATTTAAACGGCAATGAAATCCAGCAACAGTCAAGAGATGAAGTTTAAAAGTGTATGAAAAACGTTTCCTGTGTGTAGAAACCAAGATCCAACCAAGCAGTGAAGAAAATAACCAAAACAGAACAGCAATAGAGCAAAAAAGACCCCAGACAACCTTGAAAGTGACTGAAGATCCACTACGTGGGCCCCACTTATGGTTCTGGACAAAGATCAGATGATAGATCTGAGGAAGCACTCTATTCTGGGTTCTACTGGAACAAGCTTGATCTGATTCTACTGAATATCCAAGATTCTGGACTATCTTGATGAAAACAATGTAAAAATCTGGAAAATCTCGAGAATGAGTAAGACACCAACCTGGAGGTGCCGAAAAAATCTGGAAAAATCACCATTAAGCTTAGAAAATTCAGGCGACCATGTCTAGATGGATTGCTGAAATTGATTTGATGATCAGGGGTGGGCCACCAAGCAGATGAGACTGCTTCAGAGTGGAGAAAGGACTGGAAAGAGCTGGATGTCTTGAAACAAATCCTTGATCTTTTTTTTTTTTTTTTTTTTTCTGCACGAGTTGATTCCTCTCTAAGCTTATTGTCTTAATGCTTTGCAAGACAAAGAAATAGATTTTCTTGTACCTTGCTCTGATACCATGACATTCTCACAATGATAGAACTGAGAGAATGAATCTTGAACTGAATACTCAGATTGTATTACTGAGCCTCCTCCCTATATTGGAGATCGTCCCTTAATATATAACTATTACATGCCTTAATCAAGGCTCTAATTTAGGTCAGTACATCAATTGCTATTCTAAGTTATGGAAACAACTAATTAAATAGAATATGTGCAGTTGTAACTTTGACCCAATCAAATCCACGTGTGATATAATATGTGCTGGACTGGATCTTTTCATGGGCCGTGGGCCTGTTTAACAGTGCAGTGTTGTAGGGATAGAAAAAACTACTCTATGTTCAGTGGGTAGATCATTTGGTGGTTCCTTCCATTATTTTCAATTCTGGATTTCCTATGATTTATTACAAATCATACTGTTGATGGAAATTATTTCTGGTTTGTTTGTTTGGGCCCTAGACAGTTTGATTGGTCAAATTGGAACTGCATCAAGGTCACACCCAGAAAAATAGCAACTCAGAAACTGAAATATTGGGAGTTTGTAGGGCTTATGACCATATCAGATTGAGAGTTGGTAATCTTATATCAATAGCATAAGCATAAAAGGTGAAGGTGAATGAAAGAAAGTGGCTGCCCAAAGTTGTGTCATTGTGAGAGGGCACCTATTTACAATATCTTACAATGAGCACATGGAAAGATTAATTTTAATTGCAGTAGTTACTGACCGAGTTGTTAGCCAGTAATCCCAAAACCAATTGGCGATAGGAAACTGCACAAACAACTATTTAACACCCCCCTCTGGCGAGACACCGCCCAGATCCAAAGCACACGCCCGCACAAGACGACAACATGGTATGTGGCCCTCTTGCCCTGCACACCTGTGCCCACACAAATACAAAACGCGGCATGGGGCATTTTTTCGCCTTGCATGGTTTCAAACTCGAGACCTCTGGCTCTAATACCATGACAGAGTTGCTAGCCAGTAATCCCAAAACCAATTGGTGATAGGAAACTGAACAAACAACTATTTAACAGTTACTATTCTAATCACATCAGTTATAATCTCCTTGAGATGGGGGATGAAATTTGAACATCGATGCTACAAAAAAGTGCAAAGATTCTGTGCGCCTTCACAATATCATGTATCCGGTTGTTCGCTACATAAGTACAATAACCACACAGCACAATATTGGTACCAGGCTTCTGGGTTCTAGATTCTGTTGGAGCATCTGTTAGTCAGTAGTAAAAGTAACAGTTGAGTTAATCCTAGATTTCTATTGCTCTAATTGGATTCTCTCTCCAACAGAAGCGTTGCATTCAATGCTGAAAGAAGATGGTGGTACAAAGGCACTCTTAGGGATGGTCAGATCAGGGAATAGTGATGTCATAGCACAGGTTGCAAGGGGAATGGCTAACTATGCAAAATGTGAATCTCGAGGAATCAATCAAGGTTTGTTTACACAATTTGTTTAAATAGCTAATTTGATCCCTATTCCCTAATAGCAAGCTTGCTCATGTTGCGAACCCTACATCGGTTTTGCTTCCATCAAATTTGGTATTGCACAATTTGTTATAATTATTGGATAGATTAAAAATTAAAATAGTAGATATTACTGGAAGATGACATTGTGTTTCAGTTACTCAATGCATGTTTCCTTCGTTTCCTATTGTTATGTGACATTCAGAAATTTGTAGTGCTGGAAAAGATTGATAAAATCTATTTTGTGCTTCAACTTCATACACTTGTCAGCTCAGGTAGTGAAGGCAACATGTAAAATCATCGCCTCCACTACTCATGAAGGTCTTGACAGTGCTAGTATTTCTTGAATGGTTAAAATGTTAACCCTTGCCATTGTAGGACAAAGGAAAGGACGGTCACTTCTGATCGAGGATGGCGCACTTGCTTGGATGATTGCTAATTGTTCTACTACCATAGCTTCAACTAGACGTCATATTGAGATTGCTCTTTGCCATCTGGCGCAAAATGGTAATTTAATCTCGAAGTTTTCATTTTATAGTCATAAAATAGTATATACTTGAATGGAACTGCTCATCACCCATACAAAAGCATGAGCAAGTATAAATTCACTAGAATGATGTCAATAGATGGTATCTGCATGGAAGCTTAATACCAAATACATCTTTTGATATGAAAAAAAACCTAATAAAGGATCTTTCATGTGAATTATATGTTTGCCAAGTTTTATTGTTATAGGAGCCCTTCGAGAGAAAAAAAATTCCAATGCCAAGAATGGATTTCTTTATCCAAAGAGCTCCAAACATCTTTATCTTTCTTATTCTGATATATGTGAATATATAATATATATGTATATATATATTGTTTCTATGTGTGTGTATGTACATATGCATTTGTTAGTACTCCAGGCTCAGCACATCAATTTATCACCTAATTGTCAGGGCCTGGCTCAGTTGCAAACTGAAATTGTTGAGATCACTTTTGACTGATCTTTTTTGAAATGGTGACTATATTCATAACTCAGAAAAGGCTGTACAGCATAAGAGATCTATGCTGATCCAAAACCTCCTGGAAAAACAGGGCTAAGGCAAAACCAATGCTGAATACAAAAAAGAAATATCCATAGATTGTCTGGACACTCCCTCTTTTGCCAAAAGATCCACATCCCATTTGCGCTGTGCTTTAATTGATGGAATGAAACTTCCATGCTTTTAAAAAGATCTACCCCCTCTTCTAGAATATCTGCCTAATACCAAGGAGGATTAGCTTTCTCAGCAGCCCACTGAACAACACAAAAGGAGTCACCCTCAATACAAAGATGCTGAAAGTTGAACCGCCTAGCTTCACTTAAACTAATCAACGACCTCAAAAGCTCCGCTTTGTTTATAGAGAAAAAACCAGCTGGTCCAAAGTAGGCCAGCACGACAGATCCTTCATTGTTACAGATAATACCTCCCACCCCAGCCCGGCCTGGATTACCTGATAAGTTCCCATCAAAATTCAGCTTCAAGGATCCTTAAGGAGGGGCACTCCAGCTAGGATTGATGCTCAATGCCATTGGGTAGGAAAAGGCGACTCCCTTCCAATTGTGCAAGATCATAGACAAGAAAAGGCTTGGAATTGAAGCAAAGCTGAAGACCAAAGAGCCACTAAATATTTCACTCTATCCACTACTTGTGAATCATATGTTGAAACAACTTCAAAGCACCTCCTGTTTCTTTCATTCCAAATAGACCAAACTGCCGCCAAAAAAGAGTCTCCACATGATCCTCCCTTTAATAGAACCTACTCTAAACCTCCAAAAGTCATATAAAAGGGGCAAAGAATTTGGAAGAGGGCAACTACGCTCAAACCAGCCCATAATCGACTTCCACAAAAATTGCGCACTTCTACAATGCAGCAGGAGATGATCGATAGATTTTGCATCCACTAGACACATCGGAAAAGCATTTATTACCACTATACACTGCCAACAAAAATTGTCCATTGTTAAAATACCTCCAACTAGAGCCATCCAACCAAAAGTAGTGAACCTAGGAGGAGCTTTCGATTTCCACAAGCCAACCAAATGAGAGTGCCTAGCTACTGTATTTCTTGTGAGATATAGGAAAAATATAACACCGAGAAGATACCATCTGCTGAAGCCATCCAAATTATTTTGCCATTTCCATTACTAGGAATATATTATACACACTCGCAATGTGAGCCATCATAGAATGGAATTGAGATTCCTCCAACTCATTTAAGTTCCTTTTAAAGATAGGTACCCCAAACAATTTGATCACCCAATCTTTCCATATAATCACGCACTTTGGCATTTCAGTCACTAGCACAAGGGAATAGCTCAGGGAAAGAACCAGCCAGAGATGTATCCCCTAACCAAAAAATTGTCCAGAACAAGATTTTATCGGCCTTGCCAACACGGTGTCTGACCTGTTTGGAAAAGTGCTCTTTAGCTGCTAGGATCCCTTTCCAAAGGCCCGAGAAGCGAGGAGTGGGATTTTTCTAGCAATCCAACCTTCTCTACATACATTGTATTTAGATAATATGACCTGCTTCCATAAACCTTCATTCTCATTCCCCATTCTCCACAACCATTTGTCAATCCAGACCTCCAGGCCCATTTGCATACTTTAGTTGTTAGCTATTACTATGGATTGTATTTGCTAGGTAAACATGATTAGAATGTAATCAGGGATTGAAACCCTATATATACAAAGATCAGTCGACCATAAAGGGGACGACATTCATCTCCTATTCTCTCTCTATCTCATGCCTGTATCTCCTCTCTAAAATGACATGGTATCAGTGCCAAGTCGATCATCTGTGATCGTCTCCTAAGTCATCTTCCAAGCATTGGAAGCCCATCTGCGATCATCCTCGTCAGCCAGATCATCTCTAATCATCCCTAATCACCTCAGATCAAGTGTGGCCCACCTGCGATCATCACAGCTCATCAGCGGAACCTTTCCATCTTGGTCGACTGGAGCTTCCTGGGTTTATGAAGATTTTTTCTGGAATTATTGATCTTCAGAGGTAGGTTTTCTACCATTTTTTTGTGAAAATTAAATCTTTTCCACTAGTTTTCATCTTGGCCGTCCAAAATCCTGGATCTGGATTTGATCTGACTGAGACCACGACCAGTAGTTGCATAAAACTACTCTTTCTTCATCCCCACGCTCTGATCTGTGTCAAGATCACCAAGTGGGGCCCTCGTGTGGTTTTACACACTGCCGACAGGGATGTTTTTATCCCTTGTTGCTCTGCTGCTGCTGTCTTCATTTTCCTGCTGCTGTTGTCTTCCTTATCTGCTGCTGATTGATTGCTGCTGTTGATTGCTCCTTCATCGGGGTTACTGTTACTGCTGTTGTTGCTCTTTTTCTTGTTTGCTGGATGGTTATTTTTTCCCTGTCTTCATCTGAGACTACTACTGCTGCTGGCTGTTAATTTTTTATCATTGGTATACTGCTGCTGGCTGTTCATTTTTTATCATTGGTATACTCCACTGCCTTCTGTTGATCTGTTCTATTGGTAACTGTGTTCTACTGCTGGGTTCTGGAAAATACATTCCTCTACTATCATGGATAAAACTGAAAAATCAGATCCCTCTATTGTTCGATTTAATGGCAAAAACGGTGTCTTGGGCATTTCAATTTCAGTTATACCTTGAAGTTAAAGAACTATGGGGCCATGTTGATGGATCTGAAAAAATCCCTGCTGATGATGCCAAGAAAATTCTTTTTTGGAAGACTAAAGATGCAAAGATAAAATCTTGGATTCTTTCTTGTGTAGAACCAAATTTTATTTTATATCTAAGACCATGCAAAACCTCAAAGGAAATGTGGGAATATCTAAAAAAGGTATATTATCAAAATCATGCTGCTCGTCAATTTCAACTGGAATTAGATATTGCAAATTACTCCCAAGGGACGCTTTCCATCCAGGATTATTACTCAGGATTTCTAATCCTCTGGTCCGAATATGATGAAATCAAGTTTGCTACCGTCTCTGAAGCACTGTTACCCGAGTTACTTTCTTTACAATCGAACAACCATCAGGACCAATTGCTCATGAAACTGCGCCCTGAATATGAGACAGTGAGATCCAACTTAATGAGCCGAGCTTCTCTTCCCAACGTCGATGACCGTCTTCAAGGACTTCTACAGGAAGAACAACGCATTGTTACCAAAATTGCAATTGAACAACATAGCTCCACTGAAGCTCCGCTTGCCTATGCTGCTAAAATCAGGCCTCCTCCTTGGGACATCGGTAAAAAACAGTGTTACAACTGTAAAAAATATGGCCATTATGCAAATCAATGCAAGCTGAAAGTCTGTAAATATTGTGAGGCCGTTGGTTACGTCCTTGAAGAGTGTCGGAAGAAGGCTCGGAATTTTGCTTCTCGCCCCTACGTGCAGTCAGCTCCAAGTGCTTACATGGCTACCACCCCACAATATGCATCTTCTGAATTCGGTGGTTCACTGCCGTCTAATTCACCATCACAGCCTGGTTCCTCATCACAATCGTTGTCAACAGCTCCCCTTACTCCGACTATGGTAATCAAATGATTATCAATGCCCTGTCATCTATGAACATTTCAGGAACTGGTTCGTCCCTTTCTAATACATGGTATTTAGATTCAGGGGCTAGTAATCACATGACCTCCTCACCCACAAAATTACATCATGTTGTTCCCTACACTGGAACTCTTTCTGTTCAAGCTGCCAATGGGGATCACCTTCCCATCGTCTATGTGGGTGATGCCCCGGTCCCTTTTTCATTAACCAATGTTTTTGTGTCCCCTCATCTTGCTACTAATTTAGTTTATGTAGGTCAATTAGTTGAGAATAATTACAATGTCTCCTTTTCTTCTTCTAGTTGTGTCCTGCAGGACCAGGAGTCGGGGGCAGTGATTGCCAGGGGGCCTAAACGTGGCAGACTTTTTACTTTATCAGTATCTCCATTTATTTAGAATAAACCTTTGCATCACTTGTTTTGTTTTTTACTTCAAAACAATTCTTGGTTATGGCATAACAGACTTGGTCATCCAAATGCTGCTACATTGTCCACTTTGTTTTAAAATGGATTATTAAATAAACCTCTTGATTCTGTTTCATTTGAGTGTGATGCTTGTAAATTAGGAAAAAGTAAAACTTTACCTTTTTCTAACGATGCAACTCGGAGCAATGAATGTTTTGACTTAATCCACGGTGATGTTTGGGGCATTGCTCCTACCATTTCTCATGGTCATTTCAAATACTTTGTTACATTTATTGATGATCACAGCAGGTTTACTTGGGTTTATTTGTTATATTCTAAATCTGATGTTCTTAATGCATTTAAATTTTTTCTTAGCTATGTTGAAACCCAATTTTCCAAATGCATTAAAACTTTGTGATCAGATTCAAGGGGGGAGTATGTCTCCACTGATTTCCAATCTTTCCTAAAAACTCGAGGAATTATATCTCAACGTACTTGTCCATATACTCCACAACAAAATGGAGTCGCAGAACAGAAAAACATGCACCTTCTTGATGTCACGAGAACGCTTCTCATTGAATCATCTGTTCCTCCTCGTTTTTGGACTGAAGCTTGCACCACTGCAGTGCATCTCATAAACAGTCTTCCATCACCTACCATTGCCCAATTAACACCACATTTTAAACTTTTTGGTCACCATCCATCGTTTAATCATCTACATACCTTCGGGTGTGTTTGCTTTGTTCATCTGCCTCCCACAAAGCGCACAAAATTAATGGCCCAATCTAGTAGGTGTGTTTTTTTAGGATATGCAACTAACCTAAACGGTTTTGTTTGCTATGATCCAAAGGCTCGTCGTACCAGGATCTCTCGTAATGTTTTTTTCTTTGAAAATCAATATTTTTTCCAAACCCACTTAGATTGTCCTTCTCCATCTTCCTCAATTTTATTGTCTAGGTTTTCCGATGAAACAACTGTTACACGGTTTAATCCTAACTTTGTGTATCATCGAAGGAAAAGAACTGCCACTATAGATGCACACCCTCCTAATCCTCCTTATCCTCCGGCAAATGGTCCCACATCTACTTGTACCTTGCGTCGCTCCTCTCGAATTTCTCGACCTCCTGAGTGGTATGGATTTACCCATGCTTCCTTGAGACAACACTATCATCTGTTTCCATTCCAAGTTCCTATTTGTAGGCTGTGCAACATGATTGTTGGAACCAAGCTATGAAAGAAGAATTAGATGCATTGACCCAGAATCACACCTGGGATATGGTGGACTGTCCTTCTTCAGTTAAACCCATTGGTTGCAAATGGATCTACTCGATCAAACTAAAATCTGATGGCTCCTTGGATCGACACAAAGCTAGACTTGTGGCACTTGGCAACCGACAAGAGTATGGGATTGACTATGAAGAGACATTTGCGCCAGTTGCAAAAACGACAACAGTTCGGCTACTTCTCACCATCATTGCTTCTCAATCTTGACCATTGTACCAAATGGATGTCAAGAATGCCTTTCTACATGGCGACTTGAAAGAGGAGGTCTATATGCGGATACCACAAGGAGTCACCTCTCCGTCTAAGAAGTCTGTACGTCACTTACGCAGATCTCTTTACGGTCTCAAGCAAGCTCCTCGGGCGTGGTTCGAAAAATTCAGAGATCGTTTAGGCACGATTGGCTTTACTCAAAGTCCTTACGATCCATCTCTTTTTTTGAGCCACGCATCTACTGGCTTTACTATTCTCCTCGTATATGTTGATGATATTATTATCACCGGCACTGATGATGCTATGATAAAATCCCTCCAAGCCTCTCTCCGACATTCATTCCATTTGAAGGATTTGGGTCCTCTGCATTATTTTTTGGGCTTAGAGGTACATCAGTCTCCAAAGGGCCTGTTTATCAATCAACACAAATATGCGACAGATCTTATTGAGCTTGCTGATCTCCATGACTATTCCTCGGTTGATACGCCACTCGAAGTCAATCTTAAGTTGAGTAACGATGATGGCGATCTTCTTCCTGATCCACATACATACCGGAGACTCGTCGGCAGTCTTGTCTATCTCACCATCACCAGGCCTGACATATCATATGCTGTCAATCTTGTTAGCCAATTCATGACTTCTCGACACCTTCATCTGACAGCCGTGAAGCGCATTATCCAGTATTTATTGGGCACCAGCGCTCGTGGTTTATATTATCCAAAGGATAATCATCTACTTTTGACTGCTTATGCAGATGCTGACTGGGCAGGCTGTCCGGATACAGGACGGTCCACCACTGGTTGGTGTATGTACCTCGGTAATTCTTTCATTTCTTGAAAATGCAAGAAACAAGAACGGGTTTCCAAATCATCCACAGAGGTAGAATATCGAGCAATGTCCTCTGCTTGTTTTGGAATTTTATAGCTTCGGGGACTCCTTTCGGAGCTCGGAATTGCACAGGCCTCTCCCACTTCCTTAAATGCAGATAATACTAGGGCAATCAGAATCACTGAAAATCATGTTCTTCATGAACGCACAAAACATATAGAAGTTGATTGCCGCTTTATTCGAGACGAATACAAGCATGATGTCATCAGTCTACCTCATGTCCCTACCGAGTTTTAGTTTGCAGACATATTCACTAGAGACTTCCTCGGCCTCGACATCAATTTCTTATCTCCAAATTACTGCTTTATGACTCCTCGCACAATTTGAGGGAGGGTGTCAATCCAGGCCTTCAGGCCCAATATAGCAGGCCCATTTGCATACTTTAGTTAGCTATTACTATATATCTAAAAAGATTGTATTTGCTAGATAAACATGATTAGAATGTAATCAGGGATTGAAACCCTATATATACAAAGATCAGTCGACCATGAAAGGGACGACATTCATCTCCTATTCTCTCTCTCTATCTCATGTCTGTATCTCTTCTGTCTAAAATGACACCATTTACCCAGGAGGGCAAGGTTCATCTCCTTTAGGGCTCTAATCCCCAAACTGTGAACGGTCCATCAAGGCCCATGTACAAGCCCAGTTGCATAATATAGAAGCCCACCTCATTTGTATATTAAAGATATGGTCAAAGATGACAATCGTGTACACCTTGACCTTGTAGATACTATATTAGGAGATTCTCTTGATTATAATAGATTGTAATTAGCTGGTGATTATATTTGATTGTAGCCCAATAGGGCATTCACGTTTCTATATAAAACATGGTCGATCCTCTAAGAGGGGACACCAATTTTTCCATCTCTTTTGTTCTTTGATACTAGTGAGTTTGTCGCAAACCACCCTCCTCTTTGGATTTGCAAACTTGAGACCATTTAATCAAATGATATTTCTTTTGCTTCTCATTAGTCATTACCTTGCCAAAGGAAATCTCGCTGCAACTTTTCAATACGCCTAATTACCACCGCCGAACACTTGAACAATGGCATGTAGTAGATCGGAAGATTGGCTAACGCTGCCTTAATGAGAGTAATTCTCTCACCAAGGGATGGTTGGTTGGCCTTCCACAGGGAGAGCTTTTTTCCCACTCTTACAAGCACAGGAGCATGAAGGTTACAAGAAGTAGGCCGAAGATAGGGGAACAAGATTGATCTGAATCTACCAAAGATCCAAGATTCTGAACGGTCTTGATGAAAACAAATTGAATTTCTGAAGAAACTTAAGAAGGAGTAAAACACCAACCTGGAGTCTCTAAAAATTGTGGAAAAATCACCAAAAGTCTTAGAAATACCAGGCGACCAGAGTGGGATGGATTTCTGAAGTTGATCTGATGATCAGGAGTGGGCCACCAAGAGGATGCTTCTGACACAGAATGAGGATATCGCTGGAATGGAGATGTCGCTGGAATTTCTTGAAATAGATCCTAGATCTATTTTCTATACGAGAGAGACTTATTCTCTCTATCCCTCTTGCCTTAATGTTGAGGAAGATGTCTATTGATCAGAGATAGGGGAAGGCCCAAGTAGGATGAAGGAAGCAAGCCGGCTTTACAACCAAGGAGTTTGGCTAATAACACAAGATCTTCATTCACCCTAATACTGATGATTTTGCTTTTAAAGAAATTCACTCTAGACCTGACATGGCTTCAAAGCAGAGAAGGATCCCCTTGAAGTTATTCTCCATCCACATCACAGAATAGTAATGTATCATCGGCAAACTACAGATGAGTAATAGCCTGATCATCTGAACTTGGACAAAAGCCTTTAACCAAATTAGCAGCGGAAAGGACTTGGCCACTTAGAATCCTTCCTCGAATCCACCGCAATAGGGCAGTGATATGACGATAGTTTTGGCAAATCTATAGGGGAAGCGTCTGGATAAAGGTATGTCCACTTACCTGAAATCAGAAACCTATCTAGATGGGACATGATAGGCGGGGACTGGTGATTAGACCAAGTGAAAGAGGCCCCATTAAGCTGCAAATCCAGCAAAGCGTGTCTGTTAATCCAGTCTGAGAAATTGCTCATTTCTTGAGAAATGCAACAGCCACCAAATTTCTCCAAATCCGAATGACGTTGAAATCTCCTCCAATGCGCCAAGGCCCATTCCATTTATCTTCTCTCTCCAAAAAACTGCTCTTCTTTGATTCAAACGGGGACCATGAACTGAAATGATAAGGCAATGAGCATGATTTTCCAAATCTTCAAAAGAACAAAAACAGAAATTCCTCCCACCCAATGATTTATTGAACTACATGGCGAATATCCCACAATAAGAAAATTCCTCCCGATGACCCAACAGCCTTCAAGTTAACCCATTTAATTAATTTTCCTGCCCAAATATCCTTCGCAACTATTTCCTCTCCTAGGCTGATTTTAGACTCTTGAATTAACACCACAGAAGCTTTTTGCTGACCGATCACTTGCTTGACGACCACCCTCCGCCGCAAACTACCCAGCCCTCTGACATTCCAAGAGACAGTCTTTTCATCGACAACAGTTTCCTGGCACCTTGCTGTTCTGTGAAAATTGATCCTGAACCTGATTGTTCTCTGCTTTATTGGCTCCTCGATCATAATTAATCGAGCTTTTCAAACTTAGAAGCTCTCTAACAACCTTCTTCTTGGATCTGTCCTTCTCCCTTATTGAGTTGATTTCTTCTCTATTCTGAACAAATTGGATGAGATTATCCCAACCACTTGGATCGTTGCCAACTGATAAACCCACGATCTTCCCACACTCTATTATTCTTGAATTCAGCCACTCTCTTGACTCAATCTGATTTGTCTGAATAGTGATCTTAGACTTTTCCTTCTTTAGAGCTTTAGAAATTCCCTCTTTATCCTTCAAAATATCAGTCTCCACTTGTTCATCCCTGAAAGTCAGCTTCCCAACCTTAGTATCTCCACCTACGTCATGTTATGGCATGGGTAGGGAAAGTCTATCAGAACTAATGGCAAAGGAGACTCCACATGGCACTGGGTCCTACATGGCGATGACTGAGTCTTTCCCTACTCACAACTTTTCGTAACAAAGACGTACCTCTTCTCAAACGTACCTAGTTCCATGCTTGGATTGCCCAAACTACTGGGAAGGACCGCAAGAAAGGTGAGGGGAGATGAAGGGTTTGGGCTAAAAGATCCTGCTACCGTTGAGTTACCGACATCATCTGACATTGACGAACGTGGCTCCTCACTACACTGCACCTGACTCACCGAAAGGTTGTGGCTACCTAGAGAAATTTGAACTGAGGTGGCCATATTCCCAAGCATATCAAACTCTTCCATATCCAGAAAGTCCCATTTCAGTAGGAGTCATGTTGCTTCTCACCTGTTGCCATTTGAAACAAGGGAAGATAGAGTCGGACCATCTTTGTTTTGGAGGCAAAGTCACTTGCCCTAATCAAGCTTGAGGTTCTCTTTTCCCACTCCAGCACAAACATCGATGTTGCTTGCCCTACCTCCTACGAGACTGTCTCAATGATTCTTGACTAAAGTCAAGGGTTGGAAAGACATAAAGATATCAAACTTGAGCCAAACTCCATCCTCCAACCCATGTTTTGGAATTGGGCTATATCTAGTACAGTTTTTAAAATATCAGTCGTTGCCATTTCATAATGGCCAATATGAAATGGTAACGGCCATACCGTTACGTTAGTTGATATATGACGGCCACGTTATGGTCGGGAGGAAATATCACCAAAAATTTGGTTGATAAGGGCCGATATTGGCAAAATATCGGTCAAATATCGGTTAAAAAAAGGAAATGTCGAGGGGGGGGGGGGGGGGGTTGTGGTTGTTTGAGTAACTGGAGTGGGAGCTCTTGATGCCTAGACCACCACCCGAAACCGCGTCTTCGCCTGCTGTTGTTGCCTCCTCTTCCTCTTCGCCCTCGCTTCCGATGCCGTCACCGCTGCCAAGAATCGCATCGTAGCACAGAACTACATCTCCACCTGCTGTCGCTACCTCCTCTTCCTTCTTTTTTCCTTCTCCTGTTTTGATTCCAGATCCACCGAGAAAGGGCAAATTGCCCTTTTCAGGGGATTTTACCGTGTGAGGCTACCACACGGTCTTTCTACTGTAACATTCAAAAAAAAGGTTCATGGACCTCTTATATAAAAATATCACAATATAAAAAAAAAATCATGGGCCCTCAATTGGACCTTTTGGGATTTGTGGGCTCCATTTCACTATTTTTTAATGGTCTTTGTCTATAACGGCAACGGCCCCTTACCAATTTTTTTTTTATCATAAGAGTTAGGCCCACTATCACATCATCGCACTTATTAAAAATTTGGACTTTTCATATTGACCACTAATAAAATATAGATAAAAAATATGTAAATAAATTATTAAGAAATTCAAGTATATCACAAGTCAAACCAACAGTGGGCCAAGTCCTATTAGAGTTATATTGATAGTTATATTGATAGATTTATAAATTATAATGTTGGCAAAAAACTAAGCACTAAACGATTAACATATTTAATAGTTAAACTTTAAACAGCGATATAGGATGTTATGATTTAGGGGACCATTATTTTTCTTTAAAGTGTTTACTAATGAAAAGAAAAACATTGTTTTCCAGCGATCTATAATATTCTAAATTTTTTCAATGTTTTTCCTGATTTTTTTTTTTTTTGGTCAAAAATAAAGTTCACACCGCCATGGATTGCGATGACAGGGGATAGCAACGCAATGCCTCGTCATAATGGTTTCAGGGTCGATTGCGACCGCGATTTTGAACCATGATCCAACATTTATTTACCGCCATCATAGCTCGACCCAAAATTAGGGGTTCAACATCGAGGTCCTCAGATGGAAATTTGAAATTTGAATTTAAATTCAAAACCGATGTCATCATCTTCCTCGTCCGATCCCATACCAATATTAAGGTAAAAGAACCTATGCATTTATTTGGTGACAATCAAACAGCTCTACATATTTGTGAAAATCTAGTGTTTCACAAAAAGACTAAACATATTGAGGTGGATTGTCATTTCATTCGTGAAAAGATAGCTTCAATTATCATTAGTGCAGAATCTGTGAGATCAAAAAATCACTGGGTGGATATCTTCCCTAAACCAATTCACTTGATCGGAAAAAATTGTATAATAATGTTCAGATGAGTTGTTGTCAAATAGATGAATCCACCTATCAATTTTTGATAAAAAGTAGGATAAAAAATCTGATCACCATAATCCTTGTGAGTAACATTTACCTCCATTGGTTTATCCACAATAAGAGTGTTCATGGGCCGGCTCGGACCCTGCCAAGGCATATCCAGGCTCGGGCTGTATTTAGAAACAAATGCCCATA
Organism: Litsea cubeba; assembly: GCA_012931725.1. Taxonomy (NCBI): domain Eukaryota; kingdom Viridiplantae; phylum Streptophyta; class Magnoliopsida; order Laurales; family Lauraceae; genus Litsea; species Litsea cubeba. The sequence goes on along the minus strand of CM022954.1, from coordinate 64,191,020 downwards.
ACCAGCCCAAGCCTGACATAAGTGTTAAGTGCCTCACCTAAGCCTGCTATTTAATCAATCAGGTCGGCTTTTCTATCACTATTTTGGGCTTTCTAATTTTTTGTTTGGGTAAATTAATACTTAATTACTTGTATTACTTATCTAGGACAAGCCGGCTTTAGGCTTTCTATTACTTAATCCAACCGTGGCCCCATACTAAACGGGCCAAAAATATAGATCTTGGCCCGGCCCAAAGTAGTATGGACCCAGGTCGGGCCCCACCCAAAGCAGTATGGGCCTAGGTCAGGCCCTGCCCTTGAGCACCCCTATCCACATCCTCGACTGCCACTTCATTCGTCAACATTATGTCTCTGACAAGCTCTGTCTGCCCTTTGTTTCTTCACATGATCAACTGGCCGACGTATTTACTAAAGGGCTGCCCCGGGATCGACATGAATATATTCTTTCCAAATTGATGCTTTGTTCCACCCCGCATCAATTTGAGGGGGAGTGTAGAGCCATAAACAGGTCAAATATCCCTTGCTTGGAAGGTTGTGTAGACATTTCTATATTTGCTTGTAATCATAGCCTGATAAAGATATCATCATAAATGTAAATTGATACCAGTGAAGTGTATATTAACACAAGTCAATTCCCATCTTGGAATATGACAGACATTCACAAAATCTCTTCTTCTTCTCCCTCTCCCTTTTCCTATTTACAATATATGGATCTATAGATCTTAAGATGGTACCAGAGCCAAGTTCTGAATATCACTGAACACGAATCTATCACTGTCGCGCTACAGCAGAGACCACAATCTCTGTTTCTTTCCCTCCATTGGATCAAGGCATCAGATCTTATCTCAACATCAGATTGGACCTCGTCTCAGGCATTAGATTCAAGGATCTGAACAAAGAGAACATTTCTGGTCTCTCTCCATGCAGCTATCCATTGATCTGACCGTCTGATCAAGAACTGGGGCCCACCTCGGATTGTGCTACTGTCACAAATTCTGCACCAAGCTGGCCGCCTATTACTCTGGGATTTCTTCATATTTTTCTGGAATTTTATCATTTCAAAAGGTCAGTGTTTTACCTGCTCTTTGGGTTCTCGACAGTTTTCACAAAAAGTTTTGAAGTTGTTACATCAGATTCACATCCAACCGTCGAAACTGAGAAATTCCTTCTCCAGAAGCTGCGAGATTGGGTTATTAATCAAGCCTGGAAGGCTGATTGAAACAGAAATCAACACACGGCAAGAAATCCCCATTCCTGCTCCAATTTTTTTGACTCCCAGCAGCCTATATTTCTGCATTTTCTGGTTTCTGTGAAAAATCTGATTTCTTTTCTATTTAGACATCAATTACTCTCTGGGCAATTCATCTATCTGTTTCAAATGGACAAGATTGACATCATTCCAGTGAAATTTAATGGAACTAACTACTTGTCCTCGTCCTTCCATCTCAAAAGTTTTGTTGAAGGGCAAGGCATGTTAGGATTTCTGGATGGGACAACTCCTAACCCATTGCAGGCACCACTACCACATCTACCACACCTGCTGTAGATGATCAAATTATTGCTACTTGGAACCAACGCAATGCCAAAGTGATAACATGGATCCTCAACTCAGTAGATCCCTCCTTTCCAATGGCACTTCAAGCCTTTACCATGGCTTCTGATATGTGGAAACACATGCAGAAAATCTATCATCAGCAAAACAAGGCCCGAAGATTTCACCTCGATACAGAGTTAGGAAGATATTGCCAGAATGATAAATATGTCCAGGAATACTATAATGGCTTTCTAGCCCTATGGACCGAGAGGGACCAAATGCTCATTCAATCTATTTCGGCAGCTTTTCTTCATCAAGCCCTCCAATTATAGGAAGAACAACACGTCTGTCAATTCCTTATTAACCTTCGATCTGAATTTGAACCTATATGGGCTGCTCTTATGAATAGAGAGATCTCTCCCGATCTAGATACGTGCATCCAAGAGGTTCTCCAGGAAGAACCTCGCCTGTCATCTACTCATTCTCTTAATGAGGAACCAAAAGGCACTTCTGACACAACCGGCTCCATCATTAGCCGATGAAACAGCTATGTTCACTACTCGTGGTCAGAAACCATAGTGTTATGAGTGTAAGAAGTATGGCCATGTGGCTCGAGACTGTCGGAGAATTTTTTTTGCAATTACTACAAGCGAAATGGCCACGTTATTTCCAATTGTACACGAAGGCCTGATAAGAAACCAGATCAGTATCCAAAGCATGGCCCAACTGCTCTTCATGTTCAACAAAGCACCCATCTTGACTTGCCATCCTCAGATTCAGGGTCAGTCACTCTGACCACTGCTCAGATTCGTGAGATGATAAATTCTTCTGTGGTGTTTGCATTTACTTCCATGGGTATTAGTGGTTTGTCTTCCTCTACAGCTCTTCCTGCATTTCACTCATCTACTCCCCTCTCATCACCTGTTACACCCTTAACATAGTTTCTAGACTCTGGTGCATCCAACCATATGACCTCTGTAGCACAAAATTTGCACAACACAAAGCCATACATGGGCCATGATTCAATCAACACGGCTAATGGTCACCAATTGCCATTCTCTGGTCTGGGAACCATATCCATGGGAACCCTTACATTATCTGATGTTTATTTTGTTCCCAATTTGGAAACTAATCTTATTTCCATTGGTCAACTTGTTGATTGTGGATACCTTGTTCATTTCTCTCCCTCTGGTTGTGTCATACAGGAACGGCAAACTGGGAGGATGATTGGGAAGGGGAGTAAGCATAGCAGGCTCTTTCTCTTAGACATAGGACAACCTACGTTGTTTGCTTCTTCTATGGGAGTTCTAAATAAAATATGGACCATTTGGCATAAACGCCTTGGTCACTTGAACAATGCAAATTTGCTTTCCTTGTTTAAACTTGGTAGTTTGGAGAAATCTGTTACTAGTACTATGTTTTCTTCTTTTTCACAATCAAAATGTGAGACTTGTTGCTTGAGTAAAAGTCATGTGTTGCCTTCTCATCATCACTCACGTGCCACTGTTCCATTTGATATTATTCACACAGATGTTTGGGGCATTGCTCCTCAATTGAGTAGACTTGGATATAAGTATTATGTTACATTCATTGATGATCATTGTAGGTACACATGGATATACCTTTTAAAATCTAAATCTTAAGTTTTTTCCATGTTTTGCAAATTCTACAATATGGTAAGCACTCAATTTCAAAAGACCATTAAGATCCTACGCTCAGATTTAGGGGGAGAATACACATCCAAAGAATTCACCTCTATTTGATCTGATAAAGGGATCCTTCACCAAAAATATTGCCCTCACACACCACAATAGAATGGGATAGCGGAAAGAAAGAATCGACACCTGCTAGAAACTGTCAGAACCCTTCTTGTTGAATCCCTAGTTCCACCTAAATTTTGGTGTGAAGCCGCACATACAACTATCCATACCATAAGCAGACTTACTAGCTCTGTCGTCGGGAAAGTCTCTCCATTTGAGTGTTTATTTGGCTACCCACCTTCCTACTCACATTTGAGGGTATTCGGTTGTCTATGCTTTGTTCATCTCCCTTCCCTTGAGCGAAACAAATCGTCCCCACAGGCCGCTCGCTGCATGTTTCTTGGATACAGTGATGAGCACAAAGGCTTCCTTTGTTATGATTACAAGGAACGCCGGTTACATATCTCATAAAATGTTGTTTTCTTAGAACATGTTCCATTCTATTCCTCCTCCCATCATACTGATATCTAAGTTTCTTACCTTCCTCAATTCCCAACACCTAACTCTTCTCCAGAAATTACTCAGGTTTATAAGCGGCGCACCAAACAACTGCCTCCAGTTACTCTCACTACAGATCAACCAACCATGCCGACTCCTCGAGGACATGACACTCCTAGTGAAGGTAATCCCATTTTGCGACGCTTTAGTTGTATTTCAGTTCCCCCAAATCGGTTTGGTTTTTCCGCATTGTTTAGTTCTTCAAATCCCATTCCTATTCCAACTTCTTATTCCCAAGCTACTAATATCCCATGTTGGCAAGATGCTATGACAGATGAATTGTTAGCTCTCGAGATGAACAACACTTAGAACGTAGTGCCTCTTCCGTCAAATACATATATCATTGGAAACAAGTGGGTCTATTCACTCAAGGTAAAGTTTGATGGCAGTATTGATCGCTACAAAGCACGACTAGTTGCCCAAGGTTATAAACAAGAATATGGCATTGACTATGAAGAAACATTTGCCCATGTTGCTAAAATGACTACAGTGTGATGTCTACTAGGCGTCGCGGCAGCTCGTAACTAGCCTCTGTGGCAAATGGATGTCAAGAATGCCTTTTTGCATGGCGATCTCAAGGAAATTGTATATATGCATCCTCCACCGGGATATACTTGTCCACCACGACATGTCTGCAGACTAAAAAAATCTTTATATAGGCTCAAACAAGCTCCACGTGCATGGTTTGATAAGTTCCGCTCTGCTATCATTACAGCCAGCTTTCACCAAAGTAGAAATGATAATTCTCTCCTCATTCAAAGAACTTCACGTGGTTGTACCATTCTCTTGATCTATGTTGATGACATGATAATCAGTGTCAACAATGCTGCAGGTATTTCCACCTTGAAAAGTCATCTCATGAATTCCTTCAAGATGAAAGATCTGGGTCCCTTCACTTACTTTTTAGGACTCGGAGTCTCAAGGAACAAGGATGGTATTCGAATGGTACAAACCAAATATGATGACGACTTGGTCAAGTCGGCAAGACTTGGTGATGCCAAAACCTTTGCCACCCATTGAACTCAATGTTAAATTTAGCAAAGATGGTGGGCCACCTCTTCAAGACCCGACCTTGTTTCGACGCTTGGTTGGTAGCCTATTGTATTTTACGATGACAAGGCCAGATATCTCTCATGCCGTTCAGACTGTCAGTCAGTTCCTTAGCGATCCTCGTACATCGCATCTGCAAGCTGTTTTTCGAATTCTTTGTTATGTCAAGGGCACCCGTAATCGATGATTGTTTTATCCGACCACTTCTTCACTGTCAATGTTGCTAGCCAGTAATCCCAAAACCAATTGGTGATAGGAAACTGCACAAACAACTACTTAACACCCCCCCTTGGGCGGGACACCGCCCGGATCCGAAGCACACGCCCGCACAAGACTATAATGCGGCATGGGGCCTTCTTGCCCTGCGCATTTTGCGCCCGCACAAACACACAACGCGGCATGGGGCATTTCTGCGTGGTTTCGAACTCGAGACCTCAGGCCCTGATACCATGTCAATGTTGCTAGCCAGTAATCCCAAAACCAATTGGTGATAGGAAACTGCGCAAACAACTACTTAACATTCACTACAACTCCAAGGGACATTCCCATAGTATTCAGTTGGAATATTTACAGAAAATAAACAGTTTAGTTACAGCCCAAAATAAAAGCCAACATTGGCTATTACATCAAAATCCCAAAATGTTATAAACACTTCCCAAAATGTGCGGCCACACTTATGTGAGCTTGACGTCTAAATGACATCATCAGCGTACCAAGCGTTCAAGTCCTACAGCTCAACAACCGCCTCCTGTGGCTCCGCCTCAAAGGTATCGGAGGCAATACCTATAGCACCAAAATGGAACGAGTCAATCACGATGGCTGTCAAGTGTTTAATAAGCGTAAAATAACGTGTTTGTTGCATAACAATTGAACAACAATAATAACGAATAACATGGGACAATGCATGAGCATATTTGATTAATATACTGAATAAAGATGAACATGAGTGTCAAATAAGCTTCTCTAACATCATGTAAATCCTAATAAATTGGCAAACCACATGAAGCTACATTCTCGCCAATACGCATGGTAAAGGAGAGCGTACATTCATGGAAACATATATAATTATAATAAGTCAAACCTCACAAGGAGGCTTTATAGCTGGCGCATACATACATACATGCGAGGCATCGGCCATGGCTCCGGAGAAAATCTCCATTGGTGAATAAATCTCGAACTGCATTTGGTTACAAGATTTAAGGACCCCAAACCAGTTGATCAGACCGAAGAGCATGCTCAAGCTTAGTGGTGCCGACTTGGGTTACAATATCAAGCATACTGGTCATACTTAGAAATAGTCACGGGCTGAGGGTGCCCCACGGACAAGGGAAATACATACTGGAACATTCATGCATAATTAGACACCCCTCAAGGGCCCGGATGAAACATGATGGGCATACATGGAGTAGAAACCACATAATATTACAAGTCGAGGAAAACATGATTGGACATGGTCATAGGGTCTCTAGAAAATCGGGCAGCATGTCGGCATGAAATGGCTCAACCTGAATAGGTGAGGAGGAAAAAGGATGGATCCGAGTGACCGAGAAGGTGCAGGGCAACTGAATGCTCGCTACACAACCCGAGACACCGTACCGTGGATCCTAACTCATAGGGGAAAGTAAATGCTCGCTAAAACCCCATGCGCAAGTGACAGTCATACGTGTTGTGTGAAGGTCGGGTATGAAAGGTATGTGGAAGAATCATGCAATTAGGGACATCGTACACCGTGTACGGGAATAAATCAGTAACTTAGAAATTAGACGGGATAAATATGTATCACAGTCAAGGATCCATTACAAACTTCTATTCTTAGGCTATGGGCTGCCATTGACATGTCGAGGTAATAGGATTTGGCATTACGCACACTTAGGGTACAATCACCGGTTATTTTGTTCCTTATTACTGAATTGCATTGTCTGGTTCCCAAAACCTTAATTATGTGCATCCCCAACTCCTAGTACACCTACATGCCTACGGACAACCCTATAAATAAGTTAAAGTTGGTCCAGGTTCTAGGGGTCTTAAGGAATTTTTAGACCGGGTAATTAAGGGTCTTAAGGAAAATTCCAAGGTCTGGGGATGACGAGCTCAAAATTGGTATGGGGCGCAAGGCACAACCGGGGAGCAAAGCGGGGCCCGGCAGTCCCTGCATGGGACAACCGAGCACCCAACCCGGTTGTGCCATGCAGGAACTACCCAACTGGGCAGTTCCAGGCACTATTTTGGGAGAATTTGAAGTCTGAAACTTGGGCGAATCTTCGGAACTTTTTAGGGAAAACATTTTCCTACAATTTTTGCACTTAGAAATTCACCAATTTGACATACATAGAAACCATAAAAAGAGGGGGAAACACAAGAACACATACTGTTCTTAAGAAGAAAATTCCATGGAAAATCTACTCGGACTGCATGCATGTACATAAACTCAAATTAAACACTTGCCTCACAAATCTGAGCTCCCAAGAATACCTCTAACAGTCTCCAAACAGCTGGGATTATCCCAAAACAAAAACCCACAAAATAAACCACTTAATACACCAGAAAATGAAAAATGGAGAAAGTGGAGGACAGGGGCTATGCATGTCAGATATCGGGGTCTCCAAGCACTGTAGATTCGAGCGATAACAAAGGGAAGATGATTGCCTACCTGGAGGGAGCGAGAAAGAAGTGGAAGGAGGGATTATCGGCTGGGAATTTCCACATAAATGGGCTTTTCTTGCAGAGGAGAGCAAGAGGAAGAAGATGGTGGCTTCCGTGTCACGACCCAAATTCCGGGGGCCTATCGAATTACGAATCGTGATTCGTTTGGTAATATTCACTGAGCATACATCAAATTATTCCCTCAAAGAATTAGGCATTTAAATCAATCTAATATTCCAATTAAAATTTATGAAAGTCAATAAAACATCCATCGTCTCTATAATGAATAAAAGTTCTCAGGTTCTGACTTTAATCAATATAGCACTAAACAGTATTGGAAGGAATAAATACAATTTCTGCTAAAAGGGCTAATCCCACTATCAACTATTTTGGGTTTTCCCACTCTCTTTTCAGCCACGCATGCCAAAATCTACGGGCTGAACGTCGTTATGCTTTGGCCCTCCCGCAATGCGATTACCTGATAGGGGTAACCCAACATCAGTAACACTGGTGAATGAACTTTTCTATCTACCAACATAACACATAAGATAATGTCAAATAAAATACACAAGACTAGAATAACATATAAATTGCAATTCAAAATTAATCCAGTTACCGCCCCCATAATGCAACTCATGAACTACATCCTTGTACTCTATCTACATTGCCATGCTACCAAGGCTATACACACAAATCCACATGCCACTCTGGCATTATCTTATTATCCGTGTCCACCAACACCAAGTCCTTATCTCATTACCCCTGAACATACTAGAATCATCGGATAAGGGTTTTCGGTGCTCCGAATGGCGATGGCATGAACATGAAAGTTGTCGGGAATGACATTCTCTGTCTAATAAGCATAAGAATGGAATTTCCAGAATTTACAAATAACCCCCCAATCTTTCCCGAAATCACACGTATGACCCTATAGGTCTCCAACGAGATCCAATGGCTCTGAAAACTCAAAGTTATTGAAAAGCTACTGAAAGCAAAAGGAGTAGGACCAAATGCCCAAAAAAAACAAGTAGCAACCCCAAAAAAGGACGAAACAGATTAACAAATAGAAACGATCAAAGAAGGCTTATTGACTACTCCTCTAGCCAATTTGTCTGCTTCCGCATTTGCCGAATGTGTAATATGGGAAAAGGAAATGATCAACTCCCAAGACATTTGAGCCATCTCTTCACTTAAATCTGCCAGGTACCAAGGAGCAGTAGAAGGGTTAAGAGCCCACTGAATGACGCAAGCTGAGTCTCCCTCAACCAGTAATCTTTGAGGATTCATGCGAGAAGCTTCACGCAAGCCAACATTCAAGGCCAACAGTTCAGCCTTATTGATGGAGCTCAACCCCGCTGGACCCGAATGGGAGAGGATGATTCCATCTTCTTCTCTAATAACACCCCCAACACCTGCCTTTCCCGGGTTGCCCAAGGTACTCCCATCAAAATTGATTCAACACACCCGAAGGGGGCGGCCACCATCTAGGTGAGATACATGGACAGTGAGGATTTGAGAAAGCAACCTCTTTCCAATTGTGAACGATGGAGCTCACCGAGATCCCTTTGAAAGGTGGCAATGGGGAAACCCGGTGCACCACTATCAGCTTGACTTAATTAACATCTAATCCAACTTAATAAGCTAACAAGCTATTAATTAGCACTAATGACACGATTAATGGGTCGGGGTCTTAAAATCATATCAATCAATTTATTGAAATGCAAATAAAGCTCGGATGCCACAAATGCAAATCAATTTCTTAAAATCCTACTCAGCCACAAATAAAGCTAATGTTTTTTAAAATCAGAAGAACTAGAAAGAAATGCTTCGGAGTCCCAAATTCATTGTAAATAGTTGTACATTTTTTGACCCAGCACAATCGCCTTTCTAGTTAACTGGTCCTGTATAAGACATCCATTACGAGAAAAAGATACATGGTAATTGTCATAAGAAAAGGAAGATCTGCAGCAAGTTTGGGAGATGAAAAGGACATTTTTCAAATTAAGGGAAGTGGAAGAAAGATTATTTGGCAATACAAATATGATGATTATTGTTCCGTAAGGGGGCATGAGAATTGAAGTTCTGTTTCCTCTTAAAATTGTTGTAAACATGCCTCTAGTGAGGGTTTTGGGTGTCGATTTAGTAAATCTGCACTAATGGGTTTATGTTCTTGTCATACCAACAGATTGATCCAGTACAATAGCATAAACAATGAAGCATATTCCAACCACAATCACATAAAACCAAAATAATATTTTTCTCCCCTGATTATGCTTAGCAAATTCATTCTAATTAAAAGCAACGAGAATCATTTTATTGACAGTATACTCTCCATAAATGTTGCCACATTTATGCTGCGGTTTTGTATGGATGGAGATTGATCTCAATGGATGGATCAACAGAACTAGGAATCCAACTGGCCGGGGTATTCTTGGTAGGTTATTTGGCCAACCCATCAAGATCATCAGATGAGAGTTTTTTGGGTGGACCCATCAACAACATTCCACAATTCCTTTTGTTCATATTTCCAAGATTGACTCTCACAAAAAATAGTAATTTTTTCCATAATATTTACCAAGATTTCTGATCTATCCATGGTACTATAAGAATTTTTTTCAGAAAAAAAAAATAGCTAGTTGAAAAAATTACCCAAAGCACTGCAACACATCCTTTCTTGAAATGGTTGGCTTCAGGTTAGAGTAGTAAATCCCACTGATGTGCACACCTGTGATCAAAGGATGGATGTGCAGAAGAGGGTACTTCAAGGTAGAATCTGCGGCAATCAGCTAAGATAAAAAGAATCAACAGCCAAGATAAATTTGGCTCAAAATTCTGTTGAAAAAGAAAAGTTCCCAAAATACACCTCCAAAAATTATAGAAAAGATTCCAAAAAATATGGGGATATTTAGAGATAAAGGGCAACCAAAAGTGCAGAAAAATCTGACATTGTGATGAGCCCACCAAACAAAACTGAAAATGCAGACGTGGAGGATCCTGGTGCAAACAAATGGCTTGAAATCTGATATTTTAATGCTGGATTTGATCCAGAATTTGTAGATATCCCTAATAGGTCGGGCAAACAGTTATCCAGAGCTTTTTCAGCGATCAGGTGATCAAAGTGGAAACCAAGATGACACAGTCCCAGACGAAACAAGGTTTCTTTACTGCTGCTGCTTCTAGGTAAAAAATGGTAGGATGGCCTTCAGTTGACCAAATTCTCTATTCCCATTACAAGCGCCCCTTTAAATACTATTTAATAGGATAAGTTACAATCCCTTTCATTGGGGAATTACAGTCAACTACAATTAATCTATCCTAGTCAACAATATATCTAAGATAATTATAATGGTATGATGCTCCTGAGGGTACATAAAATTATCAATATTTTACAGTATAGTGTTTTGTCTATAATGGATTTTACATTGAATTTCCTTCACATAAAAGAGGTCAGGTCTTGTAATGGTGTAGTGCACTGAAAATCCACAGGGTTTTTATATAAGCCATCTTTTCCACTTCATTTGTTTAACAATAGTTTAGGGTTTGTTTGGTAAAAATACTTGTAGGTTGAAGTGAAGTGAAGATTGAAGAGAGAATAAAATATTAGGGGGTCTAATCATAGTATGATGAAATTTTATTTTTAGTGGCTTGATAAGGAATCCTTTTGACTTTTGGGTAAAAAGTAGATGGATTTTTGTATTCAAGTAGAAAGAAATATCCCTGTTGTAACCCATCAAGCTTTTTATGCATGATGTCACATTTCCTTCATCAAACTTGATAGTTTATGTTCCCTTAGAATTTTTCAGTCGAATAGAAATATATATTGCTATAATTCCACTTTTTCCAACTAATTAAATGTTTTATATTTATAACATCATTTTTTTATCAGTATATTTATAACAGCATTGGTTTGTTCGATGTACAATTTCATTCCGAACTTATTTTCTCTGAACATGATTTGGACCCACATTCTCCTTTGCTCATTAATTTTCTACAATATGTGAAGTCCTTTTGCCTGTCAAATTTATCTTGATGTGTGAGAGATGGTAACTATTCGAGATTATGGATGTTTATTTACGTATCATGATTAATCTTGATGTGCATGTCTATGTTCTTGATAGAAGCAATGAGTGAATAACCAAAGCTGCTATCTTATTTGCAGAGGACAATGTCCCCGATTTCATTTCTTGTGGAGCAATGGAGGAGCTAGTGCGTATATCGCAAGAATCCTCTAGGGAGGAAATACGTAACCTTGCCGAAAGGACACTGAACATGAACCCAACATTTGTAGCTGGAATACAAAGAGCATGAGAAAATATTTGCGTTCACATGCCTCTACACCTTTTTCTGATTAACTAGTATATTTTTCTAATATTGTTGGGTTTATGTCTAGCATTCTAAGTAATTCGGATTGGTCCATTGTCGTTAGACATGGATCAGGTTTTAGGTAGGTTATTTTGGTAATTATATTTGTCTTTCCTAGAGGCTATGAAAAGAAAGTTATATATGATGTAACTTGTAAATCCTAGACCTAAGAGTGCTATAGGGTGAGTTCTTTTGGCTATATGGACGTAGGCATATCATTGATTGACGTAAATTTTCTTCTTGTGTGGTTGATTGTCAATTGTAAGTTTCCACTTACACATGCATGCTCACGATATAGGGTGAAATCATTGCCAATATTAAATTCAACCATATGGTGTTCACAGCCTTTTAACCATTAGAAAAGGCAAACCATTTTGTCACTTTTTTAAAATATTTTTCTCATAATTCTCATAAGCTTGGTTATAAAAATAAAAATAAAAATAAAAATAAAAACATGCTTCTTTCAAGCCATTACCACACAATCGAGACCATTTTAACTGTAAGAGTCATTATTAATACACTCTGAAAGACTTTCGAATTCAAGTTCAGAGCCAAGAATTTTTAGCTTATCCAACATGGTATAGACAACCTTTCAAGCTTTACGCTAATGTCCATTAGCGGAGGGGTTAGTTCTTTTGCTATTTTAAAATATCTTTTAGATAATTACCATAAGTTCAGTCTATGTCCAAAATGGCTATTATTAAACTTCTAAGAGCACCTAAATCACGATTTGAACTGTTCATTTTGTTTAGAAGCCTTATATATAGTCCAAAATGACTATTGGTAAACTTCTACGAGCACCTAAATCATGATTTGAATCATTCATTTTGTTTAGAAGCATATATATATATATATATGATGCTCTTCTGAGAGTATGAGAGTAAGGCTGGGAGCCCTCACATCCATATCGAATGCCAACAGTCTAAATGTGGGGTGTGGGTGGGGGTAGGGGTGGTTTACATATATGGTTGTAGTTTAAAGTTATAAACCTTATCATATTTTCAATAATTATTATGCACTAATACTGTTGATTTTGACCGCCCAATTTCAAGTTTTGAGCAATTTCAATTAAATTTGTCATTTCAGTTGCAAACTTTACCATAATACCCAAAATAGTTTTCAACTTTTCACTCATTTAAGAGGTATATTTTGGTTGGACTTATTATTAAAATCATTTGAACTTTATATTAATAAAAAAAAAGTCGATTATAAGTAGGTATATTTTCAATATTTATTAAAGGCAGGATTTCAAATATGGCCTTAAGTTTTTATCTTATTTTTGCAAAGGACGTAAGTTTCAAAACTTTTCAAAGTTTTCTTAAAAGTTTTCATTTGAGGACATCCGTCCATTTAAAGTTATTTTTCGGCAACTAATTTATCTCTTAATTTTTTTAAAATATTGAAATTACTCTTCATTGAAATAAAAACCTACTTCACTTTCTCTATATTCTCCTCATTTTCGTCACCAGCGGCCTCACTGTGATTAAGGACAACCAGCATCCCTATGCGGACGGTTGCATGTAGTGGCTGCTAGAACCATATCATGACTTTAAATAAATGATAATTTATATATTTAAAAAAAAATTGAGAAAAAGAGGTCACCAGAAAATACCTTTAAATGACCTAATATCCTTAATTAAGAGTTACTGAAAAACATAGTAACTAATTTGAAATTTTTTGAAGCTTGTGTCCTTTTTAAAAATAAGACAAAAGGTTAAGGACTTATTTGGAACTCTCTTCTCACTATACATCCAGCTTTCTCTTGAAAATGCTCATTGCACATCCAGATCTTCCAAAATTGCCCATACACTTACTCATTGCAGTTCCATCTCTTCCCTCCTCATTCCATTCGAACAAAGCGACATCCCCATCCATCCAGGGCTTAGACGAGCAAGGGCCCTAGCCATCTTCTTGCTCTCCATTCTCCTCGACACCTGGAGCATTTCGATTCGCAAACTCAGGCAAGAGATTTGTCTTCTTCCTCTTCCATTGTTTCCTTCTCTCTTATCACGCACTAGAGCTCCCCAGATCGACCTAGCGGACATCCAACCGGTTGATAATGTTGATGTAGCTGTAGATGTCCGAAATGAACTATATGAACCAGACAATTTGGCCGAATAATGGCAGCACATCCTTACTTAATGCTAAAAGCATACTACGACCGATCCTTCTTAAGGGATATGAACTGAACAACCCTGGTGAAATGTATGAGTCACTTGAGCAGGCTGTTAGAGTGTTGGAGGGAGATCCTGTAGATAATGTCTAGCAGCCCATGACTCGTACCTCGACGAAGACGGACACCCTAAGCCGCAGGAGGGATCCATGATATGTGGATCGATGTTTGATTTTGATTGAAACGCAAGATGTAGCTGTGTTGGTTTGTCACCATTGGTGTATCGGTAGTTGACCATTTTGTCAATGTAGTTGGGTTAGCTTGACACCATTGGCGTATCGGTCAATAAGGGGCAGTCCTCCATGTAAGGAATTGTTGGAAATGTGTCTTTTTAATTTAATGAAACTTGTTTAATGGATTTATATTAGTTGTCACTTATATGATTTTGTTTTGGGTGGATGCATTGATCGCGTAAAATACGAAATGAATGTAATTGCATATCCGAAGTGAACTCCAATGTCTCTTACAATTGTGACCAACACATCGCCAATCCACAACCAAAATGAACATAAAAAAATTACATTCAACCCTCAGAAGCTCTAACAACTTAATTTCCAAGATGCATCAATCCGGCTTGATCGTCTCACACGTGGCTACATGCGAACGGATAATTTCAGTGAAATATTTTATCCGAACTTGGTATGCAGCCTCCCAACCGGAGGCACAATCAAGACAATGACGGCGCCAATTAGTTGCTAGTGGTGGAGTAGAGTGACCCCTGTACCAAGAAGACTGGAAATGCAGAAACAATCATTATTATAACAAAAGATTTTGAAACATTGACAATACTTTAATGACAGTACACATTGTTCACCGGAACAAAGTGATTCCCATTGACAAAATTGATAGCAATCTCCCTCCGAGCCGGCGTAGGAACCGGCAATGATCTGAGAGGTAGAAAAGTCAGGTACTGCTCATTGGACAAGTAATATATGACAACATTATATCGTGAATATATCAAATGTCCCATATCCGGCAATACCATCCATCTATCATAAGGGGGGCAGTCCTCTATGTATGACAGGATGTCGCTGAGCTTCTTAATCCTCCAGTTGCCCCCCATATAATTGCTTGTAGTGATCAACATTGACCTGCAGTTCACTCAAAAGGTCTTTTCGAACCTGCTGGCATGCATCCTTCCCAAAACCAATAAGTCCAGCAATAGCTCTGAAGCTACAATTACCATTAGCTGCAGCATCCTTTAAATGATTGATAAAAGGCCGCACGGCACTAGGAAATACGTCAATAAATGGATCCACCTTTAATAATCAGGTGCGGATAACTCTTGGCTTGTTTATCTTCTATGCCTTGGGCTTCTTCAGTGATGTTCCACTGTTAACCAACATAGCAACAGTCGCTGCAAAGGAGTAGCTATCTTGAGCTGATTCTACCAACTCAATTGCACTAGGACCACGTCGAGTAAAAGTGTCAATCTTCAAGGACAGACGACCTCTAGGTCTTATCTTAATTTCAGGTTCTTTCAATGATGTACTTTTGGGATGTGCAATCTCCCTCAGCTTGCTTAGAAGTTGCTTCTGAATGCCCAAATCAGACTCGTTGAACCACTTGACTATCAACTCTATCTCCGGTATGCAATCCAAGGACCTGGTACTGCTCTTCGTAGTAGCTATCTATGCTGCCAACATATCAAGTTTTCACCAATGTGGATGTTTGCAATCCAATAGAATTGGTCGACTGGTAGTAATGTATTCTGCAATCCATGTGTGCTTTGAATGACGCAGCCACATACATCTCTATCAATACCAATTGTATTGGCTCGCTTTGTCTCTGCCAATATCATTTCCATTGCAGTAACGGAGATGTTACCACGGAGCTCCTTGAATTCATATGGCTTGAATTGATGTTGCACCACCGTTTTACTCTTCTTGAAAGATGCTTTTATGTTGGTGTGTTGCAACACAAGCAAGTTTTGTATCTTTGGCCATTAATCCTCAAAAGTGCCCTAGGATGATCCAAGTTGTCACTTCGATTGTACATGTGAACTCTCCGCCCTGTTGAAACATAAAATTAATAAGTCAAGCTATTAAAAATGTAAATTAGACATTAGTTGGGTTCCTATGAAATGAAGATTAGACAAGTTAAACAATATACTTGTTTGTAGTAGTGTTTCCGAAATGCATAAATATGTTGGTCCAGGCAGCAACAAATATGTCTTTGTATGGATTCAAGCAACTATTTATTACATAATTCACAGCTTCTGAGGTAGCCGCTGAACTCCTTCAGAGAAAGATTGAACCGAAGATTGTAATGGTCCTCCGTAGATGACCAGGGCCGTCTCAAGACAATATGTGGCCAAAAGCGAAAATATAAACGAGGCCCCTAGCTTCTATGTGTGACATAAGAAAACCCTCATCCCAAAAGAGCACGCACGGTCCAAATATCCAATTCAAGCAGAAAATGCAACCCTCGATTTAAATCCTTCTGCTAAATGAAATAACCAAAAAGAGCATAAAATCATTAATGGTGATGACAAAAACTACTGAATTATCAGAGTAATGGTTAACAATGAGAGGTCAAGAGTTATCCATATACAATTCTTTTAGGGGTTGTTTGGTTGAGAGCATTTACGTATATCAATAACTCATGTGAATCATTTACACATCTTCATGTTTGGTTGAGGTTCTTTACGCATCACGTGTGAAATTTTGATGTGTAAATGATGTGTAAAAAGGTATTATTTTCTTACTCAGATTTAATTTTCACATGTGAGGGGGTGATAGAATGAATCGCATGTGATTTGCACATGAAATAAAACCACATCAAAGGGCGGACGGTGCGGAACAAGTGACGTTCCATCACAACAGTGCATGGGTTTGAAAACCATCTTCCTTTTTTTTCTTTTCTTTTTTTTATTACGCATATCAGCATATGTGGTTTTCGTTGGCAAACATGCCCTGTTTTCATTTTCTTTTCTTTTTTTGGAAAGAGCTCTATTATCATGTTAATGCTACCAATCCAGCAGGCCTTTAGACATCAGATTATGATTTTTGGGAATGTATTTTCATTTAATTAATTATGTTTAGTTGCAAATTAAGCATGATTAGTAATTAGTGTTGATTAATGTGTTAGAGTAATTATATGATAAGATAATATGGAATTTTTGGTATCAATGAATTTCTGGAATTGTGTTGGACATTTCTTATTTTGGAGTCATATTGATTTGAAATGTCATTTTATGAAAAAAAAAGAGTATTTTCTATAAAAAAAAAGGACTTATTTGTAATTCTGATTCTATGAAAATTTTCCAATGATGGGATTTTTTAATGATTTCAGTTTCATTAGAAAACGGGTCAAATTGTGATCGATTTTCTCTTCTAGCTCGGGTTCATTTGAATTCATTTCAGATGTTTCCCAGTGAGATTTGATACCTTTAAAAAACGGACTTAAGAATAGTAACTTTTACATAGCTTCTGTTTCGTTTATGTTCTCTGGTTTTTGGAATTTTTTTTATCTTCTCTGCTTTTGGAGTTTGGGAATTGGGATTCGACTTTGAAAGTGGAAAGAAAACTCAATCCAGCTACCCAGGCCTACAAAATTATGAGGCCCCCTCATGATGAGGCCCCCACCACTTGCTTCACATGCATATATGGTCAGCCGGCCCAGTAGATGACTAACATGTTCCATAATGCATTAAACATGTCCCACTTTTCTTTCGTCTCAAACAACTTCTTGCATTTCGCAAGGACGTTTCCATTAATATGCCACCTGCATAAAAGATGAATGGCATTAGGAAATACAAATGCTATGGCATTCATCAAGGCCATATCTCCGTCTTTGACAATAAAACCGAAAGAGCACCCTCACTGAGCACACTCCGCACCATACCCAAAGCCCATGTGTAGTTGTCCTCGCGTTCATGCTAAAGATATGCAAAGCATACGGAGAAAGTCTTGTCCGTGGATGTCACTCCAACAGGGGCATACGATACCGATTGATCTTGTAAGTGCAATCCATAATCGATACATATAGAAATGCATACAACAAGTCTAGGCTGGTGGGGTGTGTCCAAAACAAGTCAAGGACAGTATCGGTATCATCACATTTCCTATGCCACTCAATGTATTTATGTTGCATCAACATTGCAAACAATTGCTGCATCTAACTCCTGTCGGCCCTCTCTGCGACCATTTACCTCCGACGTGCATTGTAGATTGTCGTGATTATGCTGACATTTAGCTTTTTTTCTTCTTCAATGTAGTCAAATATCTCATTTGGTCGAACCATGCTCTTTGACATATCAACCAGCAATGTTTTTACATCTTCTATCAATCTCGCGACACAAGAGTGCCCTTCTAAGTGGTCTGCAGGTGGGTGATTGTGCACACCGCATGCAACAAGCAACATCCATCCATCTTTGCTACCCAACACTTTTCCCTTTAGTGTAAAAGGGCAGCCGCACTTCTTTGATTCAGTCCCCTTTGATCTCTTATTTGCACTCCCATCTTTCGTCTTCGAGTTCTTTCTATAACACCCACTCCTCTCACATCCAAGTGTAAGCTATGGATTTTATTGCCAGGACCATCCGAAGTAGATTTCTTCGTCACAATAATAAAACCACTTCTTCTGCCGATATCACGAGACCAATTGATGATGTCTGCTCACCTATTGAATATATGTACATGCAAAAACATCCATTAGAATATTCACAAGTGGCAATATAAACATTACATACCATTAAAGTAAATCTATTACATCTTTTGTGATAAATTCCCTACTATAGTCCACCGTACACTCCGATTTAACCTTGCTGCACTAGGTGGGCGCATCACCCTACAACAACCAATGATTAATAAGGGTGTTGAACATCATACTGTTCGGCCTTGAGTGGCCGAACAATACTTACTATAAATGTTCGGCCACTCAGGGCCGAACATTCTGCATATTGTTTGAATGTTTGGCCCTGCGTGGCCGAACAGATCGGGAGGACAACCTCACAACACGTCCTCTGAACTTGAAGAAAAAACATAAACTGAATTGATTGTGTACCTTGGCATTGCTATAGCAATTTGAAACGATGATTTTCTTGCCCATTGATCAAAGTGACGAATGAGAACCTCTTGAAGAGTGTGTATGACGGTGATGAGAGAATGAAGTGTCGACAGTAACGATAATGGAAATGAGCTTCTCCTCTGTGCAACCTACTTGATGCTTGAAATGAATGCTTGTTGTGTGCCCAATGTCTAATGGAGGAGGAGAACGAGAGTTGAGGGAGGAGGTGAGGTGAGGAAGAAGAAGACTTGGTGAAATGGGAAGGAAGTCGTTTTTTTGCTAGGATGTGTACAGAGCAATTACAAGAGCCCTGAAAATAGTGCTAGTGTCCATTTTTGTCATTCCAGATATGGGAATTGTGTGGGGGTGTTTTCACTAAGCCGAGATCATCACTAGCCCAGGCCTCCAGACAGAATGATTATGCCTCCCCTAGGCCAAGGGTGACCGCGGCTGAAGGACCGCGGCATTCGCCGAGGTGGGAGCTCCCGAAGTCGGACATATCCGACCTCGGCATCGACCCCGGCAACGCGAATTTGACAGAGATTGATGGGACCAGCGACAGAACAACGGCGCAGGCTAAGGCATGCCCTGCAGATTATCATTACTGACAAAACGGCGCGTACAGGACATGTGCGCCCCCAGGGAATGGCTCTGGGCCAGGCCTGATGGGACCTGGCCCAAAAGTCAGAACCGCCGCCTGACCCAGCGAGCCTAACATTTAATGAAGCATGGGTCAGCATTTAATGCATTATGGGCTGAGTGGACGCAGCCACTCGAGTGGCCGGCCCAGTCTTGGAACTCGCCCACAATAGTCAACCCCATCGCCTATAAATAGCGCCTCCACCTCCATCCTAAAGGTACGCAACCCATAATACACGCTCTCACTCTGCAACTTCCTTTCCATTCCCCTTGCTCGTTCCCTAAACTAACTTAAGCATCGGAGAGCCTTGCGCTGCCTGCAGCCAGGGTCCTTTGACGTTTTTTCCTCTCTTCCTCCTCAGGTCCGGTCGGAGCCACGGCAACCTTCATCCAAGCCACCCGAGTCAAGGATCCCAATCCCTGATCTAAAGTCCTTAATTTTTAGGCACTTACAATTGGCGCCGTCTGTGGGAAAGTACTAACCCATACCCCAAAACCTTTCTCAAAACCTTTCCCAAAACCCTTTCCAATCACCATGGCTCCGAGAAACAAGAGAGGCGCAGAGCACCCGAAGTCCCTCCCCGCAGGGCCACTGGTTCTCCCTGGGCCATTGCCCTACGCATCGAGGGAGGCCGCAGAGGTAGAAAGCTACCACACCGAGTCCGCGTCATCCCCGCTAGAGGTGGAGGATCCACCGCGGCTGAACGCTCCCCTCCAGGAGCGCTTCTCGAAGGGCAAGGCCCCGACAGCGGCGGGGTCACAACGATCCGGGCGCCACTCAGACCGCAAAGGCAACAGAGCCGACCCCGCTCAAGCAGCAATCAGGGCTCAGAATCTCGCCCTCCAGGAGAAAGACGATCTCATCCGCCAGCTTAGGCGGCAGCTCCGAGAGAAAGAAGTAGTCCCCGGGGGCGGTGATCCCGTAGGCAGGAAGGATCCTGTCACCGGCAAAGACTTAAGGGAGCATCTGAACGATAAAAGTCGCGAGCGGAGTCACGTCGGGAGTTCTTGCCATAACCACGAGGACAGGGGGTCGGTGCCGAGATCGGAGGCGGCAGATCAGCAGGCTCTGATCGACCGCCTGGTCAAGCAGGCCATCCAGAATACCCTGAAGGAGGCAGGGCTCACCCAAAACCAGCCAGACCTCCCCGACTTCGCTGGCCTCGACTCATCACCCTTCTCCAGAGAAATAATCGAGTACCCCCTCCCTAAGAAGTTCAGCGTTCCGAGGTTCGTACTCTACGACGGAACCTCGGATCCAGCAGCACATCTCCGCCATTTCACTCAAAAACTGTCCGTCTGGGGCGACGTTGGGCACCTCAATTGCAGAGTCTTCTCCTCCAGCCTGGGGGACCTTCCACTCAAATGGTTCTGTGCGCTCCCCGAAGGATCGGTCACGACCTGGGCTCAGTTGCGGGACTCCTTCCTTGGGAAATTCCAGGCGCACAGAGTCATTCCCAAGACCGACAGCGACATCATGGCCCTCAGGATGAGGTGGAGCGAAAGCATCACTCAATTCGCCAAAAGATTCTGGACGGTTTACAGTCAAATCGACAACTCCTCCGAGGACGTCGCGATCAAGTCCTTCCAGCACGCCCTCCTGCCAGGATGCGAGCTTCGAAAGGAGCTCGTCCGAAACCCTGTCCTCTCTGTAACAGCCCTCATGGCGAGAGTGAATAAGTACATCGAGCAGGAGGAGGACGAAGCACGGGCCAATGAGAGCTTTGGCGTTTCAAGGAGCAAGTCTCGGAACGAGAGCCGTCCTCGGCGGGAGGACCGACCGCGGCAGGAGGATCGATCTCGGCGGGAAGATCGAACCGCGGGGGGGGAGAAGAGGACCTATCACAGAGAAGAAACAAGCCGAGACCACCACTCAGGTGGCCAATCGTCGACCCCGACCCGCGCTCCAGGAGGAGGCAAGAGACATAGACCGTCCTACTTTTCCCGCGAGAGGGTCAATACGGTTTTCAAAGAGCCGATTCACCAGATACTGGAGAAGATCCAGGGAAAACCATACTTTAAATGGCCATTCCCTATGAAGGGCAATCCCTCCATGAGGGATCAGACGAAGTTCTGCGCTTACCACAAGCAGAACGGGCATAACACTGAGGGCTGTTACTCCCTCAAGGATCACCTCGAAAGGCTCGTCAAGGACGGGCACCTGAAGGAATACTACAAGATAGCAGGCAGCGGGAGCAACGACCGACCCCGACGCCGAACTGAGGAGAATCACGGCAGTGACGGGTCGGAAAGGATCATAAGCGTCATCCACCTGGCCCCTACCAAACAGAGCAGCGGTCAAGCGCGCACCGAGGCCAGGAGAGCCTCCCATGGGAAACAGGTCATGTCGGCCGAGCTCGGGCCATCCTCTAAAAAGGCTCGCAAAGAGAGGCTGAAGATCTGGTTCTCAGACGAGGACCTGAAGGGGGTTCAACTCCCTCACAATGACCCACTGATTATGACCCTGAAGTTGGGGAATTGCAAGGTGCAGAGGATCCTCGTCGACCCCGGCAGTTCGTCCGAGATCCTCTACTTCGACTGCTTTACTAAGATGGGGCTCACAGAAGAAGACCTCCAGGAGGCGCGGACCCCCCTGATAGGGTTCAGCGCCAAGCCCGTATACCCCAAAGGGAGAGTCTCCCTCAAAGTCCAAGTAGGGGGCTCATCAGTGGTGGCTGACTTCCTCGTGGTAAACACGCCTTCTCCCTACAATGCCATCGTAGGGAGAAGCTGGCTACACCAGATAGAGGCCGTCCCCTCTTCCTACCATCAAAAGCTCAAATTCCCTTTGGAAAGGGATGGCGGAGTTGAGATAGTCACAATCGACGGAGACCAGCAAATGGCCAAGCGGTGCATGATGGCCGTGGTGTCCGGCGAGGAAGAGCCGAAGCAAGTGCACATGGCAGAGCTAGAAGCAGAGCTAGACAGGGTCGGCCGCGATCCAGGAGAGAAGAGTATCGAGGATCTCACCGAGGTCAGGATCGACCCCAGTGATCCTAAGAGGCACTTCCTTCTTGGGAGTCAGCTCGCCGAGCAGGAGAGGTTCGAGCTGCTCGGTTTCCTGTTGCAAAGCAGAGACGTCTTCGCCTGGACCCCGCAGGAGATGCCAGGCGTGAACCCCGAGGTTATGAGCCACAGGCTAAATGTAGACCCTCAAGTCAAGCCAGTGGTTCAGAAGGCGAGAAGGTCCGGGATCGACCAGTCTGCAGCCGTGGTCGAAGAGGTGGAGAAACTGCTAGAGGCGAGCGCCATCAGAGAGGTCCAGTACCCGAAATGGCTGGCGAATACCGTGGTAGTAAAGAAGAAGACCGAAAAATGGAGGGTCTGCGTCGACTTCACTGATCTCAACAAAGCATGTCCCAAAGACTGCTTCCCTCTCCCGAAGATCGACCAGATGATTGACGCCACCGCCGGTCACGAAAGGATGAGCTTTCTCGACGCCTACCGCGGTTATCATCAAATACCCATGTACGGACCAGATCAGGAAAAAACGGCATTCATCACTCCTAGGGGAACCTACTACTATAAGGTAATGCCGTTCGGACTTAAAAATGCGGGGGCAACCTATCAGAGATTGGTCACCAAAATGTTCCAGGAGCAGCTCGGCAAGACAGTCGAGGTATACATCGACGACATGGTCGTCAAATCCACCCGATCTCACGACCATCTGGCGGATCTCGGGCAAGTTTTTGATGTTCTTCGGAAGTTCGGGCTGAAGCTGAACGCCTCCAAATGCGCCTTCGGGGTTGGGTCCGGCAAATTTTTAGGGAGCCTCGTCACGCGACGCGGTATCGAAGCAAACCCGGACCAGATCTCCGCGATCTTGGGAATTCAGAGTCCGGCAACGACGAAGCAGGTCCAAAGGCTCACCGGCATGGCCGCCGCCCTCAACCGCTTCATCAGCAAGTCTTCTGACAAGTGCCGCCCTTTCTTTCAATTGCTAAGAAAGAACCTGAGATTTGAGTGGACCCCAGAATGTGATTCGGCCCTCCAGGGACTCAAGGCCTACCTGGCCTCGCCTCCACTGCTATCAACCCCGAAGAAAGGCGAAACATTGTACTTGTACTTGGCAGTCTCCAGCCATGCGGTGAGCTCAGTCCTGATCAGAGAAGATGACGGGCAGCAAAAGCCCATCTACTATACAAGCAAGACCCTCCTCGACGCAGAAACCAGGTACCTGCCAATGGAGAAACTCGCACTAGCCCTCGTCAGTGCCTCCCGGAAGCTCTCGCACTATTTCCAGGCCCACACGATAGTGGTGGTTACGGAGCACCAACTCAAGTCTGTCTTCCGGAAGGCCGACTTCTCTGGGCGAGTTTCGAGATGGGCCGTGGAGCTAGGACAATACGATATCCAGTACCAGCCCCGAACAGCGATCCAAGCGCAGGTCTTGGCAGATTTCATCGTCGAATTCACTTCTCCGAGTTCGGCGCCGAGCCCACTCGACCCCGAACTGGGGGGCAAGGGGCAGGATGGCCTAGTCCCGGAGACTGATTACGAGCAATCTCGGTACACCTCCCGAGATCCGGCTTGGAAGGTCTTCGTTGACGGGTCTTCCACCTCTAGAAGGGCCGGCGTCGGCGTAGTCCTCCAGTCTCCAGAAGGGCTAGTAATCGAGCAAGCCCTGACCCTTGACTTCCGAGCGTCAAATAACGAGGCGGAGTATGAAGCATTGCTGGCAGGGCTGAATAGTGCCAAGGTTCTCGGAGTTCAACAGCTGGTAATCTACAGTGACTCGCAGTTGGTGACGAGCCAACTCACTGGAGATTATCAGGCTCGCGACGATAGAATGGCGGCCTATTTAACCCTCGCCAAGAAACTCCTCTCCCAATTCCCGGAAGCAGAAGTCAAACAAATCGGCAGAGACTCTAACTCGCACGCCGACGCGCTCGCCAACTTAGCCTCCGCCGTCGAGGCTGGAAAAAAGAGGACTATAGAAGTGGGCTCACTAACATCGCCGAGTATAGAGCTCAGCCCACCACGGCAGGTCATGTGCGCCGACCTCGGGCCCAGTTGGATGGATCCCATCATCGCGTACCTCAAAGGCGACCAACTCCCCGAGGACAGAGCGCAAGCTCACAAGATCAGGCTCCGGGCAGCCCGTTTCTAGCTCTCTCCAGAAGGAAAGCTGTACAGGAAATCCTTCACGGGCCCTTATCTCCAGTGCGTCCACCCAAGCCGAGTTGAAGACTTCCTTTACGAAATACATGAAGGCATCTGCGGAAGTCACATCGGAGGAAGGTCACTAGCATACCGGGCTATAAGCCAAGGATACTTGGTGGCCATACATGCAAAAGGACGCACAGATGTACGCTATGAAGTGCGAAAAGTGCCAGAAATTCTCGCACAACCTCCATCAACCTGCACAGGATCTGAGCCCGCTCTCCAGCCCATGGCCTTTTGCTCAGTGGGGGCAGGACATTGTGGGACCCCTCCACCGAGCTCCGGGGAATAAAAGGTGGCTGATAGTGGCCACCGACTATTTCACCAAGTGGATCGAGGCGGAAGCATTATCTTCCATCACAGAACGGGACTCCAAGAACTTCGTATGGAAGAACATCGTCACGAGGTTCGGCATCCCTCGAGTCTTGGTCTCGGACAACGGGACTCAATTCGACTCCAACCTCTTCAAAAACTTTTGCAAGGAACTCGGCATCAGGAATCACTACTCAACTCCGGCATATCCCCATAGCAATGGCCAAGCTGAAATCTCCAACAAAGTGGTCTTGGATGGGCTCAAGAAGAGACTCGATGGGGCCAAAGGAAGGTGGGTGGAAGAATTGCCCAGTGTGTTATGGGCCTACAGAACCACCCCGCGACGCTCCACCTCAGAAACTCCTTTTTCCTTGGCATACGGAATGGAAGCCGTGATCCCTCTCGAAATCGGTCTCCCAACGCTCAGATCTGAACTCTTCGACCAGGCCCAGAACGATAAAAACCTCACCCTGGGACTGGACCTGGCCGAAGAGCGCAGAGAAGCCGCTTCCATCCGTTTAGCAGCCTATCAGCAACGACTAGCAAGAGATTACAATCAGAAAGTACGGGAAAGGAAGTTTTCCATCGGAGAACTGGTCCTGAAGAAGGCACTGCCCGCAGACAAGGATCCGAATCAGGGCAAGTTGGCCCCGAACTGGCGCGGTCCGTTCAAGGTAGTCTCGACCGCGGGACGATCCGCATACAGGCTTGAGGATATGAATGGGAAACTGCTGCCGCGGCCATGGAACGCTTCACACCTCAAGAAATTTTACTTTTAAATGTATTCGGCCTGTGCAAATCAATGAAGGTCGTTTCCCCTCAAGAGAGTCTCTCTTTGTGTTCTGTTCTAAATCGAATTTGCTCCAAGGAGGGGACCGCGGCAACAACGCGATTCCCCAGTTCGGCAGGAACTTCTCCATTTCGTGTGCGTCTCGGCCCTCGTGCCAGACAGCCAGCACGGCCCCCTGGTGACGAGCCAGGGGAACTTCTCCATTTCGTGCGCGTCTCGGCCCTCGTGCCAGACAGCCAGCACGGCCCCCTGGTGACGAGCCAGGGGAACTTCTCCATTTCGTGCGCGTCTCAGCCCTCGTGCCAGACGGCCAGCACGGCCCCCTGGTGACGAGCCAGGGGAACTTCTCCATTTCGTGCGCGTCTCGGCCCTCATGCCAGACGGCCAGCACGGCCCCCTGGTGACGAGCCAGGGGAACTTCTCCATTTCATGCGCGTCTCGGCCCTCGTGCCAGATAGCCAGCACGGCCCCTGACGACGAGCCAGGGGAATCGCCTTACACACTACATCACCGCACTAAATGATCTCCGACACTCGCCGAGCTCATATACTAAATGATCAGTCTGAACCAAGAAAATGATCCCCGACCAAGAAAATGGTATCGCTCGCTCGCCATCACAATTGCAAAAAACGCCCGGGTCAAGCCTACATCACATTCTACAAAAAGGCCGCGTCTCCTAAGCGCGGTTAACCAATCACGGGCCTCCAAGGTATGAAAGTTCAATCGCATAGCCGAAGCAAAGCACTTAGACACATTCCAAACAAAAGGGCGCACGGAATAGAGGCAAAAAAGGACTTTTCATTGAGACTGGTAGCTTCATACATAAGCGGCGCAGAGCGCCTAAAGAAAAATTACATTGGTAAGATAAAAAAGAAAAACAGCTAAGTAAATAGCCTCATGCGGCAGGCGCCGAAGCGGCATGGCCCGCGGAAGGAGTCGCGGCATCGGGAGGAACTTCGGAAGAGGAGGCGACGGATGGTGTCGCAGCAGCAGCGGGAGCCCCGGACGTCGACGGGGCGATCTCCGATCCCGGCGCGGCTGCAAGCTCCCTCTCAGGGTCCGCCGTGGGAGTGGGGTCAGCCTCGGAGCGCGGGAACTCGTCCGGGCTCGTGTATGCAGGGTGATCCCTGGGAACCCCCGCCTTCGCAAGAGCCGCTCTCCACCCCATCTCCCAGGACGAGGCCCTTATATCATCAACCTGCGCCGAGTACTCCTCGCCAGCCACGTCGACGCCATCCTGGAAGGCTGCGGCGACCTCGGTCTGAACCCAGAGCTCGAGCTCGGCTTTCTGCCTCTCCAGGCCCGCGATCCTCCTCTCCAGTTCAGCCTCTCTCCTCTTCACCAGCTCAAAGGCCGACTTCGCCTTGTCGAGCTCGGAGAAGAGGGCCTGGTGAGTTTCTTCGTACTCCTTCTCCCGCACCTTGCTCTCCTCCAAGGCTTTCATGTGTTGATCACAGTTTGCCTGGACCCTCTTGAGCTCGTCGTGGCATTTTTGGACCCGGGACACTGAGATCTGGGCCATCTGCACGATCTGCAAAAAGCCACCAAGTCAGGGAAAGCTGTAGCTGACAGACGAAAAGAAAAAAACCTAGAAAAGTTCAGGAACTTACGCTCAGGCTCGCCCTCATCTGCGACGCCAGCAGAGAGATATCGTCTAGCTCATCGTGCTCCTCCATGTCCCGAGGCAAGGCACAAGCACTGCTGAGACTGGCGATCACCAGAGGCCCCCCAGAGAGGCGGTCCTCGACCGTCATCGGCCTCCCCGGCTGGAGCATGAAGCTCGGCCTCCAGAGGGCGGGGGTAGCCCGCGTCGACATACCGCCCCCCGAAGACTCCCCCGCGGAGCCCTCGACTCTGGCCCTTTTTCTGGCTAAATCTTCCCCCCGCGACGCCGGGGGAGGGGTGACCGCGGATGTGCTGGGCCCGGTCGCGGACTGCGGCGCCAGCGTCCGCAAAGGAGGAGGTGCCGAAGAGGACGAGGGTGCGCCCGAAGAAGGAGGCGCGCGAGAGGAGGAAGCTGCGCCACGGCCTCGCCCCCCAACAGGCAAGGCTCTAAGATTCTTGAAGACCGGCTTCGGGCGGGTCCCGTCCATCTCGCCTTCCGGATCACTCTCTGACGATAAGACGATCCTTCCGATCGTCTCGACGTCGTCCTCTTCAGACCCCGAAGTCGACGCCTCAGAGTTAGATGCGGTCCGATCTCCGGAGTTAGCCGCGCCGCCTTCTTCGTCTACTTCCGCCGCGGCCTGGGAGCGATGGGCAGTGTGCTTCTTGCTCCGATAACCGCGGTATCTGGGCTCGTACCCAAGCAATCTCCATGCCGACCTGTCCCCGTGGCCGTGGTAATTCTCCAAGGCGCGAATCCAAGCCTTGTTCAACTTCCAGCCGTCCCGGGAAGCAGCCGCTCTCCTTTGACGAACACCTGCAGGGGGAAACAAAGGGCATAAGTCCAGCAATACGGAGAAACGAAAAAAGTAAAAAAGTGTGCTAGGGCTGTAATTACTTGGGGGGTGCCGAAGTGACGAGGGATCCTGAAATTCCTTTCCGCGATGGCCTCGTCATCGCTAAACTCCCAGCTGCCCGTGACCATCAGACGGTCGTCTCCAGCATACTTATTGGAGTCCTCCAGGGCTTGCACAAATGGCCTCCGACTCGGCTTGATGCGGAGGTAATACATGTCCTTCCCGGACTTACAGATATCGTAGGCGTCCTCGATATCGTGAACGCCGAGACTGATGCCCAAGATCGTATTGAGGGCATCCGTGCCCATCACGATCTTGAAGCTATTGGGCATCAGCTGGCAGGGACAGAGGTTCCATGCCCTAAGGCACTCCCTAAGCAGAGGGCGTAGGGGAAACCTAACCCCGCCCTCGATTATGGCTACTAAAGGAAACGGCATCCAGCCGTTGTAAAAATCGCCAAGGATGCTGGCGGCCAGAGGGGCCGCCATGATCTGGACCCCGTCCGGAATGTTATACTTAGCCCTGAGATCGGCCAGTCCCCTCTCAGACTCTACCCAATGACTAAAAATACCCATCTCACAGAGAAGTGCACTAAAACGAAGGAGGGAATCTGCTAAAGGACGAAAACCCTAGACAGGAAAGGAAGAAAGGCAGAACAGAACCCTAGAAAAAGGAATAGAACGGAGATGAGAGAAAGGGAACTTACGAAGGAATCAGTAAGCGCAACGAGGCCCTGGCAGCACTTCTTTCAGGCGAAGACCCGAGGAATCCCTGCACCAGCTTCTTTCGTTCAACGAAGGCGAAAGCAGGGAAGAAGGAAAAAGAGCCCCAACAATGGAAGAAGAAGGAAAAGGCAAAGAGAGTTCAGACGAAGGTAAAAGAAGGCAAGGAAGGGGCGAGCCCCCATTTATAGCCAAAAACTGGGCGGCTAATCATGGCGCCTGTTCGAAATTCAAAGAGGGCGCGTCTTTTCACTGCACGCGCCGTCGCGAAATGACGGGCCAGCCAGATAGGAGGAGACACGTGGAAACATCAGCTTGATTCTCGTGCGCCATTTAATGCCTCGGGTACGGGAGCGACGGCAGATAGGGGTAAAGACGCCAGCTACCGAAACGGCGGCGGAATTCCAAAAGTCAGAAAACGTTTGAGCTCCCCCGAGCCCGGGAGCGGAGTTACCTCAGCACCACGGCATGTTGCATCTCGGCGAGGCCTATTCAGCTTCCGACCTCAAAGAGTTGTGACACCCTTAAGAGCTCGGAAGACTAGGGGGCAATTGTGTGGGGGTGTTTTCACTAAGCCGAGATCATCACTAGCCCAGGCCTCCAGACAGAATGATTATGCCTCCCCTAGGCCAAGGGTGACCGCGGCTGAAGGACCGCGGCATTCGCCGAGGTGGGAGCTCCCGAAGTCGGACATATCCGACCTCGGCATCGACCCCGGCAACGCGGATTTGACAGAGATTGATGGGACCAGCGACAGAACAACGGCGCAGGCTAAGGCATGCCCTGCAGATTATCATTACTGACAAAACGGCGCGTACAGGACATGTGCGCCCCCAGGGCATGGCTCTGGGCCAGGCCTGATGGGACCTGGCCCAAAAGTCAGAACCGCCGCCTGACCCAGCGAGCCTAACATTTAATGAAGCATGGGTCAGCATTTAATGCATTATGGGCTGAGTGGACGCAGCCACTCGAGTGGCCGGCCCAGTCTTGGAACTCGCCCACAATAGTCAACCCCATCGCCTATAAATAGCGCCTCCACCTCCATCCTAAAGGTACGCAACCCATAATACACGCTCTCACTCTGCAACTTCCTTTCCATTCCCCTTGCTCGTTCCCTAAACTAACTTAAGCATCGGAGAGCCTTGCGCTGCCTGCAGCCAGGGTCCTTTGACGTTTTTTCCTCTCTTCCTCCTCAGGTCCGGTCGGAGCCACGGCAACCTTCATCCAAGCCACCCGAGTCAAGGATCCCAATCCCTGATCTAAAGTCCTTAATTTTTAGGCACTTACAGGAATGTTAGTCTTCAAAATTTTGGATGAGCAATGATCAATAAAGGGATGTGTGAATATCAACTCCCTATAGTTAATAATGTTGTTCTATTCTTTAATTGTTAGAGGCACCGACAACTGTAAATCAAGGCTCATAAATGTTTTTTTATTTTTTTAAATTTTTATATATGAACAATCTAATAATTAATAAAGTAACTGATACTAACTGGACCCTTTTTTTTTTTTTCCATACTAACAAACTAATAATCAATAAAGTAGTTGATATTAATCGGACTTTGAACATCACTGAAACTATGAAAGTTGTTTAAGTGGACTCTTAGATGCATTCTTTAGCAAATCTGTAACTTAATAATTTTCTTTCAAATTGTTTGGGCATATTTTCGGTAGTATGTTGATCATGGTTTTCTCAATAAACTTATAGGTTGACTTTTTCAATAAATAAATATGAACATCCCAATAATTAATAAAGTAATAGATATTATTAGGATGCTAAAAGTTATTTCGACAGACTATTAAAATGAAACTATCCATTATATATTTTTTTGCATTGGCCAGCCTTAATAATTGGGATGTTTATGAAATTGGTTCAAATTTGAGCCAAAGTTAATTCCATATTGAATTCATTATATATGTATATACATAAGTGATTGATTTTAATTCTAAACTGACCATCTCAATGTAATTCACACATAAGAATTATAGTTATCTTTTTTGCGCCAAAGTGTTTTTATGCATAGTTATTGCTTTTTTAAAATATCCAATATCATGAATTAGAATGCCCATGCTAGCATGGCCACATTTTGCTAGTTCCAGAGACTACATGGAAGCCTCTAAACCGTTGATTCCTCTCCCTTTACCAACCATTTTCAACCTTAATGGCTGGATAAATAAGGTTGAGCACCGTTTCAAAGGAGGGTAGGCGATGGAATATGAGCTGGATTCATACTAGGCAAGTCCAAATTGGCTGGATAAATTTTCAATCTAATATGTTCTTTGATTCAGTCATTGGTAGTAATGTCTTGTAAATCTTGACTTTTATCTAGCACGTTGATAAGTGCACGTTAAGCCTATAGTTTTGGATAAATGATTGTATCTGCAAGATAACTCTTGTTCCTTAGCTCACTGATGCACTCTTTCATCGTCCTCTCCAAGGGCATGTTACTTTAGGAAAATTCTTGACAAGTTTTTGGGATGTTGAGGGTTTTTGGACATCATGTAATGGTTTGTTCCCCAGCATTTGTAAATGTCACATTTCTTTCCGAAAATAATTTTTTATCAAAAAAAAAAGCCCCAAATATCTGTGTAGCAAGGATCAAAACAGCATAAGTGGCTGGCGGAGTGGCCAGTGGTCAAAACGCTATATAGCGGGGGATACTTAGTGGTGTTGCAATGTGAATTTGCTTAGTGGTAAAAAATAATTTGAATATTGTGTAGCAGTCAATCTCATTTATTTATTTTTTTAGAGATTTGGAACTATATAATGATAAAGACAAATTTAGAAAAGGATGCTGAGGAGAGAAAATAGGAAAAACGGTATTTTAAATTAAAACCAACTATGTGTAATAGGATTTAGACCATGTCAATGCTATTTTCAAACCTCAACCGCTAAGGCTAATAATGCACTCGCTCTACTCTACATAACGGCCGCTATTTTGAATCATGCAGTGTAGGGTAGTCATATTGAATTGGAAACCATTGATATATGACTCTAGACACTCAAATAACAAAGAAGAAAGTAATTTTCCTCCCAGAATTGTGTATCGACCGTTGTAGTCGATCACCTCTTTATATTACATTGGTTTCCTTGCTTACACGATCTTTTCCGGAATGAAATCCTTGATTCGAGGATCTTCTAATCGTATCAAGAATACATTATATACATTGATGACTAATAGGCCCAACTTATCCTAATCCAAATAAGCTTGCCCAATTATATATGAAATAAGGGGTTCTTGGGAAGGTTGAGCAAGATCAGGAGGCATGACAGGGAAAGTAGTGCCAGGAGTAACTTCAGTTTGCAGCATGAAGAGCAGTGGTTGTCAAATTTGTGTTCAACGTCTGCATTCAGAAATAATATACCCTGGTTCTTTGCAGTAGTAATTACACATTTTCTTCTTGCATTGGCTCGCAATATGCCCAATATCTTAACAGCTACAACATTGGATTTTGCTTTTATCTCTTGGTTTAGATTAAGTAGAACAAGTGACATCCAAAGGAAAGATGAAGATCTTGGTTAAACTTGAGTAGCATAAGCGATATCCAAAGGAGATGAACCAGATCCCTTTTGTCCCATTGCTATCTTATTAAGGCAGCATTGTTCTTCTCTGAGTAATTCTCCAAGACATTCATCTAGAGATGGAATAGGCTTACGACCTAGTAATTTGGATTTTGGATTGGATGTAGGGGTGTGCATAGTTTGGTTAAAACCGATTAACCGAACCCGACCGACCGACCGTTAACCGAATTTACCGGTTATTCTTAACCGATCGGGCGGTTCGATTAAAGATGCTTGAATATTTCGGTTTTCGGTTAACGGTTCGGTTAACAGAAAAAATTAACCAAATTAACCGAACCGAACCGAGATTATAGCAAACTATATAAATATATAATATATATAATAAAATGTGTACATGTATATAATATGAAAATCTATTAATACTTATATAAAAAATCCAAAATAAATATAACATACATCAATTAATAAGTATTAATTCATGTTACCAAGTACCAACTTAGTAACTTGCCAAGTTACCATGTAATGTAGCACCTTCAATATATTATACATTTATATTTATCAAGATTAAATATGATAATGAAATTAATAATATGACAAAAAAATAAAATAAATATAAACCATTGACATTAAACTCTAAAACCTAAGGTTAAAGGTCCCAACAATTTAAAACCTTAAATATTTTTTTTTTTTTTGAATTGGGAACCATAAACCATATAAAACCTTATGAATATAAACCCTAAACTCTATTAACTAGATAACTATAGTCATTTATAAACTTAATAATTTTAGGTTAACCGAACTGACCGAAATTCGAACCGATATTTTAGGTTAAACGAACCGATAGTTAATACTCTAAAAAATTTTGGTTTGGTTAAATGGTTGAAATTAACCGAAAATTTTTGGTCAGATTAAAAAATGTCAATAACCGAACCGACCGACCGATGCACACTCCTAATTGGATGAAACAGTAAAGCCAAACAACATAGGTCGATTGTAGTCGATTCCAAGACAACTCTTATGTCTGGGCTTTGATACCATCTCAATACACTCAAATCACGAAGAATAAAATAATTTTCCTTCCAAAATCGTGCATCGACCATTGTAGTCGATCACCTATTTATATTACATTGGTTTCCTTATTTACAATATCTTACAAGAATGAATCCCTCGATTTAGTGATCTTATAATCGTATCTAGAATACATCATATACATTGATGACTTATAGGGCCAGCTTGTCCTGACCCAAATAAGTCGGCCCAATTATGTTTGGCTTAGTTACATTAAAATTTTGGAGTATTCACCTGGTGTTGAAACAGCACAACCAGAGGGCCCCCTCCCCTTGACTTGAAAACTCTTGAGCCCCATAGTCACTTTCAAGCTACGCCTGTAAATGTCTAAATGAGAAGTTTGGATTTGGTTGGAGTTTGGACTTGGTTGCTTTTAATCGGACCAAGGTCCCATATTTCTTGGTCCAAACTGGATTCTTGTACTTGGTCTTCTATATAGCAAGAACTTGAGGGTTATTTTATTGAAAATTAGGTGGGTCTCTAGGATAGGTTTCAAAACTTTTGACCCACTTGATGTAGGGATCAAATATCCAGAAGGCTACTAATTCATGCAAGATGCAAACCCTCAATCTCACATGTCAAGATCAGTAAATTAATCTATCTACAAGATAGAAAACCAGCAACAAACATGCAATAAAGATCTATAACATACAAGGAAATAAATTATACCAATGGTCTTCCACACTATGACCCGAATCAGAATCTCTTTCTCAAGAAGATGGGTGGGATCTTCAAGAGAAACTATCTAAGAACTAGAAGGAAATAGAAGATGGAGATAAAGGATAGTGCAACTCTTGCACTAAGGGGGCTTGGGCGTGAATCACTCTTATGGAACAAGTAGTAGTCGTCCAAGCCCCTATTCCTCTCCTTTTATAACTTTTTCAAGCCACACTTACTAATTCTTATTTAGAAGTCTCACTTCCAAATTAATTAGTAACTTTCTCTTCTTTCTTAATTAAAATAGAAGTTCCACTTCTATTAGAATTAGTAGCTTACTATTATCACTATTAGAAGTCTTACTTCAAATACAAATAGTAGTTTTCCTTTTAGAGTCAACTAGAATTATAAACCTTCTAATAATTGGGTTAGCATGGGGACCATTAGGGTTTCCTTAGAAAGCTGGCTCCAATTGGGACTTGCGACCCCACATCTCATGTGCAATCCGGGCCCACAGTTAATTGCAAATAACTCCACTATATAAATACAATTGAACTCCAGTCTTAGGAAATTACATAGAAGACCATAAACTTCTCTATTACCACAAGTAGGCCCCTCTATCAATATCTATGGATCAATTGGACATGTCTTACAAACTAGATCCATATCTTATTATCCTTAAGCCCCAAAATGATCAATGGTACCTTTCCAATTAACTCTTAATCAGAATGGGTGTACACTTACTAATGATAAATTCATTAATTGGCACAAGGGGATATTAGAGATAGATTCCATCTTGATCATTGAATGTTCCCACAACTCTACTACCACGTATCCAAATTACCGAGGTGTTGACCTATAGTTGGCCTCACTCATTGGTGACTCAAAGCAAATGAATAAATAGAAACTTGAGTTCATTAATGTCTCAAGATTGAGAACTTACTGCTAGGGAATTATGAGAGCAGACCTTAAGGTAAAGACAGTATTAATAAGGTGATTCTCATGGTCCTTCAATACATCCAATGTACCAACATTATGATCCAGGATCTTACATTCTGATGATCGAGACAAATCACACTATCTTATAGTGATCAAAATGCTGCAACCTGGACAGTATGAGATGTCCAGTCTCATCACTGGTTGTAAAGATATTTAAGTATAAGATTTGTTTATACATGTCTCTTGTACGTGGATCTCATCCATACACATGCACTACATTTAGTATACTTATGGACTCCGGCTCATCTCATGAACCATTATGTCATTTGTATTGGTTATATGCAAGTATATAATTAAACACCATTCAGCTCATGAAATGGAAAGCATGAATACATTGATTAATAAAGCAATGAATCAATTTATTACATCATATGCTGGTATTGAGACCATAAAACTAACAATCTCCCACTTGGGCTCAATGCCATTCTGGTTGGCATCTCATGCCCATCTCATCTACATGCTGCTCAAAGACTTTGGTAGTCAAAGGCTTAGTAAAGGGATCCACCAGATTGTTTGCAGAGGCTATCTTGGTGATAGCAATATCACCTCTCTACACAATCTCTCTGACCAAGTGATACTTCCTATGTACATGCTTTTGGCTCTTATGGCTCCTAGGTTCCTTGGACTGTGCGACTGCCCCGCTGCTGTCACAGTAAACTGTGAGCAGCTATCGCGCCAAAGGTACCACTCCAAGTTCTAGAAGAAATCTTTTGAGTTATACTGCTTCCTTAGCTGCTTCACAAGCCGCTACATATTCAGCTTCCGATGTGGAATCGACGGTACATTCCTGTTTAATACTCCTCCAGCTGATAGCTCCGCCATCAAGCATAAACACATACCCAGAAGTTGATTTCTTGGAATCCTTATCTGACATAAAGTCAGAATTCGTATATCCGACTAGAATCAACTCATCACTACCATAAATCAACTTGTAATCTCTAGTCCTTCTCAAGTATTTGAGAATACATTTTACAGCAGTCAAATGATCAGGCCCTGAGTTAGACTGATATCTGCTGATCAGGCCCTGGGTTAGACTGATATCTGCTGACAGATATTCGGTCTAGTACATAGCATAGCATACATGAGGCTACCCACAGCCGAAGTGTATGGTATTACTCTCATCTGTTCCTTTTCCTCATGTGTCTTGGGACACTGATCCTTGGAAAGGTTCATTCCATGCCTGAAAGGTGTGATACCCTTCTTGGAATCTTACATAGTAAACCGTACCAGTATCTTATCTGTGTAGGCAGCATCCTATTTTGGATTGGATGAAACAGTAAAGCCAAACAACATAGGTCGATTGTAGTCGATTCCAAGACAACTCTTATGTCTGGGCTTTGATACCATCTCAATACACTCAAATAACGAAGAATAAAATAATTTTCCTTCCAAAATCGTGCATCGACCATTGTAGTCGATCACCTATTTATATTACATTGGTTTCCTTATTTACAATATCTTACAGGAATGAATCCCTCGATTTAGGAATCTTATAATCGTATCTAGAATACATCATATACATTGATGACTTAAGTCGGCTCAATTATGTTTGGCTTAGTTACATTAAAATTTTGGAGTATTCTCCTGGTGTTGAAACAGCACAACCAGAGGGCCCCCTCCCCTTGACTTGAAAACTCTTGAGCCCCATAGTCACTTTCAAGCTACGCCTGCAAATGTCTAAATGAGAAGTTTGGATTTGGTTGGAGTTTGGACTTGGTTGCTTTTAATCGGACCAAGGTCCCATATTTCTTGGTCCAAACTGGATTCTTGTACTTGGTCTTCTATATAGCAAGAATTTGAGGGTTATTTATCAGGTGAAAATGCTCTCAACTTAATTGTCAGAAATTCTACTACTGGACTTTCCAAATGTCTCGACCTCAATAAACCACTTTGAATATCAAAATTTGGAGCA
The DNA here is from genome assembly GCA_012931725.1 of Litsea cubeba. Lineage (NCBI taxonomy): Eukaryota > Viridiplantae > Streptophyta > Magnoliopsida > Laurales > Lauraceae > Litsea > Litsea cubeba. The sequence continues at coordinate 64,153,744 of CM022954.1, read as the reverse complement.
TTTCGAAGGGCATTTTTAGGCACTTTTGGCCTTCATCAAAGGGTATTTTCAGGCACTTTTACCCTTCAAAGGGTGTTTTTTAGACCTTGAGAATTCAGGAACAAGGTCTGACAGGTATTTGCGATTTCTACACAGCCTAAACTAAACAGACCTTAATGAGGTCGTCCAGTCTGTTAACTAGCTAGTAATTGGGTCTGAGTAGGACAGTATTTGATTAGGTCCTTCAAATGTTGGGCTCTCCAAACAGAGCCAAGCCATTGGACCTATTTTGGACTTGGACCCCCGTGTTGCTTGCTTCTCATCCATACTGTGAGGTCGGATCCAACCCATTTGTATCATACTTAAACCGAAAGAAGCTAAATTAATTTAAGAAGGCCATTATTACTTGAGATAATTTATCGTTCTACTAGTCTGTAATGATGGACCAATCCCGATCTTGCAGGGTTGATCTGTCACGTTCCTAGAGGGTTCTATTCAAATAGCTAATGCCCGATCCATGGATGATGGTAGATACAATCTAAAATACGAGTGCCTGCTTTGAATTTGATAGCAATTATATATGCATACAAATATATGTAGCGTACATGTGCATATGAATATTTTCATGTGTTAAGTGATGAGAGAAGACGGTCAAAAGGAAGCAGGGGAGAAGAAGAGGGTATAAAGTGAAGAAGGGGATTGGTGAGAGGTCCCCGTGGTGAACCAAACAGCTGGAGGACGACGACAGTCAGAAGGCACTGATGGCTCCGCTGAAACATATCCTCTCTCTTGAGTAGTATATGTATATATATATTATTAATTAGACTACTAGTGGGATAATGGGTCACATCCTGCCAAAAGGGTTAAAGCAAAAGTAGCAAGTGAAATCGTGTGACTAGACTACTACGTGCTTTTGTGACGCACAGTTGCACCTCAATCGTCGTCTCGTTCGTGGCCCACCTCAGCAAAGTCTCTCTCTCCCCCCTTAGGTCCGTACATTTGCGCTGGCGCGGGCGTTCCATAATCCATACACTGGACAAAGGAAGGGAGATAGAGAGAGGAGAGGAAAACTGGAAAAGTGGAAGAGCTAATAAGAAAAGAGGAGAGAAGAACGCAAAGGACAAAAAGCATGGCCTGTGGCTGTGAGAAAAGAGAGAGGCAGCTCTCTCTAAAAGTGGTCACGCACATGAAATCGAATAATAACAATAGTAATAATCACTCACTAGAGTCACTCCTCTTTAACAAATAAAAATTTAAGAAAAACTGAAAAAGAAAACATAGCCTAATTTTATTTTATTTTTATTTTTTTTTTTGTCATTAGGCGCTGGGGTCAACAACATCAGCGCTGGTATTCAAACCAAATAATCTCTCTCTGCATCTTGCATCTGTTCTTAGCCTCGAGTTACATCATCGGATCTCACTGTATAACAATCTATGGATTATTATCTGAAATATGACACACCGATATCTGTTGAACTATATACTGATTAAAGTAACTAACTGTATTTATCCATCATCATAATCAATGATCACTAAAGCTCTAACTACAGTACCTAGATATTCACATGGCAATAACATTATTCCGATTCCTACCAAAAAAAAAATCCCTATATATTAATTACGACGCATAGTAGACTCTCTGAGATGTGACCCATTGAGTTAATTTTCTGGTAAGTCTTCAATAACTGAAACAATTGAACTCCGGGTCGTCGGAGTTATCCAAATATGCCACAGATGGTCCACATCATGTGCGTGCCAATCGATCTCGAACGCCCCAACGGTGGGATATTATCCAGACACCATTTTATGATTGTCAACACTATAAAGCTCTTTAGCCTTGGGGGAAAGCATTTTATGATAGTCAACACTATAAAGCTCTTTAGCCATGTGGGTCTTTCCCCCTACTACAAAAATCCGTATGTAATATGGGTCAAGGTTCAAAGTTCAGGACAGATTGGCATAGGATACATGTGTGTTCGGCCCATGGGTTATATTATCCATCAGCAGTCCTCATCAAAGCGTTCTCTCTTTTATGTGGTCTTGTCTTTATAAATCTATTTTACTAATTTAAACTTTAAAGTGATAATGCAATATGTCAAATAACATATTCATAAGAAAGTCTAATTGAAACATATTTAAGGTCAACTTTGCTTCAAATAAGGGAAAAAAAAAAAACTCTTTCCATATTCCAAACTAGTATGTGCTTGGCGTAGAGTGCGTCAGGTGGGCCTGGATCAAATGGGGCCTCGTAGTGATCATCCGTGTGTGTACTCACATAAATAAATCATAATAATACATTAACATGGCTAAACACTTGGTTAGACTTTTTCGTTTGAGATGTACTCTCTCGCTCTCTCTTTCTAATTTATTTTTTCTGTTTTTTTTCTTAAAAACACAAAGGAAGAAGTAGAGGTCCAGCTAGACCGTACCATGTGCATCCACTTCGATAGTGGAATTGAACTCAAAGAGGATATAAAATAAAAAGAATTGTTTGGAGTTGGTGTGCTACCGTTGAGGATACGCGGTGACTTTCTGTTGTGAGTTGTGACTCCCAATAGGATTAGTCCCACTACACCAACACCTAATTGAATATATGCAACTAAAATGAAGATCAAAGCGGGGCCTACGATCAGCAGATGATCCCCTTTTTAGGTACGAATATCACGAGGACCCGACCCCACGTCTTTGAATTTTATTATATTGGAAATCAACAGTTGTTTGATATCTCTGTTTTTGCAAGGGCAAGGGCATCTAAATTAATGATGTACGTTATATCACTGTATAGCCAAATGAAAGATATAAAACTTGATCTCGGGATTAAAGCTTTAGATTTGCACTACATTAGTGGAAGCCATAAACTAGCCTTTACAAATTATTCTAACATTCTTTAATTTGAACGATATAGCAATTACATCATAGCCACCTAATCTAAGCTGATGAAAACAATAGTCAAAGTAAGAACCAAGGATTGGCTTTCCATCACTACCTAAATTGATTGTTTGGGCGGGAGCATGAAAGAGGGCTTTTTTTCTGAGAGCTGAGATACCTAATCTATAGCCCCTTTCATCTTACAGGTAAGATATGCATGCATTGTATGTGTGCCAACCTTTAATTGACTAGGGGCGGAACCGCGAAATTTGCCTTGGGGTTGCATTATGTTAAGAAGAAATTCAATATATAATGGGTTTTCTAAAATGACCCTAATATCTTCTTGCAAAATAGACCTCATCGCACTTGAAAAGGTTATGATAATAATACCAATACATATAAAAGATGAAATAGAAAAGACAAAGTTAGGTTATACAGTTTTACGTACTCTTGCTGCAAAACAAATATTAACAGAACAAAAAGTCTACTTGGACATACTTTTTGGCATGAATCTTGGACAAACCCCTATTTTATCCCTTGAATATCATTGATATTCAAGCGGTAAATTCAAGGGGTAACATAGGGGTTTGTCCAAGATTGATGCCAAAAAATATGTCCAAGTAGCATTGCTCTTAACAGAAATATATGATTTCTCTAACCACAGTAGAAACGTTCGTTTGAGAGAGAGATTTCTTCACCTCTGTTTTCTCTGTTCTCGGAATGTTTATGTATTGCTCTGTAACAATCTATTTAGTGGGTTATTAATTAATAATTTTATTATCTTTATTATTGAAGGTTTAGCTCATCTATTTTAGGTTAATTAATTATTAAAAAAATAAAATTAGTCTAATACACTGATAAGAATTGCTTTTTAGGGATGGAACAAAGAAATGCATTGTCCTAGTCAATTGGATTGGAATGACTTTTGCAGGGTGATGGAAAGTATGGTTGGAAAACTCTCTGAGTTGACTCTTGACTCTCTTAAGTCATCTCATTTTACGAAGAATCGAATCAAAAGTAGGAGAAACTTGGCCGAGTCGTTTCATTTTAATAAGTTATTTGCATTCCAAACCATTTAATTGGCGGATCTAATTTTAAACAATGGAAGCTTATCTATAAATAATTGTGCATGAGTATTGGAGTTAGAAATTGAAAAACGATGAATGGAATGTAATTTGAGACTTATAGTTGATCTTTTGCATTTGATATTTGGACTAACAAATTATGTAATATGCAATATTTCTTCTTTTATTTTCCTTATTGTAATACTTTTCTTGCATACGTAAATTTATTAATTTGAACTAATTATCATGAATGCATGTAAATAAATATATTTTATATTATATAAGTAATGAATTCATTTTTAAGTATTTTTATAAAAACATGACTCTCCCGAGTCTCCGTGTTGACTCTATCCGAATCAAGTTAATTACATTTGATTAGTCGAGTTCGAGTCACGAGTTTTCCAACCTTGATAGAGAGAAGGAAACTCACTATCTGAGGCTCCTAACCAAGCAAAATGTCATTTACAGGATGTCTCATAAGTGGACAATGCTGGGTTCTCAATCCCGATAATCCACAAAAGTGGGTCGACCTCCCTAAAACCCCTAGTCTATTGGATCATGGTATAAGTGAGTGGTTTTCTTTGAAATCTAGGAGTACTATGGAATGATTAGTGGACTAGTATCATTCTAAGAAGAGAATTCCTATATAAAGGAGCTTAAAAAGAAGGGTTGGATGGACTATCATACTATTACACAAAATCGTGTAACACTTTTCCTAGAACTAGAACTTCATTATGGAGCCCACATAGGGATAATCCAAACTATTCATGATGAAGCCCATACCCTCTACAAATAGATCCTTAAGTTTCAGGTTAAAAGGAGTGGGTCCCACCATCCGATTTAATACAATGTGGAAATGTGACATTGCACTGACATGGAATCGCTTCTGATATGGTGTTAATCATGTTTTCATCATGTGCTCAACCGAAAGGTGGGACCCATTCCTTTTTAGTTGAAACCTGTGGAGGGGGTGAAATTCATCATGAATGATCCAGATTATCCCTATGTGGGCCTGAGAATAGAGTTCCAAGAAAAGTTACACTGTTTCATGTCATAGTTGCGACAGAGGATCCGAGCTCAAAGAAGAAATCCACATAATCATTTCCTCGTATAATTTCAAGGCTCAAAGAGAATCAAAGAAGTCAAGTATTTTTCACTTTCATGGATACCATGACTGGATTCAATGCACCCGATGTGAAGTTTATAATTTCTGAAAGACTGAAAACAAGAACGCGTAGTTTTGACGAAAGTCTATTTTTTATTTTCATTTCTCAAAAGAAAAGGCACCTGTGATTTTTTATCGGTAGCAAAAACTTTTATTTGAAGTAAGAGAAATTACAACGACCAAGAAGAAACAAAAAAGAAAAAAAAAAGGTGTAAAAGCATTATATACCCTAAACAAAAATAGTAAATTATTTCATAGTGTAAGCAATCAAAGGAACAACTTTATCCACCAATTGTTTACCTAGAGAGTCTACCATGACATTGGCCAACCTCCCTACATGCTTAAGCTCAACAAGGCCTTGGGAAGACATAATTAACTTAATCTCTGAGAGAAGAAAATGAAACTTCTACATGACCTTCATATAAAGAGATCCAACCGATGGAATTAGAGGAATCACTTTCAATAATTAACCCAGCTTGAAAAGAAGAGATGAACAATCGGAAAGCTTCTAAAATAGCCATCACCTCAGCCTCATTAGACTCCTTGAGTCCCACATTCTTAGAAAATAGAATAAGCACATCACCTTTGTTATCCCTAAGCACACCTCCAATACCTGCTAGCCCTAGTTTTCCTCTTATCTCACCATCCATATTGAACTTCAGAACACCCATAGGAGGGGGGGGGGACCAAGCTACCAACTTCCTTGCACAAGGAAGTCTTCCTTGTAAACAAGCCTCCAATTTGTGAAGAACATTATCCATCCTCAAATCCACAACTTCCTCCCTAACCATGGCCCACTTTGACACTCCAATTGACAACAAAAAAAAGATTTGAATAGCCCAAACTGACACCTCTAAAAGTTCCAACATTCTTCTCTTTCCAAATAGACCAAATTATGGCAAAAGGATTAAGTCTCCAAAGAATAGTGTCATGCCCCCAAACTGGACCTCCAATAACAACGGTGTGTGGTCCACCATAATTACTTGCCCCACACCGATGTTATTCCAATAGGATATCGCGTGTAAGGATATACATGGTTCCATCACATTTATAGCACATTTCATAATACAATTCATCAGAAGCAATATCAATCTATCATCAAGCATATATCATGACCATCCATAATGGATTACGATGTCAAAGCCTAACTAGTCCATCAAAGAAGTAGTAAAGTGTCGGAGCATTTAAGGTTTAACCTTACGGAGAGTATTCAAGGGGAGTGTCCCTCACCAAAATGGTGAGGGATGGATGCACTTGAATATTTCCCTAACTTTATTACATATTTTATATCAAATACAATCACAAAACTATACATCTGAAACCAAGAGGCCACAACGCCAAGACTCTCGAGTGTGTCGTCCTCGCACAAAGCTCACTCCATGTCGTCCGGAGTCCACTCAACTAGCCGAGCTGGTGTATCCTCCGGCGCCTCTATCTCCAGGACAAGGATGGTGGCAAACTCTCCTACAATATTGCCAAACATGACAACTGAGAGCTATTCAGCTTCAGGCCTCTCAACTAGCAGTAACAAGGGTACAGTTAACCGTAAGACTCCCATAAGCTTACCGTAAATGCTCTAAGTTGCTTTTTCCATAATGTTGTTTTTCAACATTTTGCTCTATGGTGACCTTACGGCTAACCGTAGGTCATCCCACGGCAACGGCGAGCCGTAAAGCTAACCACAGATAAATCGCCCTAATTTGACCATCGATCAAACTAGACGTTGTTGAAGATCGTCGGGGTCGTGGCTAGCCTACCATGTCCACGGGCTAGTCTCTGCCCACGGCTACCTAGCTCTACCTATAAATTACGATCTCATTTTAATGGCTGCAACTAATGTGATTTTGCGCCCTGAAGGTTTTTTAGGACCCACTAGAATGAATTACTAGTTCTAATTTAACCAATCAACGCAGCGGAAATAAACCAATCAGACAGAACTAACAAATAAATCTACCAAGCAATTACCACAAGAAGTCAGACATAAATTTTACGTGGAAACCCTATCGAGGGAGAAAAATCACGAACCAAAAATCAAGAGTTCACGAACAGTTTACAAGATATACTCACAGGCTCCTTTACCTCAGTATGTACCTCGACATAAAGACCGTAGTTGTTGTTGCACATAATCCACTAACACGACTTCCACCGTGCATCGTTCTCCTTACTTGATCTCCTCGCACCTTGTCCACCAAGATGATCAATCTTCTACAAGAGAGTAGAAACAACAAAACCTTCTAAAGCAGCCCTTCAGAACAATATCTCAATGGCTCTAAAGAAACAAGAGAATCTCTCTTAGGGTATTCTAATCTCAGATCAAGAGAGATAATTAACTTCTTGTGTGGACACTTTGGGTTGAGAGAAACACCCAATAAATAGCCTCAATTTCGTGCATAAGTCTTCAAATCATAATCGACTCAGAATAGCACTCATCTTCAAACTCTTTGAAAGAGTTCGGATCCGACTGAGCTTTCCCGTCCAAGCTCGTTATAACGCGACATCATTCTATCTCGGCCTGACTGTATGTTCTGTCACCAGCATTTTTTCATTTTTGGTCACCTTATCTCTTGGTCAACTAACTTTTGGACCCTATCACTCTTTCTGACAGCAGGCTAATGAATTAATATTCTAACAATCTCCCCCTTTTGACAATTCTTGGGCAAAATCTCAAGAAAAATACAAGTTGATCTACCCAAAAGTAAAACTCAAAATACATTGAATTTCAAAATAAAAAAAAATTAGCACTGTAGATCTTGTATTGCCTTTGCTTGCCTTTGCTGACATAGCTCCCCCTAGCATCATTCTTCTCCCCCTGTTTTTATTCATAATTGACAAACAAATATTATCATGCAACTTCTATCAATCTGGAAGCAGTAGGTCCCCCTCAATATGATCTCCGTATCAGCATTGGGGTGGGGGCTTGATCTTGCAAATTAGGGGTGATGATGCTTAGGCACACACACTTGTAAATTTAAATATTTCAGCAAAGTGTGTACCAATACAGAAGGTATGTCTTCTTTCTTGACCTAGACAGCTTTAGTATTCTTCTTGTTCAGCTCAGTCTTCTGCGTTTTTCATTGCTTTTGATTCGGTAAACTTCGCAGCTTGTTGCAATGGGGTTGAATGTGTCTTTTAATTCCACAATGATGACAGGTGGGAATTTGTTCAGGACGTGACACATTCTGCTTCTTTGGAGCTTTCTTTGCAACACTAACGACATGATTAGTAATAACTGAATTTTTAACAAAATAACTTTTACCTTTGGCATTTAACGTGGATACTCCATTAGCGTAGCCAATGCCATGCTTGTCAGTGTTTATCTTTTGACTGCACAAGATGTCATCTAATATTTTAGACCCGGTATTCATCCTGTCCAATGAAGCTTTAGCAGTGTCTAACTCAGATAGAACCATCTTGCGTCTTTCATTCAGACCAGAATTCTCTGCTTTCAAAGTCTTCATATAAGAATCAAGCAAGTCATACTTTTGTGATGCTGCAGTCAATTTGTCAGCCAACCTATTATTTTCATCCTCCAATTTTTATACTTTTACAAACGCTTCTGCAAGTTCAACTTTCAAGGAGGAATTTTGCGCTTGGCCACTTTTTCATTCATCTTCATGGTTTTCTTGAAAAGTGTTTCATATTCAGCTTTCCAATCTGGTTTTTTCCTTTGACACAATATCTTGATCAGTCTCAGCTTCGGAAGAAACATGGGAAGCAGCAAAACTAGAAGTTGTCATAAAAGCAATAAACTTCGCCTTGCCAGTGTCAGACTTGTCAGACTCAGGATTTTCATCATTCTCATCAGAAGTTTCATCTTCCCAAGTAGTATTCAAACCCTTATTATTAGATTTTTTTTTTTTGTTTCCGCAGTCATTAGCATTGTGTCCATAGCCTTGACACTCATAACATTGAATCCCTTTAAAAGATTTCTTCTTTCCAGAGTTTTTAGGGATCCTCACATTGGTTTTCTGCCCCTTCATAAAAAGCTTGAATTGCTTCATGAACTGTACAGCAACTTGGGGATAAATTTCCTCGAAATCTGAATCTGAATCACTTGCAACTTTTTTATATGATTCATTGGACGCTTTCTTGAATGATTCCTTGAACGCTTTCAAAGCAATACCTTGAGATCTTGTCTTCCCATTAGGCCTAAGGTTTGCTTCAAAAGTTTGTAGGTTGCCAACCAACTCATCAACTTTGAGCGTATTCAGATTGTTATTTTCCTCTATAACCACAACCTTTCCATCAAACCTTTCAGGAAGAGACCGCAAAATCTTTTTCACAATTCTGTTTTCAGGAATTGGCTCTCCCAGAGTAAAGGTATCATTCACAATTGCATTCAGCTTCGAATTGAAATCATCAAAAGTTTCATCATCTTCCATCTTTATGGTTTCGAAGGCTGTATACAATTTCTGAAGTTTCGACTGTTTGATAGTGTCAGTCCCTTCATGCACAGTCTGTAGAATATCCCAAGCTTATTTCGCAGTAGTGCATGCAGAAATCCTACCAAAATCAGACATATTAACTCCATTATAAATAGCATTCAAGGCCCTAGAGTTACAAGTGGCAGTCAACTCTTCTTCCTTAGTCCACTTATCTTCAGGTTTGGGACCAGTTACCCAATCAGCAGTAATAGTGGGCAATGAATAGCTATTCACAACAGATTTCCAAACTTTCAGATCTATGGCTTTCAAGAAGGCAATCATCTTGGCTTTCCAATAAGCATAATTATTACAATCCAGCAGAGGAGGCCTATTGGTTGAAGTGCCTTCACGGTGATTATCTATTCTAGCAAATATGGATCAACACAATAAAATAGTGTAACCTGCTCTGATACCAATTGAAGGTCTTTTAGGACCCACTAGAATGAATTACTAGTTCTAATTTAACCAATCAATGCAGCGGAAATAAACCAATCAGACAGAATTAGCAAATAAATCTACCAAGCAATCACCACAAGAAGTCAGACACAAATTTTACGTGGAAACACTATCCAGGGAGAAAAACCACAAACCAGAAATCAAGAGTTCACGAACGGTTACAAGATATACCCACAAGCTCCTTTACCTCAGTCTGTACCTCGACCTAATGACCGTAGTTGTTCTTTCACAGAATCCACTAACACGACTTCCATCGTGCACCGTTCTCCTTACTTGATCTCCTCGCACCTTGTCCACCAGGATGATCAATCTTCTGCAAGAGAGTAGAAGCAACAAAACCTTCTAGAGCAGCCATTCAGAACAATCTCTCAATGGCTCTAGAGAGACAAGAGAATCTCTCTTAGGGTATTCTAATTTCAGATCAAGAGAGATAATTAACTTCTTGTGTGTACACTTTGGGTTGAGAGAAACACCCAATAAATAGCCTCAATTTTGTGCATAAGTCTTCTAATCATAATCCACTCAGAATAGCACTCATCTTCAAACTCTTTAAAAGAGTTCGGATTCGACTGGGCTTTCCTGTCCAAGCTCGCTATAGCGAGCATGTGTCTCGCTATAGCGAGACATCGTTCTGTCTCGGCCTGACAGTATGTTCTGTCATTAGCGTTTTTGCATTTTTATGACAGTATGTTCTGTCATCAGCGTTTTTGCATTTTTAGCCGCCTTATCTCTTGGTCAACTGACTTTTGGACCTTATCACTCTTTTTGACAGCAGGCTAATGAATTAATATTCTAACACGCCCTCTTCTAGACCACAAACTAACACCCAATTACACTCATTTGGAGCCCTAAAAATCAGTCTCCACTTCACTCTAAGGACTTCATAGTCACATCTATGAGCATTCTAACCTCCCACCGAGAGTGATTAGTGGAACCTCTACTTCTAGCGATTGGGTTCGCTACAAGTAAAACCAATACATACCCACTTTTCTTTTAAAGATAGCCCCCCTAACATTGGGCTCGTCCTCGCTTTTAGCACCTTTCCCCACAACCCAGAAACCCATTACTAATTAGGAACCTTTAATTTTAGGCACCCAACCCCACTCATTTTCACTATATTCGGAGACAATAGTCCTTCTCGATAGAGCTTTCTCCTCCTCCCAAAACCTCTACCACCACTTAGCAAGTAATGCCCAGCTATTTGATTCCAAACTACCCAAACCCAACCTAACACCAGTGAATTTTTATGGTTGTTGAGCCGCAGGACCATGGTCGTTGGAGAGCCCAAGTGGCCTTTGCATCCCATTGGTGGAGAGGAGATCCGTTCTAGGTGAGTCATTCAGATTATTGTATTTGGAGTGTGCCCTTCTTGCATTGACTTTCTCCTTTTCTTTCTCTTTACTTTGGAGGCCCCCTTGGCTTGCAATCATCATCTCATCTAAGAATTTAGGCATGAGGAAATGTGGCCATGTCCTATGGGCGTTTCAAACTATACCCTTGCTATTTTATTTATAATATAGTGAAACACAAGCATATATACAAGAAAGACAATGGAAGGGCATGATAAAGTTCACATGAGTTGCTTTTGAGTGCTTTGAGTGAGCATAGGGTGGTGTTATTTTGATTTAATTAAGGTGGATGAGTGGATGAGAGACAATGGAAGGATGATGGGTGTACCCTCTGAATAATGAACTTTGAAAATTGAATGTGAGAGAGATTAAAATTATGGCTATGTCACCTTTTTTACTCATTCTAGGTTTTGGTTCTCCTTTTTTTTTTTTTCCCTCCCCTGTTTTTGGCAGATGACCTGCAATTAAATAAGTGTTATTTCACAACAAGTTTAAATTAGGACCGGACCACCCTCTTTACACCTAAATGACATATCAACTCTGCTTTTTGGACATACGAACTCGTTTTCAACGACCCTATTGCCCTTGATATAGAAAGATTGTAACATATTACTATTTGGTTTCATAGCTAGGCTTGATATGCATAGTATCCTAGTATAGATGTAACTAATCAATTACACGCATGTATAATATTGTCCGCTTTGGCCCACTTAGGGGTGTTCACGGGTCGAAACCCGCGGGTTTCGGGTCAAACCCGACCCGACCCGTCTAAAATTTTGTGGGTGAAAACCCACCCGAACCCGACCCGTTTGTGTCACGGGTCAAACGGGTCACGGGTTCAACGGGTCACGGGTCACGGGTCGCGGGTCTTTTTTTTTTTTTTTTTTCATGTAGAAGACCAAATTGTTTATGCAAACAACTTTCAGATAATTGTTAGAGAACTAAAAGTGATTAGATGTAATTATGTAAAATAAAAAGTGGTTGCGGTTGTTTGCTGGCCTTCTTTTGTACCATGGGTAGGGGTATACAAAAAAAAATAGTTGCGGTTTGACTCGAAAATCACGTCCAATTTCAACTACGTAATCACTCTCATCTTGACCATTAATTCAATGGTCACCAATTAAATGATTAAATACAATCAACAAGATATTCAAGATTAACAAATCTAAACAAACTGATGTCTAATAGATGTAATAACTAATAAGGCTTCAAAACGTACCGTGTTTTTCATGTGAGATCACCTTAATCTGTTGATAGGAATAAAATAAATGTTCCTCGCACTAAATATATTATAGTATACATGGGCCTTGAGTTCATAGATATGAGACCAATATAATAACTCAAATATTTAGAAATTGGTCGGTGAACTACATCTAAGAGAAATTAAAACCACATCTTGACAAATATCTCTTGGATTTTTATCCTTGGTCTTCTACAAAAAAAAAAAAAAAAAAAAAAAAAAAAAAAAAAAAAAACGGGTTCACGGGTCACCCGCCAACCCGACCCGTGAGACCCGTTACCCGTACCAATGGTCACGGGTCGGGTCGGGTCGGGTCGAGCACAAAAAATGTGTGTGGAGTGACCCACCCATTGACCCACGGGTCGGGTCGGGTCGGGCTATGGGTCATTTTGTACACCTCTAGGCCCACTGGCCTCACGGCTTTGTTTCTGATGTGTTCAACCCATCAAAAATCCACACTCGAACTAGTCAATAGTCGGCTCTAATACCATTTGTAATGCCCCACCCTATGGCTCTGGGGGCATGCAAGGTAAGGGCCCTACTGTGCAGTAGCCTGCCCACGGCAGGGGACCCACACTCGAACTAGTCGAGAGTCGGCTCTGATACCATTTGTAATGCCCCACCCTACACGCATGCATGATATTGTCCGCTTTGGCCCACTGGCCACACGGTTTTATTTCTGATGGGCCTCAACCCATCAAAAGGCCTCATGCAAGGTAAGGGTGTAAGCTCTACATATAATCCCAATCACTTTCCTCTCTATAGTCGATGTGGGACTCCGGGGCGTCACATTTATAAGGGGGGTGGAATGTGACGCTCCGGAGTCCCACATCGACTATAGAGAGGAAAGTTATTGGGATTATATGTAGAGCTTACACCCTTACCTTGTATGAGGCATTTTGATGGGTTGAGGCCCATCAGAAATAAAATCGTGAGACCAGTAGGTCAAAACGGACAATATCATACATGCGTATAGGGTGGGGGAAGTTGACAACCACTAAAGCACAAATAAGAATGCTACAGAAAACTACTTGTACCTACTATACTTACAATATATGATATGACTAGGTTACTAAAAGATTGGTGTACTCATGACAAGTTTAAAAAATAATAAATAAAAAAAAAGAAGAAGAAGAAGAAGAAGTGAATCCGAAGCTCTCAAAAGCAAAAAGTCCTAAAATTATTGTTAGATTAGGACTCTATATTTTTAAGATGAGTTATTAAATTTTTGTGTTTTTGTAAGTAAGAAATTTTATTTTTATTGGATATAGATACTTCAATTAAAATGAAATATCTTTATCTTTTTTGTTAGGCAATGACATGTCCCTAAACCTTCTGGCTAGATCGAGTCAGTTGAGATTAACATTGGAGATATTTGTTTTGGCGTTCTTCATTTGTACTTAGCTTAGATTTCAAGTCTGGCCGCATTTATTATACCAAATGAAGGTAAGGTGAATTCCAAGAGAGAGGTTTTCTCTGTTTTTTTTTTTCTTTTCTCATTTTACTTATACTTACTCTCTACTGAAAGCATTTGTTGTCCCCAACCAGCTTGAGACTTTTTTTCTCTTTTACACGAAGGAATTTATTATGTCTTCTTTAGTTGGCCTAGTAGACAATATTTTGTCCATTTCTCTTTCTTTTTTGTAAGCTCTTTGCGAGTCTTCTACTCAAAAGTAAAAAAAAAATTGGGGTGCTTTGATAATTTAATTTTGTTTTTTTCCAGCTATAGTTTGAAAATAGTGACACACCAGAGATGGTCACTTTGTGCCGATCTCTGACAAATATTGATTGATTGCCAAAATCTCTTGTAGAACTGTCTAATATTAGAGGATGCTTACTGGTTATCTTACCTGATTAGGGTATCTCGATGTTGTTGCACTGTTTATTTGCCTGTCGTTGATCCTAGTCAGAATCCTCCCACCCACTGGGTGTTTTTTGTTTCATGGTTTATCAAAGGTAAGAAGATCGTCGGTTGGCTCTTCAGCAAGTGGAAAGGAGATCGAGCAGAGTATTATGGGACATCATGTGACATGTTGGAATGGTTAGCCCCTCCGACCTCACGTGCATTGTATAGAAAGTTATAGCCGTTGAATAGTCTCTCTCTCATTTAAAGCCATGAGATGTGCGGTTAAAATTTGAGCTGGGACTCTCTCATTTGAAGCCATGAGATGTGTGGTTAAAATATGAGCTTTTTCCAGTTCACGAGTCTGGATTCCATGTTTTTAAGAAACAGGAAGATATTATTTCATTCAATCCTAAATCACCAACCGTATAAAATCTTATGCGAGCTAATGCATCATTTCAGTTGCTTTCTTGTACTCAGAAAATCAAAGAAGATGTTTTACACAGTTGGTGATTTAAGATTATATAAAACAGTATCTCCCAGCCTCTACCTCTACAAAAAAAGGAATCCGAACTCCCAGCTCACTGATCCAACAAGTTTTGAAGGACCGATGATTGTGCATTTCTTGCCTTTGTCAAATGGATGGCAATGTTGATCAAAACTGAATTTTTGGCAAATGGATATTCCATAATTTTTCAAAAAGATTTGGGGGGAGCAATGGTCGTGCAACATGCCACATGTTATGCATTTGTTGCCGTAGTTTCACTTAAGTTAGGGAGGGACGCAAACGGGTCAGGCAAGTACAGGCAGGATCTCAGTAGGGCCCGTGTGAACCAATGAAGACAATCAATCAAGTAGTGTAAGGGCGACCACTTGACAACCACCTTTGAGTGAGTCGACACGTGTCATGTTGGTGGGTCCTTCGGATTCATGTATCCCCATTTCAATTGGTGCGCCAATAGACCCTTAACATGCCTGATGCTTTGTAGTATATATACTCAATTATAAATGAGTTACGCTACATAACTCGCCGGCTGTTTTTCAAAAAAAAAAAAAGAACGAAAGAGAGTTTTTAAGAATCTCTCTCATGTTCTTATTATACGTAATATAAAAAACAAATATGAGATAGATAAAAAATGAAAGAATGAATCCGTATTACTCTTAATTCTTTTGCTTTTTCACTTACTTCTCTTTTAACTCTTGTGTTGTTTTCTCCTTTTACATGTAAAGATAAGACGAGGGAAAAGAAGTAGAAGCAAAACTTTCAGAACCTTTGCTGTTGTGGATTCCTTTTCTGTATAATATAATTTATTTAAAGAGAATAATAAAAGACGCTTCGACCAATGAGATTCAGATCTCGTGCTTGCCCTCTTTGTCATTTTTGTAGTAGCCGAGTTTCCAAAATCTTAACTAATTTAGTTTAGTTGGCCAAGCTTTTCCATTACTAAGGGCCCCCTTTATTTAAAGCTGAAATCTGAAACGCTGATTCTTGTTGTATTAATTGTTTATAAGAGTACTACGGGTACTACAGCTATGGGAATCAAATACTAACCACAATACCTTGTTTGTTTTCTTTCGAATGATTGCTTATGTCTGTGAGAGAGAGAGAGAGAGAGAGCAATTGAAATTTTGCGGGCTTTGTACAGGTGGGCTCGTGCTTTCTTCGCGCGATGACAATTTGGAAAAAAAAAAATAGTAATAATAAAAAATGAATCAGGTAAGGATGGAAACCGGGGATTCAATTTAGAAAGTGGTTCCGCGGCCAAACATTTCCTTAGGAAGTTATTTTTTTTAGGGACTTCGGCCGAAGGTCTCTCAAAGTATGACTGTATTGCAAACAATTCACAAAAAAAAAAAAGTCATAGAGCCAAAGGTCCCTCCCATACTTTTTCATACCTGAAATATCTAATTAATTACCTTTTCTTTAAATCATAACCCATGAATGGTGGGATATCCCATTAATAATGGCCAACTAACATTTAATTGTCTACGATTAATGAAATCTCTAGATTTTCAAATAAATTCTAAAAACACACAAATAAATTTCAAAATAAAGAAAATAAATTTTAAAAAAATGAAATAATTTCAAAAAATGCAATAAGTTTCAAAAAGAAAATCAATATATAATCAAATACCGCAAATAAATTTAAAAATATGCAAATAAGTTTCAAAATATCTAAATAAATTTCAAAAAATATAAATAAATTTCAAAAGACTCAAATAAATCTCAAAAGATCCAAAGAAAATTTCAAAAAATGCAAATAAATTTAAACTAATGAAAAGAAATTTTTAAAAATGCAATAATTTTAAAAAACGCAATAAATTTGAAAAGACACAAATAAATTTCAAAAGACGCAAATAAATTTAAAAAACGCATATAGATTTCAAAAAACGTAAATAAATTTGCTTAAAAACTCAGATAAATTTTGAAAAAAAATCAGATAAATTTACCAAAAATACAAGAAATATGGCAGAAAACAGATAAATTTGAACAACACTCAGATAAATTTGACAAAAACTCAGATAAATTTGAACAAAACTCAAATAAATTTACAAAAAATTTAGATAAATTTACCAAAAATACAAAGAAATATGACAGAAAACAGATAAATTTGAACAACACTCAGATAAATATGACAGAAAACAGATACATTTGAACAAAACTCAAATAAATTTGACAAAAACTCAGATAAATTTGACAAAGACTAAGATAAATTTGACAAAAAATAAGATAAATTCTCTTCTCAGTAAAGCCTGCAACTAAGCTCTTCTCTCTCCACTCCTTCGCCTTTCCTCGCTCTATATCCAATTCGACGGTCGCCGATAAAAGGATTCACCCACAGCATGCATAGTAGTAGAATCAGTTTCCTGCTTCACGGGTTAGGCCGAATTGACCCAAACTAAACCTGGCCTGTTTTAGGCTCTGGGCTGGGCTTTCGTAGTAGGTCAAGTCAGAACTGACCTTGAACCCAACCTGGCTTGGGCGAAAAACCTAGATCCCTTTCTCTTTCGTTCTGTTCTGGTTTTTGTAACCAGAATGAGAACCAGCACCTGCGCTTATTGCCTTCTTGTGCAGGAGTCTTATTCCTCTCCTACGATGGCGCAGCAGTAGCGAGACGGCGGCGAAGGCTCCGACGACACGCAGGAAGTCATTTTCTTCGATTTGGTTCTACTACAGAACTTTGATTCTTCCTTCTTCTTCCTTGCGTTTCAGAAGACGAAGATCCAAGCACCTTTTTCGTGCTTCTCCGGCGGCGACTGGCACAGCCACGGGCGGACTACGGCAACATCGAGTAAGAGTCCGGAGTCCAGCTTCCTTCTCCCATTCCGACAGAGAATGACGACTTGTGCAGCGACGGCTTGTGGGTTCTTCTCAGGTCTGCGCGGCAATGTGCAGCGCTGCAAGGCTGCAACCCGGGTCCTCTTCATCTTTTGACAGCAACAGGCAACTCAAACTAGAGATCGATTCGGTCCTCTGATTCTTCTGTTTTTCTGGCGAGCGTGAAGCACCGACGACGACTCAACGATGTCCAAATCCTCTGCGATTTCTGTGATTTTCAGTTTGGAAATCTAAATCCACTTCTTCTACAACGCGAGCAGCGCCTGGGAACACTGCAACTCAACGTCTTCGTCCTCGGCAACGATCGAACCAAAGCGCGGAACAGAGATGGAAGTTCTCTATTTTTTTTTCTTTTTCGATACTGCAACTCCAAGTTCGGCAAACCGAGAACCTTGATATCCCAACAGAGATCGGAAACGATCTCTCTTCTCTGCGACGAAGCACCACGAATAGAAATCCGGAAACACTTGATATGATCCGTCAATTGCAATGCAAGACAATCCACTTGTTGACTAAGCCGAAAGATAGAAGAAGTCTTTAAATTTAGGGGAAGTTAAGAACGAGGGATAATTCAAGATTTGAAATTTTAAATTTTAAATTTTTATACCTAAAATGGTTGGAAGGGCAATTTAGTCCTGAAAAATGAAAACATGTGGGCACAGGGACCTAAGGCTGAAAAAAGCCAGTTGAGTGGACCAGAGGCCTCAAAAAGTATTTCCTTGGACTGGATGCTGGAAACATTGACTTATAGGGACCTTTCACTAATTTTGCCTTCTTTTTATCAACTCATCCATTTAAAGTTCGAGCCTCCCAACTAAAAAAAAGTTGGTCCCACTTCAAGATTGATCGCTTGATAACAAAAGTGGTCGTGAATTTTGTTTATTTAATTATTCTGTAAGTGGTCATGAGTTAATCACAATTTTTTTAATCAAACCTTCAATATTGGCCAACTTATTTGCCCCCCACCCCCAAGCCCACCTGTTTCCACCCTCAGGCCCACAAAGTGTAAAAAATTAGATATATAGGCTGTGACATTCTCACAAATTACTCAAGATCTTTATAGAATTAAGATAACCAATTTCAATATCTCTGCATTTATTAGTTCAATAACACAAAGTAAATAGTTTACATTATAAATATGGGGTCATAGCAATGAGAAAAGATAAAGGTAGTTGATGGGCTCCATGAAAATGAGTTTTCCATATGAAGTGTATCGGCGCCTTCTTTGCAAAAGTGGATACGAATCACTTTCGCACCTATTTTAGCATGAAACTTCTACTGTGTTAGTGGTCCCATTTACACACCATTTTCACACTTTATGTACGCATCGCAAACAAATATGACGATGCATAATCCTTTTGCACATGAATTATTTACTTATGTAAAAAACTGCAAACAAGTGACCCCTTATCCATTATTTCATTGACATGGACTTGGATAGGTGCCTCACTACTTTAACTGATCTAAGTTTTAGTTCAAGTCCAAATTCTCTGAAGCTTTTACTCATAGAATTTCTGAGTTCAACCAGTGGGACTCCACATTTAACAAAATCAAATGATGGAACTCGAAGTGCGGCTCACATAGTGAAAATCAAAGCCACTCAAAATGAACACCCCTATCTTATAAGATATCGTCAGATTTTACTTTAAGATTGATTAAGACCTTGATTAATGCAATCATATGCGTTAGTAATCATATTCTTAATCCATAAAGGCAGCTTGTATCAGGTGGGGACAATGAGTGCCACTGTCATGCAATGCGTCTTGCTTTTCTTGAGAGATCAAGAGTTGTATCCGGTAAGGGATCGAACACCTGTAACTAAAACTATCAAGAGGTTGATAAGGTAGGTGAGCGAATAAGATGAAACCAGATTTACCAGTGACTCGCCGAGAAATATAAAGGGGCTTTGGTCGGAGGTCCCTCAAAGCATGACTTTGTTGTAAACAGTCCACAAAAAAAAAATCATGCAGCCAAAGGTCCCTCTCTCCATTTTCTCACACCTAAAATGTCCAATTCACCCTTTCTTTAGATCATATCACATGATTTGTGGGATATCCCATTAATAATGGTCAACTACCATTTAATTGCCCACGATTAATGGAATCCCATTAGTTAATGAGATTTTTAAATAAATTCTAAAAACACACAACTAAATTTCAAAATAACGAAAATAAAATTTGAAAAATGCAATACTTTCAAAAAAAATGCAATAAATCTCAAAAGAGAGCACAGAAATTTAAAAAGACACAAATAAAATTCAAAAGATCCAAATAAACTTCAAAAAATATAAATAAATTTCAAAAGATGAAAATCAATTTAATCTCAAAAGAATGCATAGAAATTTAAAAAGAGACAAATAAATTTCAAAAGATCCAAATAAACTTCAAGAAATATAAATTAATTTCAACATATAAAAATCAACTTCAAAACACGCAAATAAATTTCAAAAGATCCAAATAAAATTTAAAAAATATAAATAAATTCCAAAAGATGAAAATAAATTTCAAAAGATCCAAATAAATTTCAAAAAATGTAAATAAAATTCAAAAGACGTAAATAAGTTTCAAAAGACGTAAATAAAATTAAAAAATACAAATAAATTTTAAAAAAATGCAAATACATTTGCCAAAACTAAGATAAACCAATTTTATAAATTTCAGGAAAATTTGTCAAAAATTCAAGTATTTTTACAAAAACTCAGTTAAGTTTATTTTAAAAAATTAAATAAATTTCAAAAGAACAGCCTAACTTTAGTTCAAAAACTCAGTTAAAATTTGTCAAATGGATATAAATTTGTTAGAAAATCAGCTATATTTTTCAAAAACTCAAATAAATTTGCTACAAACTCATATAGATTTGTCCAGAACGTAGATAAATTTGTTCCAGAACTCAGATAAATTAGCAAAAAACTCAGATAGATTTGTCTAGAACTCAAAGAAATTTATTTCAGAACTCAGATAAATTTACACAAAACTCAAATAAATTTGACAAAACTCAGATAAATTTACGCAAAACGCAGATAAATTTTATAAAAAAAACTCAGAACTCAGATAAATTAAATATAAACTAATATATACGTTCCGTCTACTTTGTAGATCTCAGTTGATACGAATCCAAAAAAAAAAAATGGAGTGCGATTCTGAATCCGGATGATTCAGAAAATCCAGAATCAAATTTGGTCGTTTAAATGGTCAAACCTACTTTGCTGGGCTTCTGGAGCAGGCGGACTGGACCGGACCTAGAACTGACCCAAGACCTGGGAGTGGCCCAAGGACTCGTTTTCTTTGTTTTCTCTGTTCCTGGAAATAGAACAGAGACTGCAAAATAAAAAATGCGTGAGAAATTATGGGTCCCACTGCAGATGAGCTGAAGCGGTCGGACGGTAGCGATCATGATCGGAATATCTTGATTTGTGATCCGGATGCGCTGGAGGTCGTCGGACGGAAGGAGCCGATGGTTTTGGGGCCGAATTCCACTCTCCTGTAGGGATTTGAGAGGGGACCGGCGGCAGCCGTACGGCTTTCGCTTCTGAAGGTGTCAAATTTCAAGGGCGGGACGCCGGAGGTGGTGGAAGCGAGGTATGTCGTGCTTGCGCTGGTGCTGCCGGGGGACAGGAAGAGGTGGGGAGTGGAGGAGCTCGAGATCGTGGAGGTGGTGGCTGACCAGGTGGCAGTAGCGCTGTCGCATGCGGCGGTGCTGGAGGAGTTGGTGCGGATGCGGGAGAAGCTGATGGAGCGGAACATGGATCTGAACCTAGAACATGACCGATTTGCGTCGATTTCTGTAACCAGAAATCGACGACCAACAACTCTTTTGCTTTCTCATTCCTTGAGTCAGGCGATGGCACGGGAGGAGGGAAGATTTGTCATCTGTCGAGTGGATCGATAGGATTTAGGAAGGAGGGAGGAGGGAATATTTGAAATTTTTAATTTTAAAATTTATGCCTAAAACTATTGAAAGGACAATTTAGTCCTAAAAAATGAGATAGTGTGGGCTAAAGGACCTCTCACTGCAAACAGTCTAGCTGAGTAGACCATAGGCCTTAATAAGTTTTTCCTTGGACTGGAGGCTGGATACATTCACTTATAAGGACCTTTCGCTAATTTTGCTAAAATATAATATGTGGTTAGGTAATGGCTTGAGATATATAACAAAAACATTCACCTCCTATGGGACCACCTAAATGCATGGCAATAAAAGCGACAGAGGTCATATAGGTATGAAAGAAAATAAAAGGTCGACCTAACATTAGGGAGTCCGGATTCCATGTCGCATGAATTAATGGAAATACTCAAGTTTCAGGTCAATAGAAGTGGATCCCACTGCCCAATTGAACACATGAAAAAAGTGTGATTGGGTGTTTATGTGGCATCGCTACTGACATGGTGTTAATTACGTTTATGTCTTGTACTCGATTGTATGGTGGGGTCCACTGCTATTGATTTGAATTTTGAAGATATATTCATGGATGGGATTGAACACATGACGAAAATGTACCGGATGCTAATGTGGCATCGCTGTTGATGTGGTGTTAATTACATTTCCATCTTGGGCTCAATTATACCATGGCCCCACTCATATTGAACTAAGTTTTGAGGATATATTCATTGATGGGATTCAGCTTGAACGGACTCGATTATAACTTTGTGGGACCCATGATTGAGTTTCCGATATGTGGTACACAACTCTCGTGTAATATCTTTTTAGTTGGATAAAGTAATGGACAAGTATATTTATTCTCCATCGTAGTCTCTGATGCTTCATGACGACTCGATTAAACGGTATAGATAGAATTGTTAAGCCCCACATCTTCTTTCTTCTCGACTTTGAATGAATAGGTATCAATGTAGAAACTGTTGGGTGTTTGTTAGGTTTTTGGTTTTATTGGCTAATTCATGGGTTGGACATGCAAGACTCCTGGGGTCTTTTGAATTGTATTTCTTGTTTAGAAAAGGACTCTAAAGATAGAAGATTGGAAGGACTCTAAGAAGAAAGTATGAAAGAATTAGAAGAAGGAGCTGGAATAAAAGAGTGTTAAAATTCCAGATCAACCAAAATGGGGTCCGCTCGAGCGGACAAAGTCAGAATAGCCAGACGCTGAAACAGAACCTCATCCGCTTGAGCGGACATGTGGCAGAGTCCTACGAAAAATTAGAAACATCTTCTAATTGTGCTCATGCTGCTTGTTTTAATCCTAATCAAGTTAGGCATCCTTAAGCACGACCTACGAGCTATTTAAAGGACTCAATGGCTATTCTAAAGTGACAGATCTCCTTTCAAAGTTCTGAGTTAGAGATTTAATTGAGAGAAATCTTCTCTAGAGATTTATGAAAGAGTTGTGCTGTCAAGTTCTCTAGAGAGCTAGCTTCTTCTGCATCATTTGTAGAAGATCATCTTCTTGCGTAAAAGATTTGAGGAGTCAAGCGCTGGATTGAGTCCGTTGCAATCAATGGTGTGAAGTCGTTGGAGCGTGAAGCGGCACAATGTAACTTCAGTCTTTAGATATGGGATATTTAGGGAGGAAATCTGAGTATCTTGTAATTCCAAGATTCATAGTGTTTGATTGTTGATTCAGTTCGGATCGGTGGTTTTTCACCCGATTAGGGTTTTCCACGTTAAATTTGGTGTCCTTGTGGTGTGTGCATATGATTTTATTTTCGCTGCATTATTGTTTATTTTTTCACACTATTGGGTTGATTATTTGAGTAGACCAATCTCGAGATCGCGAACCCTAAACTTTTAATTGGTATTAGAGTAGGTTGCACTAATTTGTTGTGTTTGATCTTAAGAGATTTCTAGAATGGTGCTCAATGGAGAAGGGACATCAACTATCAAGCCTCTTTTATTTGATGGTTCTAATTATGCTTATAGGAAGTAAATGATGATTGGGTTCCTTAAGTCCATTGATGATGACATATGAGATATTGTTGAGGATAGCTTCTCTAAACCAACAATTGTGGCTAATGGACAATCTGTTCCGAAACCTAAAGTCCAATGGACTAAGGATGAGAAGCATGCCTCCAATTGTAATAACAAGGCGGTGAATGGTATATACAAAGGAGTATCTGCTGAAGAGTTCCGTAGGATATCTACTGCAAAACTGTAAAAGAAGCATAGGATGTCAGGCAGACAGTTTATGATGGACAGACACGGTGAAGCAATCAAAATTGCAAAGGCTGACTAAAGAATTTGAAACCATTGTGATGGAAGAAGATGAGATATTTGATTAAATTAAATGCCAAGCTGAATGATATTATCAATTCTGTTTTCATTCTGGGTGAAGAAATTCAAGAAAACAAGGTTGTCAAGAAAATTATGAGTTCTTTACCTACGAGGTTCGATTCTAAAGTTTATGCTATAGGAGAAAATAAGAATCTTGATACCCTCAAGGTCAACCAGCTGGTTTGAAATCTTCAGACATTTGAAGCAAACCGTTTGAATAAATAAAAATCAAAAGAAAATAGTATTGCTTTGAAAACCATCTCAGAATCAAGAAAGAAACCTTAAAAGAAAATTGAGTCTGATTCTGAATCTTAAGCTGAAGATAATATGGCTGAGTTTATGAAATGCTTCAAGAAATACATGAAGACAAAACAAGCAAATTGAAAGAATCCCAAATCTAAGAAAAATGATCCTGCAAAAGGGACAAAGTGTTTTGAGTACCATGGCTATGGCCACTATGCTAATGAGTGTGCTAACAAGAAAAAGGCTATAAAGCAAAAGGCTTTCAACATAACTTGGAATGAAGAATCTTCTGAAGAAGAAAAAGATTATGATGATAATCCTTCAGATAATGTGAATTGCAAGTTTGTGGCGTTAATGGCTGAGTCTATGTCCGACAATGATAATGATGATGAGATGTCAGATCAAGAGAAAGATTGGAAAGTGTTTTACCATACTATCTATGTTGATTGTGTCAAGATGACCAAGTATGGTAACAAAATCACTATCAAGCTCGAGGCTGCTCAAGAAGAAAATTCTGCATTGAAGATTGAATTAGAGCAAGCGCTTAAACATGTTCATCTCTTGAAAACCCAGAAAAATTGTTTGGCTAGAAATTTGACTACTGATGATAAAAAACTTGAGAAGGCTGAAAAAGAGATAGTGATGATGAAAGTTGAAAATAAAGATTTGCAAGGAAGACTGAAGATCACTTTGTTTGAGTTGAAAATAAAACAAGCTTCTCTAAATAAGATGAACATTGGTTCGAAAATTCTTACAAACATCTTGTGCAGTCAGAAGTCTCAGTTTTGATCATGGTGCATCCACTTCCGGTACTAAAGGTAAAATAATTTTTTTTTTAAGTGTTGCACATACTACTCCACATACTGCACATGTTTATAATGTGATGAGTAGTTTGAAGAAAAAAAAATGTGTCACGCGCTGGATGCACATCCACTTGTCATTATTGTTGATTAAAATAACACATTCGTGCCCATTGCAAGAAGTTGAATAGTCTACCAAAGACCAAGTAATGGCGGAAGAATTTTTCTCCACCCAAGACGGCTCAAATCTGGGTTAGAAAATCTAATCTGCCTAAGGAGTTTACTCACACTATGCTGAAAGATCAAACTACACAAGTGTGTGTGGCTACATATAAAAAGCCCTAATCAATGAGATCAAGCCCCCACCCCTAGCGCTTCTATGAAGATACATTCTGGGGGAGTTGCAAATGAGGGAGAGCTATTGATCCTAATTGACAAGAAAGCTGCATGTTATTTTCTTTAACTTTGTCAGTTATGGACAAAAAGGGGGAGCAAGGCAATGGATCAAGGGGAAAAACAAGATGTTCAGACGGAGTCAGAGACAATGCTATTCTACATGTGCTGATTGTCAATTTCTTTAAAAAAAATTTCAATGTATTTTGGGTTTTCTTTTTGGTAGATCAATTTGTATTATTTGAGGGAGTTTTATCCATGAATTGCCAAAGGGGAAGATTGTTAGGTTATTTTTTTTATTAGTTAATTCATGGGTTAGACAAAACTCTTGGGGTCTTTTGAATTGTATTTCTTGTTTAGAAAAAGGACTCCAAAGATAGAAGATTGGAATGACTCTAAGAAGAAAGTCTAAAAGAATTAGAAGAAAAAAGCTGGAAGAAAAGAGTGTTAAATTCCCGGATCAACCAAAATGGGGTCCGCTCGAGCGGACAGAGTCAGAATAGCCAGACGCTGAAACAGAACCTCATCCGCTCGAGCGGATGGACGGTCTACTCGAGCAGACATGTGGCATAGTCTTACGAAAAATTAGAAGTCTCTTCTAATTGTGTCCAAACTGCTTATTTTAGTCCTAATCAAGTTAGGCATCCTTAAGCATGACCTAAGGGCTATTTAATGGACTCAAGGGCTATTCTAAAGTGACACCTCACCTCTCAAAGTTCTGAGTTAGATATTTAATTGAGAGAGATCTTCTCTAGAGATTATGAAGGGTTGTGCTGCCAAGTTATCTAGAGAGTCAGCTTCTTCTGCATCCTTTGTAGAAAATCATCTTCTTACGAAGAAGATTTGAGGAGTCAAGTGCTGGATTGAGTCCGTTGCAATCAACGCGGTGTGAAGTCGTCGGAGCGTGAAGTGGCAGAAGGTAACTTCAGTCTTTAGATAGGAGATATCTAAAGAGAGAATCTGAGTTTCCTGTAATTACGAGATTCATAGTGTTTGATTGTTGATCCAGTTCGGATTGTTGGTTTTTCACCCGGTTAGGGTTTTCCACCTTAAGTTTGGTGTCCTTGTGGTTTGTGCATGTGATTTGATTTCCGCTGCATTATTGTTTATTTTTTCACACTATTGGGTTGATTATTTGAATAAACCAATCTGGAGATTGCGAACCCTAAACTTTCAGTGTTACTTATGCAAAGTATCATTAATCATAGTGTGTGGATACTAAATTACATTGTTACGATATATCAAACATTGAAAACTACATCGTTGACCATGCCCTAAAAACAGATCGGTGATACCTCACATGCCTAGCACAAATGGTACTCATAATTTGTTAATGGCCAATGAAAGTAGGTGTCGAACACAAGACCTCTCCAATTACTGAGTAATATTTGTCTGTACTTAAAAATAAAATGGCATAATTATATATCATATACCACTGTTCATCATCATTATCATTACCACATCTTGCTGTATTGCCACTTCACCACTATATGGTGCTAAAGTTAATGGGCAACCTCAACATAGAAGTTGTTTCAAATTTTCTGCAAATTGAATGTCATATGTCATTTGTTTTATAAGTATTTATGTATTGTTAAATGATTTAACAACTGTAATATAATTCATATAAAAGTTATAGTTCTTTTAAGTTTTTCAAATTGTTAATATTTATATATATATATACATATATATATATATATTATAAACCCCTAAACCCTAGACATGCAAACTAAAAGAAAGTCAATAAAAAGGAGAAGATGCGAGTCTCTAAAATAGACATTCAAAATTTAAACTAAAAAACAATCAATAAACAAGTAGAAGATGTTGATAGGTTTTGTAAAAGGTGTCATGCCAACTACATTTTCTTTAAAAGAGAGTATGTGAAATAGCATCAATTGATGGAGCATCGGTTAGAGATTGGGGAATAGGGATTGAGTTTTTAGATTTAGGAATTGAAATTAGAGAAAGGGGATAACGGCCCAGGTTTAAGGATTGTGGTTTTGGTATTAATATCTAGGAAAAGGGGATTGTGGTTGCAGTTTTTGGAATTAGAGATTGGGGTTTCCGCATTTAGGAGTTCAGGGTTGGATTAAATTTTTTGTGTGTGTGAGAGAGAAAGTTAGAGATGTGAAGGGGAGGCAAGATATCGTAGAGAAGTTGAGATGCCCAAAAGGATTTATTTTTTTTTTTTGCAAAAGTTGGGGTGACGGTTATTGAATACATGGGGCAAATGGCCGCTGGCCCTTAGCATTATTTGGAATTCTCATATTGAACCTAGGGCGCCCGCCCCATGTTCCCAATACATAGGTCCGCCTTTGGGTCCTACAGTTAAAACAGTTTGGACTATGATAAGTCCGGTCCCGTAACTATAGAATACAAGAGTAAATAGTAAGCCCCCTTTTCATCTAGGACAAACAAAAAGTAGAAGTTTCTCTCTCTCTCTCTCTCTCATATCTTCCCTTTTATCCGATACATACTCACACACCCGCAAATCTCCCCTTTCATATGGTAGATACACACCACACACTCACATCATCCAAGTACAATCCAACAAACCCAAGTATTGATCTTTGGCTGTGAGTGGATTGGCAAGTAGAAGCCTCTATATTGGAGAATGTTATCCTACGAGCAATTGCATATTGCTCAAAATTCAAATGCAGTCTAACATATGGGGTCCCCTTAGAAGCATGGCTATTAATGGGAGGAGTGCAATTGGATAGGTCTCCTTGTGGACAAGGGTTTCCGAAAAAACAGCCCCACCAGATCATCCTAATTACTGATTTAACAATCTTTAAATTAATTGCATCTTAATCATATATTTTTTATATTCAATCCAACGGTGAATGAAAGTTCAATGAGTGTGAAATTGTGCCTAATGTCAGATCAAAGGATGAGTAGACTGTCAAAAGGGCTGCATTAATCAAAAGGTGGGGCCAAAGTGGGCCCCATAGAGTTGGACCGCACTTACAGTCTAGTCGTAGGAGAACACTTTCTTCTAAATCCTACTCACTTGTTTTAAGGTGATAATTTTTTTTTTAAAAAAAGAAGAAAATGGTCATTAAAATATGTCGATCTTGGTCGACCAAATCATTTAGTATAGAAATAGAAATAGTAGTCAATTTTACGGCATGTGAAATCTGTCGCATAAACCTTTATTATTGAGGCCTTTGAAAGTAAACACTTATAAGATCCGTAATTTTGTTGAGATGGAGAGAGAGGAGGGGATATTCTTTTTATGGAAGATTTTACAAATATAACACCTCTCCCTAGGAGTCTAGGACTCCTAATCAAAATCGTGAATTTTTGTGAGATTTTTATTTTCAAGAAATAAATTTCTAATGAAAGATCTTGATTCTTCCCTGTGATTTGCTTTCTCAAGATTCCTTCAATCCAAGGTTAAAATTTGTGCGTGGCTTGTCCAAGAATGTCCTACGAAACAAGAGAACTGAATATCGTAATTAAACAAGAGACTAATCCCTCCGGCCCAGAGGGAAGCTGGGTAAACTCCCCTGTAGCCCCAGTGTCTAGTACAATTTCGAACCTATAACTTCCGGGTGCAAACCGTGGTCCTAGGCCAACTGAGCTACCCATTGGAGTTATGCCCTCTCTTTATCCATACACACAAAACAAGCATTTTACAATCGGGCGAACATCATGACAGGAAGATTGATGGATTTAAAGAGGAGAAAGGGTGAAAAAAGAAAAGCTAGGTTATAAAAGTGAAATGAAAGTCCAAGTTGAAGTGAAATGAAATTTCAATCAGTCTCAATGTTATAAGACTTTTGGCTTATTTTCAAGAAAGTGCATTAAGATCTGAATATCTCAAAATGGTATAAAAGTCTTCCACAGTTCTTTCAATCAAGTTCCCTCTCCATAAAGAATTTTTTTTTTAAATAACAAAATACCCATATGTTGTTTTTCAAATTCTACCTTTAATAAATCACTTAAGAGAAACGATCAAGTCCTACCCAAATGACCTAGTGTAACCCGCTTCAACTACCTTTACACATGCATAGTTAGAAAAAGGGGATTCCAAATAATTATAAAATTAGCTTCATTAAATAGTTATAATCATCAAAATTAAAATAACTAGTTTTAAGAACGAAAGAGGTTAATAAAAAAGATAAAAACCTATTACAAGAGAAGGATGTATTTATCATTTATCAAAAAAAATTATGGAGAGGACTTGATTGAAAATTTTGTGAAATTTGATATTTTTTTAAAATATTCATGCTTTTTTAAAAATAAGATAAAAGTCTTATACCTTTTTTAAGTTTTCCTATAAAAAATAATTAGATACACAGGAGTAAAGGAAATGCATCCCTCCCCCTCCACCCTTTTTCCCAGTTTCTTTCAACCCATTCCCATTAACCTGTACCTTGCTGCATCACCAATTTTCTTTGGTCAAAATCTCAGTTCCCACTTTCCAAGTTTTCTCACATCGCCTTGTCGGGAGCCTTTCCCCCACTCTCTCTCTCTATCTGTTAAAATTTTTTTTTCTTTTTCACTTTAACTTTTGTTTCTTTCGGACCCGATCCGTCCTTTTCACACCCGCGTACGACCATACACTATATATAACTGTGAAAATCCTAACACTGCAGTTTTGCAACTTTCTCCGCATCCTCGGCCTCTGTTTCTCCTTTCCCCTAATCCTCTCTCTCTCTTTCTTTTTCTGTTAAAAGAGAAAAAACAACAGCACAGGCATGTAAGTAGTAAGTAAGAAGAGAAAGAGACGAGGCAGTGAAAAGGAAGAAAGAAAAACAAGGCCCGTTAAAAAAGCAGAGACAAAGAAGGGGAAAAAAGAGAGGAAGGGGGCTGTTTGTAAAGCGAGAGAGAGAGGGGGGGAATTTTTTTGCAATGTCACAAGATTCTCAAGAGATAAAGACGGTGGAGCAGTGGAAATGGTCCGAAATGCAAGGCCTTGAGCTCGTGTCCGCTGCTTCTCATTCTCATTCTCCTTCACCTCCCCCTCCCCCTCCCCTAGCCCAGACCCTCACCAACCAGACAGTATTTAAGAAAGAAGAAGAAGAAGAGATCCACAAAAGAATAGGAGGAGGAGAAGAGATCCAAGACCGCAGTAGCAGTGGCGTTGGGAGCACAAGAAGAAGAAGAAAGGAAGGAGAAGAAATGGAGGCTGGTGGTGGCAGTGGTCCTCCTCCTCCTGCTGCAGCAACAACGTCTTCCAATGGGAACAAGCCGGCCCTTACTTCTGCAGGGTTCGGCGAGCTCTTCAGATTCGCAGACGGTCTCGATTACCTTCTGATGACCGTGGGGACCATTGGCGCCATCGTCCACGGCTGCTCCCTCCCCATCTTCCTCCGCTTCTTCGCGGATCTAGTCAACTCCTTCGGCTCCAATGCCAGCAACCAAGACAAGATGATGCAGGAAGTACTCAAGGTATAACCTATAATATTTAATTAATTAATTACTACTTCTCACTCTCGTCGTTCAAAGAGAGAGAGAGAGAGATGAAGCTAAGCAAAGCAATGAACAAGAAGGAAAAGCAAATAGAACCCATTTAGCCTAATATTCTATCTGAATTGAATTTTGCAGTATGCATTCTACTTTCTGGTGGTGGGCGCGGCCATCTGGGCCTCTTCCTGGGCAGGTGGGTAATCCCGCGGATCACAAACGGAAAACAGAGGAAGAAGAAGAGGAAGAGCCGTCTCTCTGATTCTCTTCTCCTCTCCTTGTGCTTCTCTGTTTTTTCTCCAATTATCTAGAGATGTAGATCTTCTTTTTTTCTTTTTCGACACTATAAAGGTGAAACGAACGAATGAAATGAATGTGGAAATGGCGGTGCAGAAATATCGTGCTGGATGTGGAGTGGAGAGCGACAATCAACAAAGATGAGAATCAAATTCCTGGAAGCGGCCCTAAACCAGGACGTCCAATACTTCGACACCCAAGTTCGCACCTCCGACATCGTATTCGCCATCAACACCGACGCTGTCATGGTCCAAGACGCCATCAGCGAGAAGGTTAGGTTCACGATGGAAAAAACATAAAAATAGATCTCTCTACTGTTGGGAACTCAATTCAGTTCATTACAATTCGACGATGTTTATCAAAGAATTAAAAAAAAAAGTGGGGTGGCTTTGGCCTTAATTCTTCTTCTTACTTGTGTGTTTTGGTTGCAGTTGGGCAATTTCATACATTACATGGCAACATTTGTGTCTGGTTTCGTGGTGGGATTCACGGCCGTTTGGCAGTTGGCGCTCGTTACGCTGGCAGTCGTCCCCCTCATCGCATTGATCGGAGTCATCCACACCACCACATTAGCCAAGCTCTCCTCCAAGAGCCAGGATGCTCTCTCTCAAGCGGGCAATATAGCAGAACAGGTACTAATATATGGAGTAGTAGTGCTAAAACTACCTCTCTCTCTCTCTTCTCCTTTTTTTTTTTTCTCTCTTTTGAGAGGAAGACGACCAAAAGAAAAAAAAAATCTCGTCTAATTCTGATTCTGATTTCCTTCCTGAAACTGAAACGAACGGCAGACGCTGGTGCAAATCCGGACCGTTCTCTCTTATGTGGGAGAATCGAGAGCACTGCAGGCCTACTCGTCGGCACTGCGAGTGGCGCAGAGGATCGGATACAAGACAGGGTTCGCAAAGGGGATGGGCCTGGGATCCACCTATTTCACCGTCTTCTGCTGTTACGCCCTCCTGCTCTGGTATGGAGGCTACCTCGTCAGGCACCACTACACCAACGGAGGCCTCGCCATCGCCACCATGTTCTCTGTCATGATAGGCGGACTGTAATAATAATAACGCACAACTCCATTCCATTCAATTCCTTTTCTTTTCAATTCGATGATGATTGATTCAATTCCATTCAGCACTTTCCTCTCTTTCATCTTTCTTACTAATCTCCAGTTTTTCTCCTTTTCTTTTACATCTTGGTGTGGGTTGCAGAGCATTGGGGCAATCTGCGCCGAGCATGGCCTCATTTGCAAAGGCCAAGGTCGCGGCGGCCAAGATCCTCCGCACCATCGATCACAGGCCGGGGATCGACCGGAACAGCGAGTCGGGCGTGGAGCTGCCCTCCGTGACGGGTCACGTGGAGCTGAGGAGCGTTGAGTTCTCGTACCCGTCGAGGCCGGAGGTCCGGGTCCTGAGCGATTTCTCACTGAATGTGCCTGCAGGGAAGACCATTGCCTTGGTGGGCAGCAGCGGCTCCGGAAAGAGCACTGTCGTCTCCCTCATCGAAAGGTTCTACGATCCCATCTCAGGTCCGTAAAATCAATCTATCAATATTCAACCAAACCAAACCAATTGCTCTTTTTATTTTCTCTCTTCTTCTTCTGCTGCTGCTTTTTTTTTTTTTCAAGAACATCTTGAACAGGTTTGGGAACTTTTTTTCATCTTCTTCTTTTTTAATCTTTATTTAGTTTGGATTTTTTACAAATAAATAAGAAGAGGAATTTTTTAAATGATATCAATTAAAGGGGTATTAACCATGATGATTTCCATTTGTTTGTTTCTCTTCCTCTTTAGTCTTTACCTTTTCTTTTGCCTGTGCAAAACTTCGGTTAGCAGTGAAAGATTCTTCAATTGGATTTGCGTTGCCCCTCTCTGTCTCTCTCTCTTTCAGATGAAATTAGAAGACTGTTTTTGCAGATCTATCCTTCGGTTATTTGCGCATTTTCCTGTTCATCTGCATGTCGATTTGAGTGAACCAAGGATTGACTGATCTGATCATACGTATGTTTATCTCACGTTAAAAGTACTGGATTCATATCAGTCAGTCAAGTCAGACGTGCAGAGAAGTTTTAAGAGAGAATGACGGGCAATCCAGAGAGAGATGATGATTTTAATGTGCGGTATGTATGTATGTATGTAATGTGGGAACAGGGCAAGTGCTGCTGGATGGGCACGACATAAAAGAGCTGAAGGTGCGTTGGCTGAGGCAGCAGATTGGGCTGGTGAGCCAGGAGCCAGCCCTGTTCGCCACCACCATCAGAGAGAACATGCTGCTGGGCAGGCCAGACGCCACCCAGGTCGAGATAGAGGAGGCCGCCCGTGTCGCCAACGCCCACTCCTTCATCATCAAGCTCCCCGAAGCCTATGACACTCAGGTCAGTCAGCTAAGCTTACTCAACTCATCATCCACCGTCGCTAATGTTGGATTATTACCATCAAACATTTGAAATCAAACCATTCAATTCAATATATTTGAAGATCAGAGGCTATAATCATCATCAGAGTCCATAAAGGTGGACCCCACAGAAAGAGTTGATGCCAGTCGGTCTCCCACCACAAATCCTCAAGCCCAAATCCATATATTGACTTTTTTATTATTATTACATGAGAAATGATCACCTGCCACCCATTCCCATGGCAACCTTCATGGTGCCTACAAAAAATGATCATTATTCTTGAATTCAAACCACTCATTAGCCCTACCCCCACCCACTTTTTTTTTTTCCCTCTCCTTTTTTTTTTTTTTTCGTTTGTCACTATCCCAACTTTCAACCCCCTATGCTAATGTGGTGTATACATGTGATCAAAATACGGATTTGTGATGATTAGGGTTCACGAGAGGATTAGTTTTAATCAATTTGGATCCTTAAACAGAAATTTTTTGGGGGTCAGCACTTATCATGGGCAAGAAGGCAATGCAGTCTCCGAGATTTCGTACCAGTAGATTTTTCTTTTACAAAATGAGTAAAAAGCCGCAACCACCGGTGAATTGAGGAGGAGGTGGGTGCGTGGTCAGAAGCAACTCAGCAGACAGAATATTGCCTTTGCCATCAAGCAACGAGACCAGGAGACCCAGCCTACTTTGGTGGGCGGGTCCCCATCTCCCTTCTCCTTCACTTCACGGTCCGGCCACGTAATTTCTGTGGGACCCCCTGCCATTCATTTACACTGTGCTCGGATCATTCACTTTTCACTGTATTTAAAAAGTTGAGCCCCCAGATCTTAGCTGTTGATATGATGGATTCCCGTCTTCTCATCCTTGTCGAAGAAATGTAAAATCCGCTGTATGTATCCTTTCCTGGGTGGGGGAGACTGATGAGAGAGGCACAATTACTTCTGTAGTGGGGAGGAGAAGCACTGTCACTATTCTTGGTACTATTCTTTCTACCAAGATCAAGTGCTCTGGGGCGGGCCCTACTCTTTTCTTATTTTTCAAGTATCATTCATCATTTTTTTTTTTAGGTAGCGATCTAATTAAATAGATGTCTGGACCAAAATATTACTGTCATTGGTGGGGACGGGGTCCATGACATGAACACGCACCCACTAGAAGGAACAGATTTCTATATCTATATGAAAAAAGAAACAATTCTGCCTTCCCCTTCTTTAACGTGTAAATGGGAGTGAGGACTGCCCGGTGGGCCAGGGCAGTAGAAGAAAGTAAAGCAGCCAGGACTAGGAAGTAGGAGAGCACTCTCACTACGTAAGAACAGGTGCCGGTCCTGGTCCTGGTTCTGCTCCTGGTCCTGCCAAACCCAATGTCAGGTCTGGGTTTTGTCTAAATAGATAATGTACGCAGCCCAACCACTTTCTGACCGAATAGTAGAAAAAAAAGGTTGAACCCAAAATAAAAGGATAAATAAATAAGAGAGAGAGAGGGGAAAGCGGTGCAGTAGGTACCGTGACACCCCCCAGGGTCGATTCTGTCGTTCCATCTGCATCGCTCCCTCTGTCAAAATTAGGTAATCTTTCTTTCTCCCACTTTTGGCCATTGCGACGAAAGTGAGAAGGGATGGGCCCCTTCTCCATGTGACTAGGGTGGGTGGAACATTCCTCCTCCGTAAATGGATGCATAAATGATTTCCACATAGAGAAAAGGCCCAAAATTCGAAAAACATATAATCATATGATAGTTTCTTTATTTTATTTTATTTTTTTTGTTTTTGTTTTTGGGAAGTACTTAAATTTCGGTGAGTGGTGTTTGGTCAACCAACAGAAACCGACCATCTTAAAAAACAAACCGCAAGGGCAGGTGCAGTCAGTCAAACGGACAACATATGAACATGCACGGAGAGACACAGGGTTGGTTCCGGTCATCATACTTGCGCCCAAAGTCAATTCTCTCCCACATGCTTCATGTGGGGCCCATATTAGTAATTTAGTCCAACGTCTGTGGTCCACAGCGTGAAAATTGCCCTCTTTTCAGTGTAATCACGAAATGTCCTTGACTCTGCATCCATCATCATATGGCTGGAGTGGAGACTTGGACCAGTTGTTTTAAATTATCTAACCTAATCTCTTCACCCAGTGGCCAGTGGGTCACAGTTAATTATATATCTCGTTGTGAGAAAGTTACTATGATCTGATCAGACATTTCCCCATCTTATCCTGAAAGCTGGCATTTGCACTCCACACGCCAGCTTGGGCAGTCTAATGCTGCCAAAGAGCCCAATACCCCATTATTATCAGTGTCCATCAATCATTTTCTAGACTCACCTGCTCCTAAAGACCCCCAAAAAAAAAAGGGGCCATTTGAAATGAAGATCCTCTTTTATATTTATTATTTAAAGTTCTCTGTAAAATCCAAAAGAAGGGTACGACATAATGATGAACTCATATGACAATTTGGGTTTACTGTTTTGGCCCGGGCTGTTACAGGTCCAAAATCTAAGACCATTGCCCATGTAAATATCCACATTGGGGATGGCCACTGATACAGTCACCTGCAACAAATTTAGACTGAAAAAGGCAGGCTGCTAGTCCGAAAGTAAATGATTTTTTTTGTGGACCCAACGCAAGTAAAACTTATGTTAGACTGATCAACGGGGAGAGATAAAACATGAATGATTGTTAGTGAATTTGAAGATAAAACTTATATTTGCTTTTGATTGTCAGGACTGAAAACTTCCGTATCCCACTGGTTAATATCACCAACATGATACTCAAGTTAGATCACTTAATGGGGATGAAACATGAATTTGCGTTGCCCTTTGCAGGTAGGGGAGAGAGGGTTGCAACTGTCTGGTGGGCAAAAGCAGAGGATAGCAATTGCAAGGGCCATGCTCAAGAACCCAGCAATCCTCCTGCTGGACGAGGCAACCAGTGCCCTCGACTCGGAGTCAGAGAAACTGGTGCAGGAGGCCCTAGACCGGTTTATGATCGGAAGGACTACACTTGTCATTGCCCATCGCCTCTCCACCATTCGAAAGGCGGACCTTGTTGCAGTCCTGCAGCAGGGAAGTGTCTCTGAGATTGGCACCCATGATGAGCTGCTTGCCAAAGGTGACAACAGTGTCTATGCCAAGCTTATACGCATGCAGGAGATGGCACATGAAGCTGCTCTAAACAACGCAAGAAAGAGCAGTGCAAGGTATTCTGATCCCACGATATGTCCTTTGCTTCACTTGGATTATGTTGTACCAAAATTCAGGGGCCTACTTTAAGCATTTCTTCCCATTTTATCTTGATTTGGGCATTTTTCGAGCCAACAGTTTATCACAATGCATTCCAGCTTCTCTTACCCCAAAATGACGACCATCTTCATAAAACACTCTGATATCCTGCATGCCCCTCATAAATCCTACTGTTTGTTGGATGGAGCGTAGCAGAAATTTTCCAATTTTAAACCTTCCCAATCTATCGTTTTGGCTTGTATGACGTGCCCCATACACTATGTGTAAGGATTTCTTGATCCCTTTTGCAGGCCTTCAAGTGCAAGAAACTCAGTTAGCTCACCAATCATCGGCCGTAATTCCTCATATGGTCGATCACCGTACTCTCGCCGGCTCTCTGACTTCTCCACCTCTGATTTTAGTCTCTCGCTTGATGGCGCGCACCCCAATTACCGGCTTGAGAAGCTCGCATTCAAAGACCAGGCCAGCTCCTTCTGGCGTCTTGCCAAGATGAACTCCCCTGAGTGGGTCTATGCCCTTGTCGGCTCTGTAGGCTCTGTTGTGTGTGGCTCCATAAGCGCCCTCTTTGCATATGTTCTAAGCGCCGTGCTCAGCATCTACTACAACCAAGACCATGCCTACATGCGAAGGGAGATAGGCAAGTACTGTTATCTGTTGATAGGTGTATCATCTGCAGCGCTCTTGTTCAACACTCTCCAGCATTTCTTCTGGGATGTTGTTGGGGAGAACCTGACGAAGAGAGTGAGAGAGAAGATGCTGGCTGCAGTGCTGAAGAATGAGGTGGCATGGTTTGATCAAGAGGAGAACGAGAGTGCAAGGATTGCTGCTCGCCTGGCGCTCGATGCCAACAATGTCCGTTCTGCAATTGGGGATCGGATATCAGTTATCATGCAGAACTCAGCATTGATGCTTGTAGCCTGCACTGCTGGGTTTGTTTTGGAGTGGCGCCTTGCTCTCGTCCTCGTTGCAGTTTTCCCCGTTGTCGTTGCTGCAACCGTGTTACAGGTATGTAAATGTGGTCGTGGTGTACATTGAGCATCCATTTTACACACGTTTAGATCTTTGAATTTTTCCTGTTGCCAAATTCATATTTATATAAAAAAAAGACTCTTTATTCTATCAAAGGAGTGAAGGGTCGAAGGTCACTTCCTATCCGAGGTGATGTGATTATTTGAATGTTTGGGACATTCCTCCACATCTGATCCTTCAGTCTTAGCTCCTTTCCGATAGAAGCAGCATTCCTACGAAATTCTGACGAATCAAAATGAATTTAAGTCAAATGTGTCGTTACAGGGGTTTTAGAAGATCTCTGTATCAATTTTTTGTGGGTAGAATCCTGAAAATCTGTTGCAGGTCTCAAACAGATTTCAAGTCTCAAATGTGAGAGTTAGAGTCTCATCTTTAGGCTGAAGAAACATTGCATTTTATCAATGTTAAACAGTTACAGAGGGAATGAATGAGATTTCGCCCAAAAAAAAAAAATTTTTTTTTGGCTGCAAGAGAGAATGAGAGATTTTTTTTAGGTATGTTGCCATTTTCCCCCCTTGTTAGTGATTGTAGGAAATCGAACTGGAGTTTGATTCTTGAGAACAACCTCCTTGCAATAATCAAACAAAACTTGTATCCTAACATTGGAGTTCCTTGACCTTGATAAATTCATTGGACATTTTCAGGTAGAAACTTTGATGAAGATGG
Organism: Litsea cubeba; assembly: GCA_012931725.1. NCBI lineage: Eukaryota > Viridiplantae > Streptophyta > Magnoliopsida > Laurales > Lauraceae > Litsea > Litsea cubeba. The sequence continues at coordinate 64,115,331 of CM022954.1, read as the reverse complement.
AGACTTCTTTACTTTGGGTTATTTTTTAATATATATATATATATATATAAAATATGATTTTGATTTTTTGCTTGTATGATATCCATAACGTGTGGGGTGTGTTTTTGATGCAGAAAATGTTCATGAAAGGATTCTCAGGTGACTTGGAAGCAGCCCATGCAAAGGCCACACAGCTGGCCGGAGAGGCCGTGGCGAATGTCCGAACAGTCGCCGCATTCAACTCGGAAGCCAAGATTGTCGGCCTCTTCACGTCCAACCTGGAGATGCCCCTCAGGCGCTGCTTCTGGAAGGGCCAGATCGCGGGCAGCGGCTTTGGGGTGGCCCAATTCCTGCTCTACGCCTCCTATGCACTGGGGTTGTGGTACGCGTCGTGGCTGGTGAAGCACGGCATCTCTGACTTCTCCAAAACCATCCGCGTCTTCATGGTCCTTATGGTCTCCGCCAATGGCGCCGCAGAGACCCTCACCCTCGCCCCGGACTTCATCAAGGGCGGCCGAGCCATGCGCTCCGTCTTCGACCTCCTAGACCGCAAGACCGAGATCGACCCGGACGACCCCGACGCCTCCCCTCTCCCGGACCGCCTCCGCGGGGAGGTGGAGCTCAAGCACGTCGACTTCACCTACCCCGCCCGCCCCGACGTCCCCATCTTCCGCGACCTCAGCCTTCGGGCCCGCGCCGGGAAGACCCTCGCCCTCGTGGGCCCCAGCGGCTGCGGCAAGAGCTCCGTTGTCTCCCTCGTGCAGCGCTTCTACGACCCCAGCTCCGGCCGGGTTCTCATCGACGGCAAGGACATACGCAAATACAACCTCAAGGCGCTGCGGCGGCACATCGCGGCTGTGCCCCAGGAGCCATGCCTCTTCGCCGCCACCATCCACGACAACATTGCCTATGGGAATGAGGCAGCGACGGAGGCAGAGGTGATCGAGGCAGCGACGCTGGCGAATGCCCATAAGTTCATATCGTCCCTGCCGGAGGGGTACCAAACGTGGGTGGGGGAGAGGGGGGTGCAGCTGTCGGGCGGGCAGAGGCAGAGGATCGCCATCGCTCGGGCGCTGGTGAGGAAGGCGGAACTCATGCTGCTGGACGAGGCCACCAGTGCCCTGGACGCCGAGTCGGAGAGGTGCGTGCAGGAGGCTCTGGAGAGGGCTTCGTCGGGCCGGACGACCATCGTGGTGGCCCACCGGCTGTCGACGGTCAGGAACGCCCACGTGATCGCTGTCATCGACGAGGGGAAGGTGGCAGAGCAGGGTTCCCATGCGCACCTCCTGAAGCACCACCCGGACGGCTGCTACGCCCGCATGATACAGCTCCAGCGCTTCTCTCACGTGCCCGGTGCTGCTGCAGCAGGTGGTGTTGGCCCTTCAGCACGTGCCAAGGAGGAGGATGAAAGAGACAAGGGCAAGTAAGCTGCCGCCTCAGGAGGAGGAGGAAAACCAGGACGAAGAAGGAGATAAAGAGAGAGAGGGGTGATGAAATTACTAGGTGCTACTACTTACTACGAAGAAGATGTTTTACGTGACATGGTCACAATTACATTACGGGAGGAATTGAATATGCCGTTTGTTTGCTGCTCTTCCTCCTCCCTTTCAATTCTCCACATTTGTTATCATCAATTTTCTCCCTCTTCTTTTTTCTTTATTTTTTTGAGAATACGAGATATGTAATTATAATCGTATGCATTCGTATTTGTCTTTTGTGGAACGATGACAAGCACTTCCCCATTTTGAGCTACACATAGTATTTTAGTATTTTGTGTCTGTGCATATGACCTCCTTTGTGAGAAGAAGTTTGTACTTTTATTTTTGACTTGCCTCTTTTCTTCCCACTTGATTTAACCCTTTACTCCACTCCTCCCCTTGTACAAACCAACATTCGAACCGGTCAGAGTTTTAAAGCCCTACAAAGGGTTAGGGTTTGTTTTCTTAGGGTATGATTGTGTCGTACTTTTCTGTAGAAAGGTGGACTGTTTTTCGCAGAAAAACTCATTTTCATGTATTTGGTGCGAAATAATTTTACGAAAATGTTTTCCTGCTTTGTCAGTATTTTCTTTATTAATATTGGAAATGAATTTCCTACGGGAGTATGGAAAATGAATTTATTCAGAATACTTATCCCTCCTATATAATCTCATTTTCTCACTATTTTCTATTTCAACCCAAAACCCTACGCACACAATCTCTCTCTTTCCCTGTGCACCCAGGTTTCAACCGCACCCTACCCAGCCACCCGCTCCCTCCCCACCAACGAGTCCCTCACAAACCCCACGCCACCCTCCCATTGAACCCTTCTTCTCCAGCCACGTCCCAACCCCATCCCACTCCCTCCTCTGTTTTGAAACCCTCCCCCGCCATGACCCGACTCATTTCATTTTTTTTTAAAATAAATAAGTATTTGATATTGAATAAAATATATACATGTTGTGTTATTTCTCTTCAGAAAATTATTGCACCAAACAAGAAAGTTTTATTTTCAATAAGGAATCCACAGCTGCACCAAACAATTTTAGCACCAATTCAGCGAGGAAAATTTTTTTTGCACCAAACATGAATTTAAAAATTCCACTGAAATCCCTTTCCGATGTTTATATTTCTATGGAATTTACTGACGTAGCAGTTTCCTCTTTCCGCGGAAAGGATGCGTGCAAAAACGTGCCGTTAGAAAATTTTATTTGAGAATTCCTATCAACAATTAACTGGTATCCATGTAAAATGTTACTCTGAGCCCGTTGTATTCTAGGAATTTCTATTTTCAAAATGCTACACTGTACGTGAGCATATGTAAAACTAGGTGGGGACTCCGTTCGGGGATGTTTATAAAACCGAAACAAAAATTTGTCAGAGTTCTTGCAATCAAACGTGCCCTCGGCCCTTAGCTTCCTATGACCACTCACGATTGACCGCATTCCTTTTAACGGACTTATATGTGTTCAGTCCTTCCACCAAGCAGCTTGCACTTTCCTACCACAGAATCTCCTTCCTAGAAGGAAGAAAAGGAGTACGCAAACTGCATTTCAACTTTTAAATGCGGGAATTCCATAATGTCAGAATGGCCATTTCACTGTAAGTACTTTATTTATATTTTTAATTTATCAAAGGTCCAAGACCTTTAATTTTGTTAGTGGTATAGTTACTTAAATCTGCTATGCCTTTTAGTTATTAATTCCATGTCAAGTTCAAGACCTTTTATTTTGGTAGCCTCATCAAGGAAGATCTAGTTAAAGTTCAAAAGATCAAATCTTGGAAGGCCCTGCTTCTTCAAGTTAAGTCTCCAATTTGTGCCAACTTAATAGGGTAAATTAGACCCTAAGATAACCAAGAAAATGCCCTTAGAACCCTCAACCAAGCAGGTAAATTTAATAGGGTTAAATGGACTGAATTGAACAAGTCATTTATTCAACTTTGAGGCCTTACGACTAGCCGTAATAGGGGTTGGGCTAACCGTTAGGATCAGCCAACCAACCGTAAGTGTTCATCAGTTACAATTGGAGACTTAACGTGAACGTCAGTGACCTTATAGCTAATAGTCAGCCAATTTCCTGCTAATCATTGAACAAATATGTTCAATTTGATTAAGGGTCAAATTAGCCATTGTATATGACTGTTGGGGTCACGGATAACTTAGTCTAGCTGTCGGAGCGCTTTCTATATATTATGAGCTCATATCTTTGATTGCAACTTAATGCGATTTTATGCGATTTTGAGAGCCCTCCTAGACCACGAATCAATAGTAACACAAACTCATATAGAGACCTCTAAATCACCCTCCACTCACTTTCTAGGATCTTCATAACCAAATCTAAGAGCATTCAGAAATCAAGTGCGAGTGTTCAGTGGAATTGGGATCCAGTGTTTTGACATCCCCACTAACTATATGATCTTCATAGGTATATCATTAAGCATTTGAAGCTCATCAAAGAGCAATTTGTGGAAAGACCCATTTTAGGGATTGACCTATCCTCATAGCTAGATCTTAGCTGCTCCCCAAGACCTCATCTCCTACTTAATTGAGCATAATTGGAGCATCTTCAAGTACGAAGGAGTTCAAGGATCCAAGTTTCAACGAACACAATCAAGGTATATTCGTTTTCAAGAGACAAGTGTTATTGTTTTTTATTTTTATTTTTTACATCCTTGTAAAGTGGAATAGAAATGTGTAATCAAACCATTATTAGAAATAGTTTGCTAGAGTAGACCTATTTAAAAAAAAAAAAAATCCTTGGTAAAATAGACTTGTTTAATCAAACCACCGCATCAAAAAAAGCTAGGTGTAAAAGGTTATTTAAAATGAATCTATTAGAAAGAGGTTTCATTTTACCAAGTTTTGAACATGTATTTTGATAGATTTTAGTTTTTTAAAAATGTCTCAAAATATTTTTTTTTTATTTCTATTAGAAAGAAATCTTAAAATGCATTCAGGTCGTTTTTCAACTTGTCCCATTTTGGATGCAAACAACTAATATCTTTAAAATTAAGTTGCAACACCTTAGCACAGGCAGTTGAGAGGTTTCATTAAACCTACTTGTCCTCCACATTCCATGTCTCACATCCAGCCATTTCCTTCATTTGTTTTTTTATTCCAAGTTTTAGTAGATTTAGGAAGAAACGAAGTCACTTAACTGTTTGTTTAGTAGAAGTAGAATAAAAGGATAGTAAATAATTAACTGAATATTGGTGCAGGATAAAATTTTAGTTAATAAATATTTGGAGGGAAGAAGTAAAAGAAGAGCAAAATTAATGTGATGTTAAATTTTACTTATGAGCATTTGGATAGAAAATGGGAGAACATAAAATATCCCGTCTTAATCTCTCAAGTTCAATAAATTGAACAGAAGTTGAATTTTGTCATACAATGCATTTCACTCTAACCATTTATCTTTAATTTTATTCATGATTTTGATACACACTCATTTTACTCCTACCGTCCAAAAAACAGCACTCAAAAAAAGCGAGGAGGGACACTTCGAGAGCAGACCATCTTTCTAGAGGTGAAAGATGTGTGCTGATGTGTGATGTACTCTTTAAGTGGTTGGGTAACTTGGGATGCAAATGTGTTAATTAAGCAATAGAGTTGTGAGCGAAATGGATAGAGAGAGAAAGATGACGATGGTGCTGCGGTGATAGCTAAAAGGCCAAGAAGCTCCATTTCAGGTAGCGCATGTAAGTGTGACATAAGAGCGATTGATGAGGTCTGTGAACATCATCATCAGCGTGTGCTGGCATGGAAGGAGATGACACACATACACGCCTACACAGATGGATGGGGCAAAAAAATTAAAGCAAAAGCCAAGAACCAGAACCCGTTCATCGGCATTGCCTGTTTTAACTTTTAACCACGCAGTGTTCAGACACGCGTGCAAATATGATGCTGGAAACACACGTACGGAAATAAATAACCCTCCCTTGTGGTTTTCACAACGCATCAGACATTCAAACTAGAGCTGCTGCTGCTTCTTTTTCAAAGACATTTCAAACTAGGTTATGGATCCTATTTTACTACTCCAGCGTCTGTCTTAAAAGCTGCATGCCCTTTAGATCTTATGGTACAAGCCACCCTATGGGATTTACTTGGGACCCCACAAATCATGGAACATAAGGGGAATGAAAGACCCAGGAGGGGCCAACCTAAATATCAAATTTGAAGTCAATCTAATACCTCTGGCTCATTTATCTGTGGTCCACAAGTTTAACGGATTTATATAAAATGATAAAATTGACCCTCGATTCAATGATTCACTCCATTTGGATCTATCAAAACCTGGTGGGGCCCGGGTAAATAGGTGAGGTGGGTTTGGATAATCCGCTCAAATGAACCAGTAGGTGGTCCCAATAGGTGGTTTGTATAGTAAGAACGTAAGCGGAGCTTAGTCAGGAGCAAGAGAGGTGGGTCACAGGGAGTCCTTACAATCCCCACAACCCCATCCCCATCTGGGTCGCCTGGTGGCACCACCACACACTTGAGCTTACCTTATCATAAGCTTAAGCTTATGAGAGCCTTACCATATATATATATATATATATATATGGTAAGGCTCTCCTATATATATATATATAAATGGTAAGGCTCTCCTAAGCTAAACCTTATGATAAAATTCCGTGAGCCTATGCTTATAGAGCCCACCCTTGGTCCATTCAAATGGACCAAACACACGACCCCCCTGAATTGCACATGCCCGCCAACTTTTGGTCAGATCCGAATTTACTAGGTCGTTAGATCAACTGTGTACCGATCCAAATGAACTGTTGACCATTAAACTTTTGGGGCCCAAATGGAGATGATAGAAACCACAGTTGGGGCTGATTTTTTTACAAAGAAGAGGGTCCCCTGGAGTACTTCATGTCCACCAACTTTCGGTCATATCCGAATTTACTAAACCATTGGATCGACTGTGTACCAATCCGAATAGACTGTTGACCATTAAACATTTAGGGCTCAGATGGAGATCATAGGAACCACGGTTGGGGCTAACTTTTTACAAAGAAAAAGGTCTCATGGAGTCCTTGAAATCCCCTTTGCCTCCCCATCCTCATCCCCATGTGGGTCCCCAGGTGAGCTCGACCACACACTTGAGCTTACCTTATCTTAAGCTTTAACTTAGGACCCCTATATTTATATATATATATATGCCCCTATCATCAGCTCGAGCTAAGGATAAGGGCGTCTGCTCAATGGCCTAGGGCCCACCGAGATACCCAAATGAGAATGGGATGGGGGGATTTCAAGGACACATAAGAGCCCTCATCTCTACAAAAAATCAGTCATATCTTTGATTTCTATCATCTCCATTTGGGTCACAAAATTCTAACGGTGTACATTCTATTCGGATGGGTGTCACTCGATCCAACGGTCCAGTTTAATTGGATGGGTCGAATTTTGATGGACATGCGCAATTCGGGGGGGGGAGCTATGTGTGGTCCATTCGGATGGACCAAACAGTGTGTCCCACCCTAGGCAGCGGACAACCCTCTTCCATCTGCTTGAGCTGAGGATAGGGCCTTATACATATATATATATATATATATAAATATATGAGAAATATATATATGAGAAGTATTCAAGTGCATCCATCCCTCACCATTTTTTTGTGAGGGACACCCCCCCCCCTTTGGAAAGTGTCAAGTACATAGGACTCCCCTTTTTTATACTTTCTAAAGGGGAGGGGGGGTGTCCCTCACCAAAAGTGGTGAGGGATGGATGCACTTGAATATTTTTCTATATATATATAAATAGAGAGAGATAGAGAGTATGTGTGAATACGAAAAGTCCGATCCTTTCACTTTGCTTGATAAGATGGTGCTTGACTTTTTTTTTTTTTTTGCCAAAGTTGTCATTGTATTAAAAGAGAAGTAGGGATGCAGCTAAGAGAACAGACAAAGGAGGCATCGCCTCTGTTACAGTAGATGTAAAGTGAAAAGATCTGAAGGGCAATACTGTGTGGGGATATTCCCGAACTCATCAGAGTCCCGGCCAAGATGCTCCATCTCAGGCCCCCGCACTAGCAAGTCTATCCCGGCAGGCTCGGTCTCGTGCTCCCGCCTTGGTCTCGAATGAGAGCTCCATGCCTCCTGTGCACAACTCCTCTACTTCGGCAGTGCACGCCCAGCAATGCCAGACTGCTCCACTTCGGCAGACTCCACTTTGGCCAAGTGCTCCACCTCGGCGCATTTGCCAGGTCGTCCTCGACCTCGGCTCCCCAACCTCGGCAACACATCACAATGCCAGAACTAGCCGAGGCAGGGGCTGACAGCTGTCCTCCCATGGACGCTCAAGCATGCTACGGCACGTGCGACAAGACAAGGGCACCACCCATAGTCCCTGACAGATCGCCGTCCACAGCTCCCAAAACGCCATGACAAGGCTTGATGGGACTGCAATTAAAGAAAAGTAGTCTACGATGGGACTGCGCATCCCTAGTACCTGACAGAGTGGGCTATGACAAGACAGTCAACCACCCCCTTGCCTCCTCTATTCCTCTATATAAACATAAGAACAATCCACAAGCAAGAAAAAAAGCCAAGAACTACATCACACTGCTGGTATCATCTTCTTCCCCAAAAATCTTCATCCTACTGTTCAGTTCTTAAACTGACTTAGGCATCGAAGAGCCCTGCGCTGCCCAAGTCAGGGTCCTCTGACCTACGCTTCTTCTTCCTTTTCTCAGGTTTCAGGCACAGGCATCGGTGTTCCTAATCTTTGGATAAGTCCGTGCAGGCACCCCCCCTCTTCTTGTGAGTTACATTTTTTGCACTTACAATTGGCGCCGTCTGTGACGAACGGCTACAAAAAGTCATCTTCCCAAACACCATGTGCCTCGAAGAACCAGAAAGGGAAAGGAACCACTGACACTGTCGACGCAGCTGCCGACAGTCCCCCGCCGAGAAAGGTCAGGAGCAAGATCTGGTCCAGCAAGCGTCCAACAGCAGGATACTCGATCGGGTTCATCCTCTAAGGATTCGACCTCGACTCTACCTTCCAAAAGGTGCACCCTGAAGGACAACAGAAGCAGCCGAGCTCATGGCGAAAGCTCGGGTAACAACCACGACTTCGGAGAGCGGCTTGATCAACGCATAGAGCAAGCAGTATGACAGAACATGGAGATGGCCGGTTTCGCTCGAGTTCGGTAGAACTCCGACGATTTCGGCACATCCCCCTTCTCTTCAGAGATCAGAAACTTCCCCCTTCCTGAAGATTTCAGCGTCCCGAGGTTCATCGTTTACGATGGGACCTCGGACCAAGCAGCACACCTCCGGCACTTAACTCAGAGGATGTCGGTGTGGGGCGATGCAGGCCACCTGAACTGCAGAATCTTCTCTTCCAGCCTCGGGGACCTCCCCCTAAAGTGGTTCTGCGCACTCCCACAAGGATCGATCAGAAGTTGGCAGCAGCTCCGTAGTTCCTTCATGACGAAGTTCCAAGCTCACAGGGTCATCCCCAAGTCAGCCGCCGACCTGATGGCCCTCAGAATGAAGCAGACTGAGAACGTCACGCAGTTCGCCAAAAGGTTCTGGACTGTCTACAGCCAAATCGAGAATGCCTTAGATACAATAGCAGTCATGTCTTTCCAACAAGCCCTCCTACCAGGCAACGAGCTTCAGAGGGACTTGGTCATGCATCCCGTGGTCACTATGGCAGCACTGATGACTAGGGTAAACCGGTTCGTCAGGCAAGAAGCAGACGAAGCCCGAGCTCAGGAGCATTTCAACCTTTACGAAAGCGACCAGACAACCTCCATCTCGGCGAATGCCTCCAGCTCGATAGCAGCCCCCAGCTCGGCAGAAGTCTCCTCCAGCTCAGGAGGCAGCTAGATGTCTCCTATCAACACTTAGCTTCGACGGCCCGTCAGCTTCGATCGCACGACCCTCTACCGTCATTTCGGCAGCATGGTCCTCTACTCTCAGCTTCGATGGCGCCGTTAGCTTCGATGACACCGGCAAGACCCTCTACTGTCAGCTTCGATCGTACAACCCTCTACCGTCATTTCGACGGCACGGTCCTCTGCTGTCAACCTTGATTGCACGGTCCTCTACCGCCATCAGTCATCCAAAGCCACCGAGCTCACCTTGGGGTCGTTTTATACACTCAGGCGTGACTCGCGTTCGGCAATAGGGCCACCAAGTCCTCGGGTAGATACACCCAGGCTTCTTGGCCTCCAAACGACCTCATGCTGGTCCGTCCACGTGCTAGTTTCCGCCTCACGCTGGTTTCGGCCTCATGCTGGTCTCGACCGCATTACACGACCTCATGCTGGTCCGTCCACGTGCTGGTTTCCGCCTCACGCTGGTTTCGGCCTCATGCTGGTCTCGACCGCATTTCACGACCTCATGTTGGTGTCGCCCTCGTGCTCGCTACGCGCTTCACGCAGGTTCGGCCTCATGTTGGTCTCGGCTAGTGCCAAAGAGACTGCTCTGGCATACCGTCTAGGCTTCTCCATCTCGGCCAACGCCAAAGGGACGGACTTAGGGTTCATACACCCAGTCGCTCCTAAAACTCTGGGTTCATACACCCTGGGACTGTCCTCGGGTTAATACACCCAGTCTTCCCTAAATTTTGGGTTCACGCACACATGGACTGACTTAGGGTTCATACACCCAGTCGCTCCTAAAACTCTGGGTTCATACACCCTGGGACTGACCTCGGGTTCATACACCCAGTCTTCTCTAAACTTTGGGTTCAGGCACCTAAGGACTGACTTAGGGTTCATACACCTAGTCGCTCCTAAAACTTCGGGTCCATACACCCAGGCCTCTCAAAAAGACTGCTCTAGCTTACCGTCCGGCCTCCTCCACCTCGGCCAAAGAGACTGCTTCACGTCTCTCAACTAGAATGCCGAAGAGACTATTCCATATCACCTCCTCGGCCTCATGCTGATCTCGGCCACACTCATTCTCGGTGACAGCATCAGAATCGCGGCCAGCGAGAGCACCTCTGGTTACGGGCGAGCTGGTCATCTGTCGGTTTTTGACAACTGTGCCAACAAGACTGCGGTGGCCTCAGACTACTAGCCAGGCATGCCACGGCCTCACGATTGGTGACGAACCAGACACTGAAGACTACCAAGCTCAACAACTACTCCCTTCTTAGCTTCCGACCTCAAAGAGTACTCTCAGAGCTCAGAAGCTGGGCGGCTATTGTGTAGGGATATTCCCGAACTCATCAGAGTCCCGGCCAAGATGCTCCATCTCAGGCCCCCGCACCAGCAAGTCTATCCCGGCAGGCTCGGTCTCGTGCTCCCGCCTTGGTCTCGGATGAGAGCTCCACGCCTCCTGTGCACAACTCCTCCACTTCGGCAGTGCACACCCAGCAATGCCAGACTGCTCCACTTCGGTAGACTCCACTTCGGCCAAGTGCCCCACTTCGACGCATTTGCCAGGTTGTCCTCGACCTCGGCTCCCCAACCTCTGCAACACACCACAATGCCAGAGCTAGGCGAGGCAGGGGCTGACAGCTGTCCTCCCATGGACGCTCAAGCATGCTACGACACGTGTGACAAGACAAGGGCACCACCCATAGTCCCTGACAGATCGCCGTCCACAGCTCCCAAAACGCCATGACAATGCTTGATGGGACTGCAATTAAAGAAAAGTAGGCTACGATGGGACTGCGCCTCCCTAGTTACTGACAAAGTGGGCTATGACAAGACAGTCAACCACCCCCTTACCTCCTCTCTTCCTCTATATAAACACAAGAACAATCCACAAGCAAAAAAAAAAAAAGCCAAGAACGACACCGCACTGCTGGTATCATCTTCTTTCTCAAAAATCTTCATCCTACTGTTCAGTTCTTAAACTAACTTAGGCATCGGAGAGCCCTGCTCTGCCCAAGCCAGGGTCCTCTGACCTACGCTTCTTCTTCATTTTCTCAGGTTTCAGGCACAGGCATCGGTGTTCCTAATCTCTTTGGATAAGTCCGTGCAGGCACCCCCCTCTTCTTGTGAGTTATATTTTTTGCACTTACAAATACAAAATCCCTTCGGTCGATTAGCGAGGTACAAAAAACAGAGCAAGGTAACACCAAAAAAGGAGGAGCTGGCTGGAAGCGTAGAAACGCCACTGCTATAGTCAAAAGCCTCTGTGTAATAGAAAACCCTCAAAATTTCCATAATTGATACTGTAGAGCGGTGACGGTCTAAAACCCGACCATGGTTGACGCGACGTACAATCCCCTGTGGTGCTTGACTTGAGATGATTAGAACTGTCTGCTATATGTGGGGTTGCAAAGGTTGTTAACTTGGTTGGATCTAATACTCTCCTCTGGCTATCAACTTGAGATATTTTATGGGGGACCATTCTGCTAACAAATTGATTATAAATCCAAGACCTCCACGTAAATACTCCCTTTTGCCTTGGAATGTAAGATGGATCGATTTACTTTAAACCAAGAACTAAAATTTGCTGGACCAACAGTCCAACACTGACTATATGCTTCATGTGGGGCTCACCCGGACTCTTTTTTTTTTTTTTTAATGACGCATTCAAGTTTCTGGGCATCGTGAGCACAACTAGCTCACACTGCAGAGAAACTTAAGCCAAAAGTTTGATTTATGGCTCACCCGGAATGTGTCCGCCCTTCACTCACACCTACCCTGATTTATTATCATGTGCCAACCTTGATCACAATTGAAGCAATCCTCACTGCTGGGTTTTAGACAAAAGAAACAACAATTCAGCACTCGATAACTTTTAGATAGCGTTTGGTTCACTGTAACGAAGGTCGGAATGGAATGGTGATTCCAACGGAATGGTCATTACTGCGTTTGGTTTGCAAAAACGTGGCGTAATGACCATTATCTCCGGAATCCCATTCCCTTATGTAGAGGATGGCCATTCCATCCGAGATGGGAAGCCTTTTTATTTATTTTTTAGACCAAAAGACCCTTATTCACATCTATACATTATTATTAAAATAATAAGATTATAAAAGAGAAGAACTTGTGTAGGCCCCACCTATATAATAATAATATAATATATACATTATTATTATAATAATTATTATTATAAGATTATAAAAGAGAAGAACTTGTGTAGGCCCCACCTATATAATAATGATATAATCTATACATTATTATTATAATAATAATAAGATTATAAAAGAGAGGAGCTTGTGTAGGCCCCATATAATAATATAATATACATTATTATTATTATAAGATTATAAAATAGAAGAACTTGTGCGGGCCCCACCTATATAATAATGTAATATATACATTATTATTATTATAATAAGATTATAAAAGAGAAGAACATGTGTGGGCCCCACCTATATAATAATAATATAATTTATATATTATTATTATTATAAGATTATAAATTAGAAGAACTTGTGTGGGCCCCACCTATATACTATAATAATATATATATTATTATTATTATAAGATTAAAAATAGAGAAACTTGTGTGGGCCCCACCTATATAATATAATATATACTTATTATACTGTTTAAGATTATAAAATAGAAGAACTTGTGTGGGCCCCACCTATATAATATAATATATATATACATTATTTATTGTTATAAGATTTAAAATAGAAGATCTTGTGTGGGCCCCACCTATATAATAATAATATAATCTATAGATTATTATTATTATTATTATTATAAGATTATAAAATAGAAGAGCTTGTGTGGGCCCCACCTATATAATAATAATATAATCTATATTATTATTATTATTATTAGTATAAGATTATAAAAGAAGAGCTTGTGTGGCCCCCACCTATATAACAATAATATGATCCATACATTATTATTATTATTATTATAAGATTATAAAATAGAAGCGCTTGTGCCCACCTATATAATAATATAATCTATATATTATTATTATAAGATTATAAAATAGAAGAGCTTGTGTGGGCCCCACCTATATAATAATAATATAATCTATATATTATTATTATTATTATTATTATTATTATTATAAAATAGAAGACCTTGTTTGGGCCCCACCTATTTAATGATATTATAATTTACACATTGACTGAGCCAAAGATAAAATTCTAACAAGGGTATTTTGGTCAGTGTTATGTAAATTTTATTCCATTCTAGAACTCATTCCAGCATACCAAACGCAGGAATAGCAATCAACTGGGTTGATTCCTCAGCGTACCAAACGCTGGAATGGAAATGCCCATTCCTGCCTCATTCCATTCCAAACTTATTCCGGTCTCCATTCCATTCCCGCCTACAACCATTCCAGCGAACCAAATGCTACCTTAGGAACTGCTAGGGCACACGAATTATCGATCTAAAAGCTTCGCAAAATCTACCCCTCGTACTGGTTACACATGCCAACCGAAGATGAGTACCCATTAATTGTAATTCATAAAAAATAAAAAATAAAAAATAAAAAGAAGTTGGTATTTATCTAATTACAAATGAGTTCAACTTTGAAATAAAAAATCAACTGGCAAATAAAAGTTGGATAAACTTAATTTTCGTCCAATGCGAACTTATATCAAAACCTTCTCCCCCCACCCTATGATTGGCATGGCCCTCATCTAACGGTTGTCAAGAAAGAGAGAGGAATCCCACATTCCTTCCCCTCACATAGAAAATGATCAAAATCATCTATGTCACGTACAATCAGTTCATTTTTTTTTTCCTTCACCACAAACAAAAAAAAAAAGATTTGTCCCATTAAACACCAAAACAATATATAGGCTGTGCAAAAAATCAGTACAATATTCCTCAATACTACAAAATCCTCTCATCACGTGGATACACGTCTGCTCTAAATGTGGGTTTTCTTTTCCCTTCCCCTGCGTAAGATTCAAGACCCCATCCACATGTAAAGGATTGATGTCATATCCATGCGCGTGCTGGTGGTGAATTCATGGATAGATGAAATCTATTGATATCCAATAGAATCATTTGGGAAAGGGGAGGGGAGACAGAGTTAGTTCTGGTTCATGTGGTGGTTGACCCCTCCACGCACATGTAAAGAGACTAAGACATGCAACAATGGGCAAGAAAAGGACGAGTCGCTCTCCATGTCCCTTGTCCTCCCCCACCCCCACTCCCACTCCCTTTTCCTGCTACGGCTACGGACCAAATCATCGCATATGGACAGCCAGAATATGCCCTCTAACCGTGAGTTGGGGGAGGAAATGCTAGGCCCCACCCCTCTCTTAATTTCAGTCTCTCAGATCATGTGGCCTGGGAGAAATGGTGGGGCCCTCCCTCTCTCTTTGCTTTTTTTTACATCATGCATGTGAGTGGGCCACACAACACAAGGTGCATGAATGCGCTCAAATACTTCATGGCATGTGGAGGTGAAGGACCCTATCTATCACTATGACCCACCTATGTATCTTTTATATGCTGGCTTCTTGTGCATGTGTGCTTAAGAGTGCGTGAGATCGTGGTGAATGGTGATTCATAAATGCAAAGCGTGCGCAGAAGGATCCTAGATAATATCTCAGAGCAACCCCCAGCTGAAGTTGATTGCAATGCGTCCAAATTATTATTATTACTATTATTATTATAGGCATATAAAACACTCTACAACAATCAAGTTAATTACACATACCCGGCCCTAATGTACTACTTCTACATTGGATACAAACATAGGAAGCCACAAAGTCAACAAGTACTCGTGGCATTGTACCATCCACATTATTCTTGTGGTCCAGAAAGTGTGGAGAGCATATGGCAAATTACGGAAAGATGCTAGGCTATTGGCTATTGGCTAGGCTTATTCACCCCCCATTTGCTCTGTCATGTGCAGTGTCACAACTATCGTTCTCAAAATATAATTGTTCTGGGATAATATCCAGAAGTTTTAATCACCTACAGATCTAATAAAGCAGTATTAAGATATTGTGGCAATTTTCTCAGGTGCTTTTAGCTTCATATGCTACATGATAGTATGGGGAAAATCTGAATTTTAATAATATAATGGCATTTTTCTAAGATCTTGAAGTTTCAAGAGGGTCAATCATGAATCAACCCCAATGATAAACACAGTCCCAACACAAATTTCAATATGGATTTGCGGAAGTAAGAAATCTAAGTAAATCAATCAATCAATCACACAGATGGACACTTCAATTTTATACGTGGAAAAACCCTAAATAGGGAAAAAGACCACGGGACCTCACCCTAGTCCGAAAAATATCAAAGCACTAATAAAAGACGAAGGTTACAAGATACTCACTACCCCTTTACAGTTGAACACAACCTATGACAGTAGTAGATCTAGTCGACGAACACGTCGTTCACCTTCTCCAGCACTTCGATCTCCATGCCTTGAATAAGGCGAATCAGCAAGTATGTTGAGGATAAGTCTCCAGAGGATGAAGGCTCCAACACATGATTCTCACAAGGGCTCTCTGGAGGGGAGCAATCTCTCTGGGAATAGTCTAGGGTTTGGAAATGGGAGAGATACAATCTCTTGTGAGGCTTGATCCTTAAAAAGGCTTTTTGAAATGAATGGGGGAGATTTCAATTGAATTGGATAGGGATTGGACAAAAGGAGATCCATACAAATAGGCTGAAATTCGCCACTGTCCGATCAACCGGACTGTAAATAACTAAGAGGAGTCCAGGTCCGATCAATCGGCCAAGGGGTCCGATCGATCAGACTGTAAATAACAGTATGCTCTTGTCTGCTGACATCCGATTGAGTCTTTGAAATTCTTCATCTTCAGATTTCTTCCATGAAGCTACAGTCCAATCTAAAATTATAAAATTACATTTATTCCCATGTTTTGTCCATCCACATGAAGTAGCCAACTCTAAAAAACTTACAATCTCCCCCTTTGGCAATTCATAGATAAAACATCTAATACATGAAATCTACCCATAGACTACCTAAAAAAAATCTTAAGCTTCATCTTGACCATATCTGTAAATCCTGTCACAACCAATCTTGACAAAATCATGATTAATTCATATATAAAAGAAAAACACACACGTAAATCATAAATCAACCACTCTCCCCCTTTTTGGACATACATTGGCAAGGATAAAGAAATTTCTATTAGCCGAATGATGCATATGGTATTACAAAATGATGCATCAAGATCAGTCCACAAAATAGTAAGACAAGTAGAGGAGAAAAACAAGTATCCGAAAAGGCACGGGATCATCATAAAAAAAAAATAAGATAATCAGGTCAGGTATAAAAGCCCAATGCCATCGACTACTGCGGAGGAGGGAAATGACGAATGAGAGTATCAAGTTTGCCCTCGATTCTGTGACTCCCAATGTTCAACTGCTCCATCTGAGTAAACACCTCCTGAAATTGAGAATCCATGCGATGTTCGAGCAATTCAATCTGAGTTGACTGATCAAATAATTGGTTCTTAAATTCCTGAAAATAAGCTGGCATTTGTGACTCATACTGAGGATCAAACTCGCTTGCAGCTTCACCTTGATCTGGATCTTCTTCACCGCTATCATCGACATGAGAGGTAGACTGACTGACGGCACGATATGTGATTGGTCCTCTCCCTTTCACAATGCTATCATGTGGGCCGACAGCAACACCATGAGAAAGAAGAATCCTATAAATGAGGACCTCAAATGGAAGAGAAGTAGTTGAAGCACTAACAAGGGCAGCCAACATATGCTTGAAAATAGAAAAAGGGACATCAATGGGCTGACCTGTCCCAATTACATATATAAAGAAGATATCCAGTCTCCATAATCACTTCAGAAGTCCTCCCCTTTGGTTCAAGATTGAAACAGACAAAGAGGTTGAGCATGCGTGTCACGTCCCCCGAACCCGATTAAAGGAATAACCGGATCCGGAGAGTGAATTTTAGGACTATTTAAAAATTTTGTCCTTTGGGCCCACGGATCGTAGTCCGCGGTGAGGATTTAATATTTCAAACCTCAAACCTCATGTGGTACAATACAAATAGAGTCCAAACAACTCTTAACATATGGAATCACAACAATGAATATAAATCTCATTAAGTTAAAGTTCGTAAGAAAAAGAAACAGAACTAAGAGTTAAGTAATTTATTACATTGGCCAACCCACTAAACAAGGCCAATAAATGAAATGAGTCAATATAATATAAGGTTCGACGAGAGAAATAATGAATGAAAGATAATCTAATGAAACCAACTGTATCTCTCTCATGCCAGGAGTGATGACGCTACTCTACGTCATGGCACGCCACTCTCGTGCCTCCTCAGCTGGTTGGAGATCCTCTGGGATCTCCTCACCTGCCTGCTCCTCGTAGTAGTACTCACCTGAGGTGTCTGCACACCAAGGAACAAAGTTAACGACATGTTGAGCAATAGATATACGAAACATAATAACACGACATGCATCAAGTATAGAGTAATGACAGGTATAAGATCATATGAATACAAGAATGCGAGGCTAGGCATAAAGCGAGATTAATATATAGAAACAATAACAGGAATCCTAACAATCATCTAACAATAACCACTATCCATGCAAATGCAAGCAAGACAAGCAAGAGGGAGACTCCGAGGATGTCCTATGCCACCTCCCGGGGTACCAGTAACAATCCCCTTGGACTACTGATACCATAATCCGGCTCCAGTGGGATCCTAGCTCCCTGTCCTGGGAATAGCAGCACGGTCCTAGCCCGATCCCAGCTATTCAACGCTATGGACGCCGTCCTACGCTGACTGCCCACCCCGACAACCGGAGTAACTGATTCGTCATTAAATCCCAAACTGCAGATGGCCATGATATGCAACAATAATAAAGTGATTTTGACTCAAGAACAGACAAGACAAGCAAGTCTGGCTAGTTCCAAGTACAAGACAAGATTCAAGGAAATTATCTTCTCCAAAATAATACAAGTCAAGCAAGCCACATGATAATCCCCTTCCTTACTAGCCAGTCATGTTCATCAAACAAGACACGGTTTCCTAAGGTACACTCTAAGTCAGGTCCAAGTTCTATATTCTATAAGAATTTGTGTTTCATATGTAATTAAGTATTTTATGTCAAGAGAGTGTACAAGGAATAGTAACAACGGATACAAGTCACAAGTCAAGGAAGAATTACTATCCAATCCTAGATACGTGGTGTCATCCATGTATTCGACGTGTTCTATCAGAGTACATGTGGAAATTGAATCAATGATGCTTCTTGGGAAATCCCTTGGTGTACAATCATGTTAAGCATCGTTCAATCCAACTCCATATGCATTCGGTTACACCACGCATAATACACGAATACCTAGACAACCCATCGAAGCACACCAAACCACGTACTTCGATTTCAATCCCATTAATGGTCAAGTGAGAGTAAATTCATGGTTTCCAACATCTAAGGCCCAAACTTAGGTTACCAGTCTCATTTCCAATATATAAATAAGTTGGATTAATAATTCAAGTATTTACATCACTTTTCGACCTCCGATCGTGATGAAACTAGAACCATTGGATTCTATGTCTCAAGGGCTTTCCAATGGTATATAGAACTCCAAATTCCGAAGAACGGATCAAAAGTTATGTTCATTCGAAGTGAACGTTGCTGTCTGCACAATGCAGTCTCGCTATAGCGAGCCAAAGTCTCGCTATAGCGAGAATGCATTCTGCCTGGGCTCCAGAACAGTAGCAAAGCTCGCTATAGCGAGGGTTAAGCCCGCTAGAGCGAGCCTGCTTGCCGCCTGAGCCCAGAATGAAGCAAATTTGACCTGTTTTAAGGTATTTCCAATCCCATTCACTTAGGGTCCATTCCCTTCATTCCTAAGCCTTTCCAGGGCATGTACCTGCATGAGAAGAGCCTCCATGCTCTCTCTCTCTCAAACCACATTCCATTCCATTCATCAAACCATATACAAGTAAAGTCCATTCAACCCATTTATCCAATTTAGCATATGTAATCCAATTAACCATGATAAGCTTGGAATTTAGGCATTCTAACATGAAACATAATCAATCAAAGAAATAATACAGACATATATATTATGAAATGCATATCTACTTGCCTCAACCAAGACGAAGATTGGAAATGGGTGAAATTTGAGGAGAAGCTTTTCTACCCTCAAAATTACAATCTACCCCGATCAAACACAACCTAATACACCAAGGAGAAGAAATAAAGAAAAAGAATCAAGATCGGACCTAAATCTAACCAAAAGGCATAAGATTGAAAAAGATGAAGGTGAGAGAATGCTTACCAAACTTACACCGGAAGCAAGAGGGAAACGCGAGGATGACTTCTAGCGGATCAGATCTTCGAAACGGGGTCTTCTAGGGCTGAGGTCTGGCTTGAGAAAGGAGAAGGAAGAAAGGGGGAGGCTGCTGGGTTACTTTGTTGCATAGAATAAAACTGGAATTAGGGTTAAACATCATTTAAGAAGACGATAGGAGAGGAAAAGACCGAATTGTCCTTTATGTGGGTTCGGTGAAAAAATGGACCACTTGAAAAATTTCTGATCGCTGGATCGCGATGAATCAAGAGACAAAAGTCATCAGAACGACGAGACCTTTCCAACGAACCCATAAATCACGGCGTTTGGAATATTTCGAAAAAACACTCAATTTCCCTAAATTGCAAACTACCCCCCTGCTATGATCAAACGAACTCGGAATCAAACGAAACTTCGCAGATACTATTCTAATGCTAAAAGAAACTTGCTCATGATCTAAACCCACTTAAATATCTAAAATACAATTAAATAAAATAATAACAAATTAAACGGGTCAACGGGCCGGGTTATTGGGCCCAACTGACCCAGTAAGGTCACGGACCTTACAATGCGGTAGGAGGGAGTAAGATATTTCTGTTTAAGAACCCCCCCCCCAACCCATTCACGACGATGGCCACCAGTTAAAGTTGTAACTACAACACTCCAATCGGTGTCATCCACCGGATCCTCCATATCATCTGAGTCAGGCTCAGGTTCGAGATACACTACATCTAGACTCCGGTCAATTTGAAGGAATTGACTAAGGAAATTGGGATCAATCTCAATTGTAAATCCACGAATAAACGATTTGAAGGATTCTTTTCCAATATCATGAATGTTATTGTAAAATTCTCTCACCAAAGACCCATAAGCAGTAGTTTCAAATTCATACAAGGAGTGCCATTCTCGTTGAAGAAGCCAAGGCCGGAAGTCAAGATTCATTTGAGCAAATCTAACTTGTCTTTCCACAGTGACTTGCTTATTTGAGAACACATTATCAAAAGAGGTTTTTTTAGAAAGACTTTGAAACCTTTTAGAATCAAAAGGTGCAGAAGAAGAAGAACTTCCACGCTGAATAGTCCTCTTGCGAGGTTGAGAAGCTTTTGGAGGCATGATTTCTTTGTGGCAAAAGAACAAACACTTGGTGTACACTACAAAAATAGAGTAACCCAACCTCCAACTTAGCAATGTAACATCCAAAATGGATTGAAACAATTGAAAGTCAAACCACAATCTTCTCAAACTCTTTAAAAGACTAGGAAAATTGTCTTTACAATCTTACTACCAACCATCAAAAGAGAATCCACATTCCAAACACCCAACACAACAACCACAACCAAAACAATAGCAAATGAAAAGGAATGGAATTATTTGAAGGAGATAAAGTGAAGAATTACCTTGGAGAAGCTTGAAATCTCAATGGAAGAACCGTGAAAGAAAAAGAGAGAATGGAGACCTAGGGCAAAAGTTGCAGGGGAATGAAAGAAGAACAAAAACGGAATATAATAGGGGGTGACTGATACACTGTCCGATCGATCGGACAATAAGGTCCGATCGATCGGACCTGGGCAAAAAAATATAAAAAGCTAGCTAAGGGGGAGGTAAAAAAAATTGCACAAACTAAAATCAAAGTCAAAAAGAAATCCCTTAATGATCATACACCAAAAAGATTCCACCAAGTATAAGAGAGTGAATGAAAGTGAAATTTTTGATAAATATAGCCTGTGCTAAGATGAATGATAGAATCACACAAAGTAGAAACAATTCCCCTGGCAAGATAGACTAGCAAAGCTCCCCCTAAATTTTAGTTTTTCTTTTTTTTAATACTCTTTGAGCAGCTCAGAAAAGAACCATCATAGGTGACTTTCACACTAATGAATATGGTAGCCTTTTCCAAAGAAACTTTTCAATCATTTGGTGGCTATCACACATACTCTTAGGTAGCCCTATTCCTCCGGTTATCAAGAAGTTTTTTTTTTTCTTAACCAGGAGAGAAGATCTGAAATTATGCAATAAAACCATAACCATCAAACTGCGAATTTTTTCAGTGAAATGTGTATCTCTAACTTGGAAAAAAAAATCAATGAATCACAATCTAGGAAATCAATAATGAGCAATGAATTATAGTGCAAAAAAAAGTAGAATCAAGGGTAAGAGCAAATACCTAGTGACTTACAGAGGGAGTCAAGTAGGGTTCAAGGGTTTTGTGAGTATGTCAGCCAATTGAGTTTCCGTAGAGATATGCTGCAAGCGGATGATGTTCTCTTCAACCAAATCTATGATGAAATGATGCCTTATGTCTATATGTTTGGTTCTGGAATGTTGTACCGGATTTTTAGAGATGTCTATTGCACTTTTGTTATCACAATAAATTACCATTGTAGTTTGATCAATGCCATAGTAAGATAGCATTTGTTTCATCCATAGCAGTTGTGTACAACAGCTTACAGCTGCTATGTATTATGCCTCAGCTGTCGATAAAGAAGTTGAAGTTTGTTTCTTGCTGTGCCATGCAACCAAATTGTTACCAATCAGAAAACAGCCCCCGGATGTACATTTTCTATCATCAACACAACATGCCTAGTCAGTATCGGAAAAGTCCACAACATTCATGGTAGTATCTTTGGAAAGCCATATTCCAAACCCAGTGGTGCCACTAATATATTTTAGAATCCTCTTGACAGCTTGGACATGTGACTCCTTAGGTTTTGCCTGATATCTAGCACAAACACAAACATTGAAAGAGATGTCTGGTCTGCTAGCAGTGAGGTACAACAGACTGCCTATCATACTTCGATATAGTCTTTCATCGAAGTCTTTCCAGAAGAATCTAAACTCAGCTTGACAGTGGTGCTCATAGGAGTACTAGAGGGCTTAGATGATTCCATCCCAAACTTCTTCAAAATATTATGAGCATATTGTTAGATATCGCGATCACTAAGAGGGGGGGGTGAATCAGTGATTCCTTTAATAACAGGTCCAATTTAACAACAAAAGCAAATCAAATCACACAATGACACCAGATTTAACGTGGTTCACCGAAAGGCTACGTCCACGGTTCAAAGACTGTCCGAACACCAATCCGGAACAGATCTGAATCTATTTAGTCGCACCAACCCTTAGTTTCAGATAGCACCAACTATCTAGGAAGCACCTACTCCCTTTAGTTTCAGATAGCACCAACTATCTAGGAAGCACCTACTCCCTTTAGTTTCAGATAGCACCAACTATCTAGGAAGCACCTACTCCCTTTACAATTTATCTGCACCAACAGATAGGATCACCAAACCCCAAACACCAAGCACCAACTTGATGTTCTACAGAATAAGAGTAGAAACCTTTTTCTATAGACCTTCCCCTCTACAATCTCTCTCTCTCAATCCCTTACAAATTGAAAATTAAAGCATAAACAGAGAGACTTATCTTATGGACGAAACACCATCTTCAAGAGCACATCCTCGTCCACACTTGCTGTAGAAACTTGTAACAAGATAGCACACAGCAACAGCACTCTCTTCTCTCCAAAACTCTCTCTTTTCTTCTCTTTTCTTCTCTTCTCTTCTTTCTCTCTTGGTGTCTTTAAAAACGAGCCAAACATGCCTTTATATAGGTTATGGTAACCTTTAAGAGTGTTCAAAATAGGCTACAATTCGTTTAGAAAGAGTTCCAAATGAAATAGATAAGAATGCTGAATTTTCGTGCAAGACTTCTGTTTCTGCGCAACTCTGGTTCCCGTGCTCGGTCGACATCCTGGCTTGCTCGGTCGACATCATACACAGTCTGGAAACAGACAACTTATCGTGCTCGGTCGACATCCTGGGGTCCCGGTCGACCGACGACACACTGTATCACGAAAATAACTGGGAGCAGTCTGAAACTTTTTCTGCAGGTTTCTCTTGCTTCGGTCGACCGCATGGGGTGCCCGGTCGACCGCACACTCTGCTTCAGGAATTCTGAATTCCTGACTGTTTCAATTCTGATTTCTCTTTTAAGCTCTATCAACACCAACCTATTATCTTCATGCTTGTGACATTGTGTTGACAATAATTCCAACTCAAAACAATGTTTGAGATACTAATTTCTTCAATTCTTCAAAAGACTTCTCAAGTCATCTCAAATTCCAACAATCTCCCCCTTTGGAATTGTTGGCAACACTTTTGGAACTTCAACACTTAGAACACATTAAACTAGTTGATCTTCATGAAGCTTCTTCAGAACCATAGTTTCCCCCTGTCTTTAAAAAAATAGAATCAAGATCTCTAACACTCTTGATACCAATCTCCCCAAAGTTATCATAGCATAACTTTTTCTAACATAGCTTTCTCCTAGCTTCAGTCTTTCTCCCCCTTTGACAACAAGTCCAAAGGGACCAACGAAGGAGCGAATAATATATTCAAGGAATACAGTGCTCCCCCTTTCAAGCCCATCTCCTAAGGATTAGGAGAGTGAGTAACTCCTAATTTTTTCCGGAGATACTCGAAGACTTCTTTTGGCAGAGGTTTTGTGAAGATATCAGCAACTTGCTCAGTAGTTGGGACATATTTCAACTTTACCTCACCATCTGCAACCTTTTCCTTGAGAAAGTGATAGCGAATTGCTACATGCTTCGTTCTAGAATGTTGAACAGGATTCTTGGATATGTGAATTGCAATTGTGTTGTCACAGAGGATCGGCGTAGGATCCGTTGTCGGAACTCCTAGATCAGAGAGCATTTGCCGCATCCATAACACTTGCGTACAACAAGTTGCCGCTGCAATATATTCCGCTTCCGCTGTAGAAAGGGATACTGAATCTTGTTTCTTACTGTGCCATGCCACCAACCTGTCACCGAGATAGAATGCACCACCGCTTGTACTCTTGCGATCATCTATACATCCAGCCCAATCGGCGTCAGAGTATGCAACAAGAGTGAAGGATTTGCCTTTAGGATACCAAATGCCAAGCTCCATGGTACCTTTCAGATATCGAAATATCCTTTTTACTGCTGTAAGGTGCGTCTCAGTTGGTGATGCTTGAAATCGAGCCACCATACATACTGCTTGCAGAAGATCCGGTCTTGTAGCAGTCAAATAAAGCAAGCTTCCTATCATAGAACGATAAGTGGTGTGATCAACGGACGAACCCTTATCATCTTTGCTTAGCTTTGTGTTCGTTGTCATTGGTGTGCTCACTGGCTTGCAGTCTTCCATGTTAAATCGCTTCAGCATTTCCTTGATGTATTTCATCTGTGATATGAAAATACCATGTTTCAGCTGCTGAACTTGTAAACCAAGGAAGAACTTTAGTTCTCCAAGCATTGACATCTCAAATTCTTTCTTCATCTCGTCAGCAAAATTCCTGCACATTTCTTCATCGTTGCCACCAAAGATTATGTCATCGACATAAACAATAACAACCAGCTGTTTGCTCAACTCTGTTTTGACATAAAGATTGCTATCAACCAGTCCTTTTCCAAAACCGATCTTGCGGAGATATAGGTCCAGCCTTGCATACCACGCCCTTGGCGCTTGTTTCAGCCCATAAAGAGCCTTTTTCAACTTGCACACTATGTCTGAATTTTTGCTAATAAGAAAACCATCAGGTTGCTCAATGTAGACCTCTTCTTCAAGTAATCCATTCAAGAAGGCTGACTTTACATCCATCTGAAATACCTTGAAGGTTTTGTATGCAGCCAATGCAAGAAACATACGAATGGCTTCCAAACGAGCCACCGGTGCAAAGGTCTCTTCAAAATCTATGCCTTCAACTTGAGCATAGCCTTTACAAACCAACCTTGCTTTGTTTCGTATGACCTGACCATCTTCATTCAGCTTATTCCGAAAGACCCATTTAGTACCAATAACATTCTTATCGGTAGGTCTAGAGACTAGTTCCCATGTGGAGTTCTTCTCAATTTGCTCCAACTCCTCAAGCATAGCTTTTAACCAACTTTCATCGAGACTGGCTTCAGCCACAGTCTTGGGTTCAATGGTGGACACAAGTGAGTAATTACTAACTACACTTTGTCTTGTTTTAACACCGACCTCAGGATCTCCAATGATTTGATCCTTAGGGTGTTGCTCTACCCAAGTGCTTTTCTTTCTAGGTGTAGCATCCTCTGAGTCATCCTTTGATTTCTCAGAATCATTAGGTTTAGCTACTTCATCATCAATCTCACTCGAGTCCTCATAAACGGGACTGTCATAATGAGTTCCATTCTTTGATTCATAGTTTTCATCAATTCTAACATCAGCACTTTCTATGATTTTTCTGGTCCTATTGTTAAGACATCTGTAAGCCTTACTAGATGAGGAATAACCCAGAAATATACCTTCATCAGCTCTTTCATCAAATTTGCCCGGATTTTGTTCAAGACGCTTGATGTAACACTTGCTACCGAAGACTCTGAAGTGCTTGACTGTTGCTTTTCGCCCAAACCATAGCTCATAAGGAGTTTTGTCTTCATGTGGCCTGATCAAGCATCGATTCTGAATGTATACAGCCGTATGGATTGCCTCCTTTCAGTATTTGTCAGCTAGCTTGCTCTCAGTTAGCATTGTACGAGCCATCTCTTGAACGGTGCGATTTTTCCGTTCCACAACTCCATTTTGCTGTGGAGTTCTAGGGGCTGAATACTGTCTTTGAATGCCATGGTGCTCACAATAGTTAGTGAACTCTTCAGATGTGAATTCGCCGCCTCGATCAGACCTTAAAATCTTGATACGTTTTCCAAGCATATTTTCAACCTGTGCTTTAAACACTTTAAAACGATCAAGTGCTTGATGTTTATGTTTAAGAAATAATACCCATGTCATACGAGTATAATCATCAATGCATAACATAAAATACTTATCTCCATTGGTGCTTTGAGTTCGCATCGGTCCACAGAGATCAGTGTGCACTAGCTCAAGAGGTTTCTTTGAATGATGCTCCTTTGACTTGAACATTACCCTCGTTTGTTTTCCCTTTTGGCAAGAATCGCAAATGGGGTTGGAAGGTTTTTCAACTGTTGACATACCTCTGACAGCCTTAGAATTGCAAATCTTTGACATGTTATCAAAGTTTAGATGCCCAAGGCGTTTGTGCCACAACCAACTTTCCTCTGTCCGACTCATCAAGCAAGTCTTTTCAGCTCCATCTGACAATGTATAGAGATTTCCAGCAGTCCTAGATCCAGTAGCCACTGTTTTGCCGTTGCTACACTTCTTGATAGCAAAACCATTCTTAGTGAAGACAACTTCGTGGCCTTTGTCACAGATCTGGCTCACACTAAGCAAGTTGTGTCTTAGTCCAGACACATATAAGACCTCGTCTGATCTGATCTTGTTTGCCTTTAGCTGAACAACACCTTTTCCGCAGATTTTGGCACCATCATTGTTACCAAACTTCACTGATCCGCCTTCATAGTGCTGTAATTTGACGAATTTTTCCTTATCACCTGTCATATGGCTTGAACAGCCACTATCAAGGACCCATGGTACTGTCTTCTTTTGTGCATTGAATGCCGTTTGCACAATGAGAGATTCTTTGGAATTACCTTCCCTTTTCTTTGCCCTCCATGCCTTAACTAACTTGGGTTTCTTTTCAACCTGAAATTGGTTAGCTATAGGCAACCTACAATCCCTAGCCAAGTGTCCATAATTATGACACATATAGCACTCAATTTTGTGGCTGTTTAGGATTGAAAAAGGGTTCCTAGTCACTAATGGACTGTTTCTAACATAGAATTTGCAATCAGCTCTTTTATGTCCATATCTATTGCAATGATAGCAATAACCATAGAATCTGAACATTCTTCCTTTCTTAGGTGGCTGGATAAACTCCACAAACCTTTTCTTATTGAACATCTCAATATTAGGCTGAATTTGATGCTTTGTAGCCTTGAGAGGTATGGCACTTTGTTTCATAAACAAAGAAGGTGCAGCTTTAGAGGACTCTCCGGTTTCAAATCCAATACCAAATTTATTGTGGAAGGGCTTTTGAACTTTCAGAATTTCATTGAGTTTCATTGTCCCTTCAATCGCTTGGAGTGCTTTGAGTTTTCGGCTACTTTCCAAGTTTTCAGCCTTTGCTCTAGCGATTTCAGTTTCAAGTTTCATAGCCTCTTCCTTTTTGATACTTATTTGATTTTGAAGGACTTCCACCATTCTTTTATATTCTTCAACTTGAGTTTTCAAAGCAATAATTGAACTTTCAGATTCATGAAGAAGTTTCAGATTTTTCTTACTTGTTTTTCGTTCCATGCTAAGCACCTCAAGTGCGGCAATGAGTTCTTCTTCGAGATTGACCTCAGCCTCCTCTTCCTCTTCCGGCTCTTGCTCCTCTTCTTCTTCAACGGTAACCATGAAGAGAGCTTCAGTTGCCTCGGCTGATTCATCATCGTCTGAAGTTTCAGACGTGCTGTCATTATATTGACTGATGAAGCTTTTTGCTTTGCCCCTTTTTCTGAAATTTTTCTTCCACTTACTCTTATCAACATAAGAGTCATCATCATTATTTTCTTTCAGCGGACACTTCGCAGCAAAGTGACCAACACCGCCACAATTGAAGCATTTAAAGGGTAGCTTCCCTTTGTACTTTCCATTGCTTCCTTTCTTCAGCTTTCTAACAAATTGAGCCTCAAGCTCATCATCATCAGTATCAGAATCATGACCAGCAGTCTCTTTTCCCTTTTTCTGAACTTTGAAGGCCGCTTCTCTATCAGATGAAGACTCTTACCTATGCGCATCTCATAGGCAGTGAGTGAACCATGCAACTCATCCATGGAAAATTCATTCAGATCCTTGGCTTCTTCTATGGCTGAGACTTTTGAATCAAACCGGGGAAGAAGAGATCTTAGAACCTTTTTGACGATGACTGGTTCTTTTATCTCTTCCCCTAGTCCACGAATGTCATTCGTGACTTCATTCACTCGTTGCTAATATGAGTCAACATTCTCGCTTTCCTCCATGCGAAGAGATTCAAATTGAGAGCGATGGGTTTGCAATTTTGCTTCTTTGATCTTCTCATCTCCTTCATGAATGCTTTTCAACTTGTCCCATATTTCCTTGGCTGTTTTGCATGCAATTACTTTGACCAGCTCACTGTCCACAAGGCCACTAAAGAGTGCATTCTGCGCCTTAGAGTCGTTGTCTGCTAACTTCTTCGTTGCAGCATCATTGGGTACAATGGCAATATTGTAACCGACTCTGACAGTCTCTCAGACATCATAGCCAAGTGACTTAATGAAAGCCTGCATTTTGATCTTCCAGAAGGAGTAATTAGAACCATCAAACAAAGGTGCTTTCTTATTCCCTGTATTGGTTGCCATGTGATTTGACAAGAGATCACCCTTAGCGTGTTAAGCTTTTCAAGGGAGCCTTACGCTCTGATACCAATTGTTAGATATCGCGATCACTGAGAGGGGGGGTGAATCAGTGATTCCTTTAATAACAGGTCCAATTTAACAACAAAAGCAAGTCAAATCACACAATGACACCAGATTTAACGTGGTTCACCGAAAGGCTACGTCCACGGTTCAAAGACTGTCCGAACACCAATCCGGAACAGATCTGAATCTATTTAGTCGCACCAACGACAAAGAGCACCAACCCTTAGTTTCAGATAGCACCAACTATCTAGGAAGCACCTACTCCCTTTAGTTTCAGATAGCACCAACTATCTAGGAAGCACCTACTCCCTTTACAATTTATCTGCACCAACAGATAGGATCACCAAACCCCAGACACCAAGCACCAACTTGATGTTCTACAGAATAAGAGTAGAAACCTTTTTCTATAGACCTTCCCCTCTACAATCTCTCTCTCTCAATCCCTTATAAATTGAAAATTAAAGTATAAACAGAGAGACACTTATCTTATGGACGAAACACCATCTTCAAGAGCACATCCTCGTCCACACTTGCTGTAGAAACTTGTAACAAGATAGCACACAGCAACAGCACTCTCTTCTCTCCAAAACTCTCTCTTTTCTTCTCTTTTTTCTCTTCTCTTCTTTCTCTCTTGGTGTCTTTAAAAACGAGCCAAACATGCCTTTATATAGGTTATGGTAACCTTTAAGAGTGTTCAAAATAGGCTACAATTCGTTTAGAAAGAGTCCCAAACGAAATAGATAAGAATGCTAAATTTTCGTGCAAGACTTCTGTTTCTGTGCAACTCTGGTTCTCGTGCTCGGTCGACATCCTGGCTTGCTCGGTCGACATCATACACAGTCTGGAAACAGACAACTTATCGTGCTCGGTCGACATCCTGGGGTCCCGGTCGACCGACGACACACTGTGTCACGAAAATAACTGGGAGCAGTCTGAAACTTTTTCTGCAGGTTTCTCTTGCTTCGGTCGACCGCATGGGGTGCCCGGTCGACCGCACACTCTGCTTCAGGAATTCTGAATTCCTGACTGTTTCAATTCTGATTTCTCTTTTAAGCTCTATCAACACCAACCTATTATCTTCATGCTTGTGACATTGTGTTGACAATAATTCCAACTCAAAACAATGTTTGAGATACTAATTTCTTCAATTCTTCAAAAGACTTCTCAAGTCATCTCAAATTCCAACACATATTTAGTTTGAGAAAGAAAGATTCCATTTTCACATTGCTTGATTTGAAGACCGAGAAAGAAAGATAATTCTCCAACCATGCTCGTTTCAAATTCTTTTGACATACATGTGGTAAATGATTTAGACAAATTTTCAGATGTGGACCCGAAAACAATATCATCCACATAAATTTGAGTAATTAGGATATTATCTCTCTCTCTCTCTCTCTCTCTCTCTTGATAAATAAAGTTTTATCCACACTTCCTCTTTGGAAGGAATTATCAAGCATAAAGGTTATCAATCTTGCATACCATGCTTTGGGAGCCTGCTTCAAACCATACAAGGCTTTATGCAATTTAAAAACATGGTTAGGAAAATGAGGATCCTGAAACCCTTTAGGTTGTTCAACATACACCTCCTCATTCAAATAGCCATTCAAGAAAGCACTCTTGACATCCATTTGATATAATTGATTTTCAAGGAACAAGCTATTGCCAAGAGAATACGAATGGACTCAAGACGAGCAACATGTGCAAATGTTTCATCAAAATAAATTCCCTCCACTTGTGTGTTTCCCTGGGCTATGCGTCTAGCCTTGTTTCGAATGACTTGACCAAGTTCATCGGTTTATTTTTGAAAATCCATTTTGTCCCGATGACATTGGTGTGATTGGGTCTTGGAACAAGTTTCAAACACTGTTCCGCTCAAATTGACCTAACTCCTCATGCATATCATTAATCCAGGAGTCATCAATAAGCGCTTCATGAGCATTTTTTGGTTCAAGAAAGGAAACATAACATAGAAAATTTACCTCATCTTGGACCTGCTTTCGAGTTTTCAATGGAGCTTGTATATCACCAATGACTTTGTCAAGGGGGTGATCTTTGATTACCTGACATTTTTGATATCTAGGATGTACTTCCTTGCTTTGAGAAGGTTGATGACTTGGTGTTACCGGAGCAGAACTTCTCAATTTTAATCTAGACACTTCAATTTCAGATTCGGAGTCTGAATCAGGAACAACAATTTCTGGAGCCGGTGTTGCTAAATCTTCCAGTTCCTTACTTTATTTTCCTTATAGCTCAACCTGCGGAGAAGAAATGGGAATTAGTGGGAATTCATCTTCATCATCAGAAAAATAAGAAGGTCCAGCATCATCTATGACAACATTGATAGATTCCATGACAGTAGAATCATTTAGATGAAATACCCGATAAGCTTTACTGTTTGAAGAATACCCAAGAAAAATCCCTTCATTGCTTCGGGAGTCAAATTTTCCGAGATGCTCTCGGTCTTTCAAGATATAACACTTACTCCCGAAGGTTTTGAAATATTTAACAGTAGGTTTTCTACCATTCCATATTTCATATGGTGTATTTTTTGTTCCGGCCCTTATGTATACTCGATTGATAACATAGACAGCAGTGTTTACTGCCTCAGCCCAAAATCTTTGTGGCACTTTCTTACTATGAAGCATAACACGGGCCATTTTCTGTACCACCCGATTTTTCCTTTCAACAACTCCATTTTGCTGAGGAGTTTTAGGAGCGGAGAACTCATGTTTTATGCCATTCTCAATACAGAAAGAATTAAAAAATGAGTTCTGAAATTCAGTTCCATGATCATATCTGATTCTGGCAACTCCACCAAATTGATCTTCCTTATATGCAAGAAGTTGAAGCCATAAGTGATAGAAAACATCAAAAGTTTCATATTTATCTCTAAGAAAGCGAACCCATGTGAATATTGAGAAATCATCAACAGTGAGAAAATATACTTTTTCCCACCAATGCTTTCAAGTTGAAAAGGACCCATAAGATCCATATGAAGTAACTCTAATGGTCTTTTGGTAGTCAGCAAATATAATTTTTTATGTGGTGCTCTAATTTGTTTCCCCAGTTGGCAAGGACCACATACATGGTTATGAGGTTTCTGAAGTTTGGGAAGTCCTCAAACCAATTCTTGCTGAGAAAGTTTTTCCAAATTAGTATGGTTAATGTGACCTAGCCTTTGATGCCATAGATCAACATCATTAACAGTAGCAGAATTGCAATTCAAGTTATCTTTATGAACAACCACATAACAATTATCGGAATTCTTTTTACCAGAAAGAACATTGTTCCTATTGTCATCGACAATTGTGCATTTATGTAATGAGAAATGAACTTCATTTTCAGATTCACAAAATTGACCTATGCTAAACAAATTTGCCTTTAAGCCATCAACCAGAAAAACATTATGAATTGGTGACATACCTGGTATGTTTATTAATTCCTTACCAATGACTTTCGATGTACTGCCATTGCCAAATTGGACATTTCCACCATTGTGCTTTTCGAGGGATGTGAAAAGAGATTTATCCCCGGACATGTGTCTTGAGTACCCGCTGTCTAAATACCAAACATGTGAACTTTGTGCTCTAAGTGCAGTTAGAACCACATTATAGCAAAGGTCAGTCTTGTGAACCCATATGGATTTTGGTGTGACCTTTTGAGGAGTTAAATTTTTATTCATCCATGCATTTCGAAGTCTGCTATGCAATTTGTTGCAATGTGGCCTAATATGTCCAATAATTCCACAGTAATGACAAGTCGGGACATATTTGCGATGAGGCATATTCTTTTTTAATGTGGAATTCATATGTTTAGGATGATAAACAGCAGGTTCGATGGCAAACAATGTATTCCCACGAACGAATTTACCTTGGGTTTTTGAAGTGGATGCACCATAGTCAAATCCAAGGCCATGCTTCTTGTTTGATATGATTTGTGCATCCAGAATTTCGTCAAGTTTCTTTGACCCTTTGTTCATTCGATTTAGATCGGCTTTGGTAGAGACTAATTCAGAAGTAGCCATCTTCAGTTTTTCAGATATGTCAGCTTTTTCAGCTTTGCAGGAATTCATATCTTTCTTTAGAATTTGTATCTCTTTGTCAGCTTTGACAGATTGCTCATGAAGTATGTTGCATTCATTTCCTGCATCAATCAGCTTGTTAGATAGCAATATACGCTATGATTCAAGTTGAGACACTTTACCTTGGGCTTCTTGAAGTTCATTTTAAGAACAAGCTTTTCTTTTCAACTGTCTTCCATTTTCCTTTCAGTATGTCATTTAATTGAGTCATCCTCCTTGAGTGTTTGAGAAGACTTTCATAAGCTTCAACTAAATCATGCTCATTATCTGACAGAGAGTTAAGATCCTCTGAACCATTATCTTCAGATTTTTCCTCAACATCCTGCACAAATGAATTGTTAGATTATGCCATAAAAGCCATGAACTTTCCATGACCAGAGAAAGATTTAGATTCAGTATCATTTCCATCTTGATCTGAATCATCATCCCATGTGACATTGAGAACTTTGCCTTGAGGTTTGAAAGTTCTATTAACACATTGAGATGCATAATAACCAAAACCTTTGCATTCATAACAGTGAGTATCCTTTGAGGGGATTTGGAAACAAATTTCTCAGGTTTTGTTCCAGGATTGGCTTTGAAGGAAGTTGGATTATTCTGTTCTTTAAACTTTTGAAAATATTTTTTTAAAACCCTTCTTATCATCTTTCAGAAATTTCTTAAACTTTTTAACAAAGAAGGCATCAAGATCTGGGTCCTCAGATTTTGATTCTGAATCATCATGTTCCAAACAAGACTTGGAAGAAATTAGAGCCAACCCTTTGGCTTTCTTGGTTGACCTTAAATTTGCTTCAAAGACTTGCAAATTTCCAACTAACTGATCAGCCTTGATCGAGTCCAAATTACTGGACTCTTCAATAGCTACTACTTTCGGGTCAAACCTCTACGGTAAAGATCGTAAGATCTTTATGACAATTTTGTGTTCGGGAATGATTTCACCCAAGTAGAAGCTAGAATTCACAATAGCAGATAATTTATCATTAAAATCATCAAAGACTTCATTGTCATTCATTTTCAAAATTTCAAATGCAGTAGTCAAATTATGAAGTTTTGCCTGCTTAACTTTAATTGTACCTTCATGGACAGTTTCTAAAATATCACATGCTTCCTTAGCAAGTTTGCAAATAGAAATACGACGGAATTCAGAAGGAGTAACACCAGTGAATATAGAATTCAAAGCTTTACTGTTAAAGTTAAAGGCTTGTTTATCCTCCTCGGTCCATTGAGCCATGGGTTTTTCAATGGTTTTGTTGCCATCAGTAGCAACAGTAGGCTTAGTGTAACCAAATTCCACACAGTTCCAAACATCCACATCTATGGATTGAAGGAATGCGGTCATTCTAACTTTCCAATAAGGATAATTAGACTCATCCAAAAGAGAAGGTTTGGAAATAGAAGTTCCATCTCTATTAAAATCCATATGTGAAAAACTGTGGAGATCTCACACAACAAGTTAGTGTGAACAAGCTCTGATACCAATTGAAATTCCAAGAGGGTCAATCACGAATCAACCCTAATGATAAACACAATCCCAACACAGATTTCAATATGGATTTGCGGAAGTAAGAAATCTAAGTAAATCAATCAATCAATCACACAGATGGACACTTCAATTTTATACGTGGAAAAACCCTGAATAGGGAAAAAACCACGGGACCTCACCCTGGTCCAAAAAAGATTAAAGCACTAATAAAAAATGAAGGTTACAAGATACTCACTACCCCTTTACAGTTGAACACAACCTATGACTGTAGTAGATCTAGTCGACGAACACGCCGTTCACCTTCTTCAACACTTCGATCTCCACGCCTTGAACAAGGCGAATCAGCAAGTATGTTGAGGATGAGTCTCCAGAGGATGAAGGCTTCAACACATGATTCTCACAAGGGCTCTCTGGAGGGGAGCAATCTCTCTAGGAATAGTCTAGGGTTTGGAAATGGGAGAGATACAATCTCTTGTGAGGCTTGATCCTTAAAAAGGCTTTTTGAAACGAATGGGAGAGATTTCATTTGAATTGGATAGGGATTGGTCAAAAGGAAATCCATACAAATAAGCTAAAATCTGTCGCTGTCCAATCGATCGGACTGAGACTTAACTGGGAGTATTTCAGGTCCGATCGATCGGCCAATGGGTCCGAGCGATCGGACTGTAAATAACTGAGAGGAGTCCAGGTCCAATCGATCGGCCAAGGGGTCCGATCGATCAGACTGTAAATAACAGTATGCTCTTGTCTGCTGACATCCGATTGAGTCTTCGAAATTCTTCATCTTCGGATTTCTTCCATGAAGCTACAGTCCAATCTAAAATTATAAAATTACATTTATTCCCATGTTTTGTCCATCCACATGAAGTAGCCAACTCTCACAAACTTACAGATCTCATCTAATAAGTCTCCGCTTCGAATGGGCCGAGTGCAGAAGATCCCACCCATCAAAGACTTTTACTTTTATTTTTCACTTGTTCAACAATAGCAAAACGTCTGACAATAGTGAGTTGCTCAGTTGGTAATTGGCAACTCCACATGTCACATAAGAATTGTTTCCTATGTATGCCACTCTTCCCACTTGTGTGGGCTCTCCACCCCATAATATAGGCTTCCTCTTCATTTTTGTGGACTCTCTTGGATCCCAGCATCCTTAGCCGGGGTACCAAAAAAATAAGAAAGACAACAAAACACAAACAACCAAACAAATCATTCAAGCTTTTTGAAGTCTCGAGGAGTTAGTGGGCTTTTCATGCATGGCCCACCCGCAGTTGGAGATAAGCATCACAAGAAGGGTATGAATCACTCTGTTGACAATTTCTTTTTAACATTAAGATATATTTGTGGGATAATGTTCCCCTACGAGTAGACTACATGTGTCGTCCAGTTCTATGGGGCCCACCTTTGATTAGTTCAGCCCCTTAGATCATCTTCTCATGCTATGATGTAACATTGGGACCAATTTGACACTTGTTGAACCATCGATTCTCATAAAAATGGAGTTTTTTTCCATAATAGCACCCTCAAGTAAACTAATTCCCATAATAGCACCCATTTGAAAATAATACCCAGAATAGCATTTCGAGCCTACGTGGCACATCTTGGAGTGATTTCATAAGCGGACCGATGGGTAGTAATTAATGAAGCTTTCCCTTCTTTATGTTCTTGAATTGGTTCACTATGACATCAGTGAGGCTCTTGTAAGGGTTCGTCTCGAGCATGAACGAGGGTATGTCAGCAGGGGCCAACACAGGCATGCCAGGCAATTCGACACTGATTTCAGATTCTAGTGTGGCTGGGTATTTGATTGTGGGATCATTGCAGTAATGATAGTGTGTGGGGAGATTTCCCGAACCACAGGATTAAGTTAATCACAGCCATCAGATCAGGTTAAGCATTCTCACGTGCCATCCTCGCGTCATCCACGTGACACCAGACTCGTCCCGGCTACCAGAACAGGAGGTCCGGCCGAAGTCGGACAGCTCCGGGCCCTTAACGCCGAACTGGCCCACCTCGGGCGTCATCTCGGCAAGGAGCATCACCACGGGTACCACCTCGGCAGAAAGCCCCATTTCGGCTAAAGAAGCCGAGACAGAAGCCGAAGCAAGAGGGAACATTCACGTGTGCCCTCCATCCCCCACGTCGTCAGGCACGTGGAGGGATAGGGACACGCGCTGGTGGGACAGACGCGACATCCAGCCGCCCACGATCTTCGCCAGATCCCTGACAGAGTCCCATCCAGCGGCTGAAGCCACATCAGGGCAGGGCCCGAGGGCAGATCCGCTGGTACTCCTACCGCCAAAGGCGCCCAACAGGATCTGGCCCAACAAGATGTGCATTAAATGCGATGTGGGCTGACCCGACGGGCATTTAATGCATAGTGGGCTGGATTGGACCACAATTAATGCAATGTGGGCTGATCGTGACTTCCCAGTCCAATCGTGGGACCCACACCACAATATCTTCCAAAGATACGTTCCACACTCTATAAATAGAGATCCATGCCACCATCTAAGGTACGCCATTTTTCCATACCAGAGCCGTTACTCTGTCTCTCTTCCTCCTCTCCTTCCATTGTTCCAGTTCCCATACTGACTTTGGCATCGGAGAGCCTTGCGCCACCCAGGCCAGGGTCCTCTGACTGTTTGTTCTTCCCTTCCAGGCTTCCGGGCGGCATCCAGACATTCCAGACATTCCAGACACCATCATCTTCTCGGATAAGTCCTATAAGGCACCCTCTTATTGTGGGTCATAATTTTCTGCACCTACAATTGGCGCCGTCTGTGGGGAAGAAATAACCCAGCCATCCAAACCTCTCAAAACCTTCCCAATCTTCCTAACCTCATCCTTTCAGAAGCCATGCCTCCGAAAGCTAAGAAGGGCGTAGAATCTTCAAGAGCAGCGCTTGAGCTGCCACCACCGCCAACGGAAGTCCCTCCTCAGGGGCAGCCCCGCGCGGTAGATGGCACGACTGCAGGCGAGGGCCGCCTGGGCTCCCAACTCTTTGTCGAGATCCCTTTTCAAGGGGGAATCGAGGCCTCACCCTCAGCGGACGAGGTCCCGCCACCCGGACGCGATGAGCGTCAGCATCAGCGTCCCCGGAAGGACAAAGCCGTGGCCGTGGGGGAAACGCGCCACGCTCAACCCCCCGGAGAGGTTCCCGAGGCTGCCCTCCTCCAGAAGCAACTCCAGAAGCAAAAGCGGATGATTCGCGAGCTCCAGCAGCAGCTGAGGGCAGTGCAAAATGCCTCCTTGAGGGAAGTCTCTGAGCCCCAAGGGAAAAAGAAGGGCACTCCCAGCAAGGCAGCCCAGCCTCCTCGTGAGGACCTCAGACATCATCTGGACCAGAAACGGGGCCAGATTCGTGACGAAGGCTCGAGCAACAGCCGGAGTCACCATAGTCGCGATGGCCGAACTCATAGCCATCGCAGTCCGAGCCACCCCAAGCGAAAGTCCAGAGTTCAGACTCCAGAGGAGGACGACGAGCAGGAGTGGTTCGACAAACGTGTCAGGCGGGCTCTCCAGCACAACCTGGACATGCGGGACCAGAAGCAGCTCTGCGGTCACACTGATCTCGGGGGCTCTCCCTTCACGAAGGAAATCGAGCGCACCCCCTTGCCCAGGAAGTTCTCCGTCCCGCGGTTCGTCCCCTACGACGGACTGTCAGATCCATCTGCACACCTCCGACACTTCTCCCAGAAGATGTCTATCTGGGGAAATGAGGGTCACCTAAACTGCAAGATCTTCTCCTCCAGTTTGGGCGACCTCCCCCTGAAGTGGTTTTGCTCTCTCCCAGAGCAGTCGATTCCCAGTTGGAAGGAGCTCCAGCTCTCCTTCCTGAAGAAGTTCCAAGCATACACCGTCGTCCCCAAGAAGGAAGGGGACCTCATCGCCCTGAGAATGAAGCAGGGCGAAACTCTCGCCAAGTTCACCCACCGATTCTGGGCGATCTACAGCCAGATCGAGGGCGCAAGGGAGGGGATATCCATCTACGCCTTCCAGCATGCCCTGATCCCCGGCAGCGACCTGCGGAAGGACTTGGCCGGGGACACCCCAGAGTCCATGTCAGAGTTAATGTCCCGGGTGAAGCGCTTCATCGCCCGGGAAGAAGATGAGATCCGAGCTAAGGATCAGGACGGGCATCCGGAGCCCGAACAGAAGAATAGCCAGCCTCGGCAAAGAGGCGGGAGGCCCTCCCAGAAGCAGGAGTCCAAGCGGGACTGGACCTCCAGCTCGGCGAAGCCTTCGTCGTCCAGGTCTGGGGGCAATTGGAAGCCCAGACCTCCCTCCAGCGCCGGTCAGAGCGTCAATGTCGTCTTCAAGGAGCCGATGTACCGCATCCTGGCCAAGATCAAGTCCGAGCCGTTCTTCAAGTACCCTCCGCCCCTGAAGAGTGAACCCACCGAAGGCTCCCGGAGCAAGCTCTACTGCGCCTTCCATAAGGGCAACGGGCACAGGACTGGAGAATGCAGGACCTTGCAGGGGTATCTAGAGAAGCTGGCCGAACAGGGCCACATCCAAGAGTTCGTCAAGGCCGGCGATGCCGGTGGCAGCGAGGGCCGGGTTCACCAGAACGCAGCCCAGGCTCCAGACAGCGAGGACTCAGAGAAGATCATCAACGTGATCCATCTGGCGTCCTCAGCTCCCGCTTCCTCGTCCCGGGGAAGCTCTCAGACCCGTGCCGAAGCCAGGCGGGCTTCGCACGAGAAAGAAGTGATGAAAGCCGACCTCGCCCCGGCATCCAAGAAAGCCCGCCGCGACAAACCAGCTATCTCGTTCTCGGATCGAGATCTAGAGGGAGTCCAGGTCCCTCACAACGACCCCCTGCTCCTCACCATGAAGTTGAGAGACTTCACCGTGAAGAGGATCCTCGTCGACTCCGGCAGCTCCTCCGAGGTCCTCTACTACGACTGCTTCAAACGGATGAAACTCTCCGAAGCAGACCTCACGGAGGTTCGTGCACCTCTGCTAGGGTTGTCCGCGACACCAGTCTACCCCAAGGGTAGAATCACCTTGGAAACCCAAGTTGGCGGAGCCTCCGTGACGGCCGACTTTCTGGTTGTGGATGCCCCTTCCCCCTACAATGTCATTCTGGGCAGGACGTGGCTCCACAAGCTAGAGGCAGTTCCTTCTTCCTTCCACCAAAAGCTGAAGTTCGTCCATGAGAACGAGGAAGGCAAGATGGAGGTAGTCACAGTGAAGGGAGACCAGCAGCAGGCCAGGCAGTGCGTGTTGGCCGCAGTTCCAGCAGTAAAGGAGCCAGAGCGCGTTAACCTGGCCGAATTCGAAAAGGGCCTCGATGAGATCGGCAGGGACCCTGAGAAGAAGAGCATCGAGGACCTAGCCGAGGTCAGGCTAGACCCGGCAGACCCAGACCGTTTCTTCCTGATCGGCACCCAGCTGTCGGGCGAAGAAAGGACCGAACTCTCTCGGTTCTTGATGCAGAATGTGGACGTCTTTGCTTGGAACCCAAGTGAGATGCCCGGGGTCGACCCTGAGGTCATGTGCCACAAGCTCAACGTCGACCCCGACCACAAGCCAGTAGTGCAGAGGGCCCGCAGAACCGGGCTGCAGCAGACAGATGCGGTCGTGGAAGAGGTCGACAACCTGCTAAAAGCAGGGGCCATCCGGGAAGTCCAGTACCCGGTATGGCTGGCCAACACGGTGGTCGTCAAGAAGAAAACTGGAAAGTGGAGGGTGTGCGTAGACTTCACCGACCTGAACAGGGCTTGCCCTAAGGACAGTTTCCCCCTCCCGAAGATCGACCAACTGATTGACGCCACCGCTGGCCATGACCGAATGAGCTTCCTCGACGCCTACCGAGGCTATCATCAGATCCCTCTCTATGGGCCCGACGAGGAGAAAACATCATTCATCACCCCCCGCGGCACTTACTGCTACAAAGTAATGCCCTTCGGGCTGAAGAACGCGGGGGCAACCTATCAGCGCCTCGTCACGAAGATGTTCCAGGCCCAGCTCGGCCAAACGGTGGAGGTGTATATCGACGACATGGTCGTCAAATCTGTGCGCTCCAGCGACCACCTGGTAGATCTCGGCCAAGTCTTTGACATCCTTCGCGCCTACAAGCTCAAGCTCAACGCTTCCAAGTGCGCCTTCGGCGTAGCCTCTGGCAAGTTTCTCGGCAGCTTGGTGACGCGGAGGGGGATAGAGGCCAATCCAGACCA
Source organism: Litsea cubeba (assembly GCA_012931725.1). Taxonomy (NCBI): domain Eukaryota; kingdom Viridiplantae; phylum Streptophyta; class Magnoliopsida; order Laurales; family Lauraceae; genus Litsea; species Litsea cubeba. The sequence continues at coordinate 64,074,608 of CM022954.1, read as the reverse complement.
GATCACCGCCATCCAGGACATCCAGAGTCCCTCCACCACAAAGGAAGTTCAAAAGCTTACGGGAATGGCCGCCGCACTCAATCGCTTCATCAGCCGCTCATCAGATAAGTGCAGGCCTTTTTTCCAGCTTTTGAGGAAAAATTTGAAGTTCCAATGGACCCCCGAGTGCGACCAGGCATTGGCCGCACTCAAAACTTATTTGATGTCACCCCCATTACTCTCCACCCCGACTCGGGGGGAGATTCTGTATTTATACCTAGCGGTCTCGGATCACGCAGTGAGCTCCGTCCTCATCAGGGAGGACGAGGGAGTTCAAAAGCCGATCTATTACACGAGCAAGACCCTGCTCGATGCCGAGACCAGGTACCTTCTGTTGGAGAAGCTTGCGTTGGCTCTTGTCACCGCCTCCCGCAAGCTCTCCCATTATTTTCAATCCCACACTATTGTGGTGATCACGAAGCACCCACTCCGTTCCTTGTTCAAAAAAGCTGACTTTTCAGGGCGCATATCAAAGTGGGCAGTTGAATTGGGGCAGTATGACATACAGTACCGTCCCCGAACTGCAATCAAAGCCCAGATTCTGGCAGACTTCATAGTCGAATTCGCCTGCCCAACCAGGCTCAGACCCAGCTCGGCACGGCACTGGGGGGCACAGGGCAAGAGCCAGCAGAAACAGAAGTCCAGCAGTCTCCCACCTCGGCATGGAGGATCTTCGTCGACGGGTCGTCCACCTCCAAGAGAGCTGGCGCCGGCATAGTTCTCCAATCGCCAGAGGGACTGGTCATAGAGCAGGCTTTCACCCTCGACTTCAAAGCGACGAACAATGAGGCAGAGTACGAAGCACTGATCGCAGGGTTGAACAGCGCCCGAGTCCTCGGAGCCCAGCACCTGGAAATCTTCAGCGATTCTCAACTGGTAACTAGCCAGCTCGCTGGAGACTACCAGGCCAGGGACGACAGGATGGCGGCCTACTTAGCCCTGGCAAAAAAGCTACTCTCCCAATTCCAGAAAGCCGAGGTCAGGCAAATCTCCCGAGATACCAACACGCACGCAGATGCGCTTGCAAACCTGGCCTCCGCTGTTGAAGCAGGAAAGAAGAGGACCATCGAGGTCGGGTCAGTATCAAGGTCAAGTCTAGAACTCCAGTCATCTCGGCTTGTCCTCTGTGCTGACCTCGGCCCCAGCTGGATGGATCCAATCATTGCCTACCTGAAGGATGACCAGCTCCCTGAGGACAAGACCGAAGCCCACAAGATCAGGCTCAAGGCAGCCCGCTTTTGGCTCTCTCCAGAAGGCAAACTCTACAGGAAGTCCTTCACAGGCCCGTACCTCCAATGCGTCCACCCGTCCAAGGTGGACGACTTCCTGTACGAGATCCATGAAGGAATCTGCGGCAGCCATATAGGAGGCCGCTCATTGGCCTATAGGGCAATCAGCCAGGGTTACTGGTGGCCCTACATGCAGAAGGACGCCCAGGTCTACGCCAGAAAATGCGAGAAATGCCAGAAGTTCTCCCACTCCCTCCATCAGCCAGCGCAGGATCTGAGTCCCCTCTCCAGTCCATGGCCCTTCGCTCAATGGGGCCTGGACATCGTGGGGCCTCTTCACCGAGCTCCAGGGAACAAAAGATGGCTGATAGTGGCTACGGACTACTTCACCAAGTGGATAGAGGCTGAACCGTTGTCCTCCATCACGGACAGGGACTCCAGGAACTTCGTCTGGAAAAACATCCTCACGAGGTTCGGCATCCCCCGGACCCTGATTTCGGATAACGGGACTCAGTTCGATTCCAAATCCTTCAGAGATTTCTGCCAAGAGCATGGCATCAGAAACCATTACTCCACCCCGGCATATCCACAGAGTAATGGCCAGGCAGAAATCTCCAACAAAGTGATTCTGGACGGCCTGAAGAAGCGACTGGATAAGGCAAAGGGCAGATGGACAGAAGAGCTTCCGAGCGTGCTGTGGGCCTATCGAACAACTCCAAGGAGGTCCACCTCGGCGACACCATTCTCTCTGGCCTACTGGATGGAGGCGGTCATTCCCCTGGAAATCGGCCTTCCTACCCTGAGGACAGAGCTGGTCGACCAAGGTCGGAATGAGACGAACCTGGCAATGGAGCTGGAGCTGGCGGACGAACGACGAGAAGCGGCAGCCCTGAGACTAACCGACTATCAGCAACGGTTAGCCAGGGCGTACAATCAGAACGTCAAGGAAAGAAGGTTCACCACGGGGGAGCTCGTTTTAAAGAAGACCCTGCCAGCTGACAGAGAACCAAATGAGGGGAAGCTTGCCCCGAACTGGCATGGCCCGTTCAGAGTAGTTTCACTGGCAGGAAAGTCAGCCTACAAGCTCGAAGGCTTGGATGGCAAGCCATTGCCGAGACCGTGGAATGCATCCCACTTGAAGAAATTCTATTTCTAAAGATGTAATGAACTTCAGAATCAATAAAAAGCAGCTTTTGCCTTGTCGTCAATCTCTCTCTGGTCGACTCCGGCAACGCAGGCTCCACGCCTTGGAAACGGCCTCGAGTTCCTACACTCAGCCTTTCCTAAAATCCCGTGTCTTGGACACACAGGCTCCACGCCTTGGAAACGGCCTCGAGTTCTTACACTCAGCCTTTCCTAAAATCCCGTGTCTTGGACACACAGGCTCCACGCCTTGGAAACGGCCTCGAGTTCCTACACTCAGCCTTTCCTAAAATCCCGTGTCTTGGACACACAGGCTCCACGCCTTGGAAACGGCCTCGAGTTCTTACACTCAGCCTTTCCTAAAATCCCGTGTCTTGGACACACAGGCTCCACGCCTTGGAAACGGCCTCGAGTTCCTACACTCAGCCTTTCCTAAAATCCCGTGTCTAGGACACACAGGCTCCACGCCTTGGAAACGGCCTCGAGTTCCTACACTCAGCCTTTCCTAAAATCCCGTGTCTAGGACACACAGGCTCCACGCCTTGGAAACGGCCTCGAGTTCTTACACTCAGCCTTTCCTAAAATCTCGTGTCTAGGACACACAGGCTCCACGCCTTGGAAACGGCCTCGAGTTCCTACACTCAGCCTTTCCTAAAATCCCGTGTCTAGGACACACAGGCTCCACGCCTTGGAAACGGCCTCGAGTTCTTACACTCAGCCTTTCCTAAAATCCCGTGTCTAGGACACTCAGGCTCTACGCCTTGGAAAAGGCCTGCAGTTCCTACACTCAGCCTTTCCTAAAGTCTGGGTTCATAAACCCCTCAAGGCAGTCCGGCCAAGGACAGTTTTCTGAAGTCCGGGTTCATACACCCGTCAGAAGGCCACTGCCGAACTCGCTCCGCCGAGCCGAGACCAACGGAATGGGTCCACCTCGGCACAATGCAGCTCGTCTCGGCTAAAACCAGCCCTTTCGGCCGAGGTCAGTTCCAGCATTCAAACACAAATCCAAGCATTCCGGAACAGCGCAAAGTAATAAGAAAAGAACTCAGAAGTACTGTACACGGCTTGGATAATCAGAAAATTCCTTTTCATTTATTATGAACTGCTTTGTTACAAGAACTACAGAACAGAAAGAAGAGTACAGGAAGGAGGATCGCAGTCCTCTGAAAACAGAAAATGAAGCAGAAAATAAAGTGACAGAAAGACTCCGATCTTCGCTCACTCCACGACGGCTGGATCGTTGCCTGGAGGCTCTGAGCGATCCTGAACTTCACCGGGCTATGCAGCAATGCACTCTGGCTGGTCAGACCAAAGCATCGCACAGCCCCTCCAGTCGGAGGCCCTGGACCCCGCTGGGCTCTGCCACACCCTCGGCGGGCAGTGGGAGCGGCAGAGCTTGAAGAATCCTCCCGGACCAGCGAGGCCCCATCCCGCCTGCCGTACGACGGGCGCACTGGGCCGTGTCGGACGAGAAGGCGCCACCGTCCCCCTGCAGCGCATCCTCACTCTGCCTCGCCAGGGACGGATGGCCGTGGACCCGCGTTCAGAGAGCGCGTGGTCCACGGGGATTTCCTTCAGAGAGCGCGCAGACCACGACAGCCTTCCCCCCTCGGGGATAGCCGTCCAGCGGCGCAGGGTTCCCCCCCGGATCAAGAAACTTCGGACACCTCCCGGACATGATTCCTACAGCCATGTTCTTTTCTTCACCCATGGCGAGCTTGCCACCCCTATTTATAGGAAGGAGGAGGACTCGGTCTCCGAAGAAAGTTATGAGGGCGAAGTCTCCCACGCGTTACTGGGGATGCGCGGCTGTTGACCAGCGATCCCTATGGCGCCACGTGGAGACATCCGTCCGATTCCCTCGTCAGCTGCGCTACCTTGTTTGTTGCTATTTATGGTCTCCAGAATACGGGGTGTCAGTACTGACAGTTTGACTCTTTCTACCTCAAGGGCCACGCCACACCGTAAAGGCATTCAATACCATTCAATGCACATCCAGAAATGGAAGAGAGACAAACGCAAAGAGAAAATGCATAAGTAAAGAAGCTCGACTTTCATTGATTGGAGAGAATGTTTACAAGGCTGAAACGTAAAAACATTACAAGAGGAAAGACAAAGGCAAGATAGAGCTACTCCGGTCTCGGCGACTCGACCAGGTCAATCACCGTCTCCAAGGGGCCAGAAGCTTCGGCCAAGATGGGGACCTCGCTTGGAGCGTCGCTGGCAGACGGGGCTTCGGTTGGCACCTCAGCCGAACCAGGAGCAGAAGTCTCACCCTGAGGCACGGCCAAAGCCACGCTGGCGACTGGGGCATCGCTTAAGACCGGGGCAGCTGGAGCGTCGACAACCGCAGGGGCTTCGACCGGGGCACTGTCAGTTGTAGGTACGGAGCTAGGCTCGGGATCCAGGTCTGAATACTTCGGCAGGTCCTGATAGACGGGGTGGTCTTCAGGGACCCCCGCACGTCTCAGTGCGGCCAGGCATCCCTCCTCGAACAGGATGGCGGTGATCTCCTCCACCTGCTTCTCGTACAGCTCGGTGGCTCGATCTACCCCATCCTGGAAGGCGGACTGGGCCTCCTTCTCAAGCTCGGCGTTCGCAGCCTTCAACCTCGCCGTTTCAGCGCGCAGCCTCGTCCCCTCAGCAGTGGACTCAGCCTTCAACCTGGCCAGCTCGGACTCCAATTCGGCGGCCTTCTTGTTCCTCGCCCAGAGCTCGCCTTTCATGTGGTCGGCCCGAGACGAGAGTTCGGCGACCTCAGCCAGAGCCGACGCCAGCCGAGCAGATTCTCCAGCACTGGCTACCTTGAGCTCCTCCAATCCCTTCCGCTGCTCGTCTAGCTCCTTCTTCAACTTCTCCCGCTCGGACTCCAGGCGGGTCATTCTTGCAGCGCTCCTATCCCTTCTTCCCACCACGGTTAGGAGCCTCTGCACGTTCTGCAAAAAGAAACAGAGAGTCAGGATTCGACCAAGGTACTTGAAGAATGAAGAGAGGCGTTGCAAACGCTTACCCGAATATTGTCCTGGATCGCCGAGACCATCAGGCTCTCATCCTCGTACCTATCGTGCGTCTCCATATCTCTTGGCAGAGCACAGGCCTTGGCGAGAGCCCCAATCACCTCGGCATTTCCCAGCAACCGGTCTTCAACGCTCAAGGGTTCGCCGGTAGAGGTTTCCATCTTCGGCTTCCACGGTGCTGGGGCAGTTCGGGGCCCGGAAGCCGATCCGGACCCTTGTCCCGCCAAGATGAGAGGCTCGCGCGCTGGACCGACAGCCGACTTGCTGACCAGCGCACCCTTTTCGGCCGGCGCACTCTTTTCCTTCGGCGCGCTCTTCTCGCCTCCCTTCTCGGCAGGAGCTTTGGCCCCAGGAGCTTTGCCCGACTGCAGATCGGCCCTTGAGCTCTTCTCCCCCGCTTTGGACTTCTTCCTGGGCGGGGACCCCTCCTTCGAGCGGTCCGGCGAGCGTTGCCGGGCTCTCCCACTCGGGACAGGAGCAGGAACAGAGGGAGCGCCCACGCCCACCGGACCCGAAGCAGCATGAGTACCAGTAGGCGACGGAGTCCCAGAAGACGCTGACCTCTGCCTAAACTTGGCAGCCAGGTCCCTGACAGCGGCCTCCCTCGAGCTTCCTCCCATGTCCTCCTCTCGGTCAGAGGTATAAGCTTCCACTATCTGCGACAAGTCCGGCAGCCCCGGATCGGAAGTGGACGCTTCGGCTCCAGACGCAGTCCGGTCAGCAACAGGATCGGTCAAGGGGATCCCGCTAAACACCGCAACCGATACGGTCGGACGGTCAGGGTGTGTCTCGTCCGCCCCAGGAACTCCGGTCCTGTGGTAGTGGCCGCGATACCTCGGCGTATACCCAAGCAGTTTCCAAGCCGACCTGGTTTCGTGCCCCTTGTACCGTTCGACCTTGTTGATGTCTTCGGTATTCCTCCTCCAACCTTCGCTAGCAGCTCGGCGTCGCCTTGCACCCGCCTCTGCTCGACAGGCAAAGAAGAATGTCAGTTCGGCACCAGTGAGATAAGCAAAACAGTAAAGGAGAAAAGCAGCGATGATTACTTGGGACTTCCCCAGGGCGACGTGGGACCGACAGCCTCCTATCTTCACCTGGGCCGAACTCCCAGTCCCCCGAGACACAGAAGAAATCCTCCTCGGCGTTCTTACTTGAATCCTCCAAGGCTAGGACGAAGCCCCTTCGCTGCGGCTTCACACGGAGATAGTATCTTCCCTCCCCAGCCTTGCAGATATCATAAGTATCCTCGATGTCGTGAGGGCCTAGGTTGGTCCCCAAGATCTCGTTCAGCTTCGCTGTGCCCATAATGACCTTGTAGCCATTGGGCATCAGCTGGCCCGGGGCGAGGGACCAAAGGCTAAGGCAAGCCCTAAGCAAGGGGTGCAGTGGAAACCTGACCCCACCCTCGATCACAGAGATCAGAGGGAATGGCATCCAGCCGCCGTAGCAGCGATACAGGGCAGCGTCGGCAAGGTCTGCCGGTTTCAGGAGGACCCCCTCCGGAATTTTGAAGGCAGCCCTAAACTCGGCCAAGCCCTCATCAGAATCTACCCTGAATCTAGGGGTGCCCATGTCTAGAAGGGGTGACGACGAAGAAAAGCCCTAGAAATCGAAAAACCCCAAGAAAAACCAGACGAAAGAACAGAGCGACTTACGAGGACGAAGAGGCAGATCAGGAGCAGATCCAGGCGCGTTCTACGGTCGTCGTCCTCAAACAGATCTCAGGAACCAGAACGGAGATCGGAAGCCTCGAACGGATCTCAGAAATCAGAGCAGAAATTGAAAGTAAAAGCAGAGGCGAAGGCGAAAAGAGTCAGAAGCAAGAAGAAGAAGGGGACGGCCCTATTTATAGAAGAGGAAACCCTCATTTGGGTACCGCCTCCGAATTCGAAGAGACACTTCAAAGCCCGTGCCCGTCAATCAATGAGACAACCCCTCAATCAATGGGACAACGCAGTCGGCGCGGAAACTACGCGTGTAGCCGTCAGCTCGGTTCCAAAGGCGGACAGGGCAGGGCATTTATTGCTTTAAAGAGTTGAAGCGACACCAGGTAATGATCACAGTATCCCCAGATGGATTCTTCTAGCTTTCAACCCCTAAAGGCTAGCACACTTCAGAGGTCAAAACCTAGGGGGCAATTGTGTGGGGAGATTTCTCGAACCACAGGATTAAGTTAATCACAGCCATCAGATCAGGTTAAGCATTCTCACGTGCCATCCTCGCGTCATCCACGTGACACCAGACTCGTCCCGGCTACCAGAACAGGAGGTCCGGCCGAAGTCGGACAGCTCCGGGCCCTTAACGCCGAACTGGCCCACCTCGGGCGTCATCTCGGCAAGGAGCATCACCACGGGTACCACCTCGGCAGAAAGCCCATTTCGGCTAAAGAAGCCGAGACAGAAGCCGAAGCAAGAGGGAACATTCACGTGTGCCCTCCATCCCCCACGTCGTCAGGCACGTGGAGGGATAGGGACACGCGCTGGTGGGACAGACGCGACATCCAGCCGCCCACGATCTTCGCCAGATCCCTGACAGAGTCCCATCCAGCGGCTGAAGCCACATCAGGGCAGGGCCCGAGGGCAGATCCGCTGGTACTCCTACCGCCAAAGGCGCCCAACAGGATCTGGCCCAACAAGATGTGCATTAAATGCGATGTGGGCTGACCCGACGGGCATTTAATGCATAGTGGGCTGGATTGGACCACAATTAATGCAATGTGGGCTGATCGTGACTTCCCAGTCCAATCGTGGGACCCACACCACAATATCTTCCAAAGATACGTTCCACACTCTATAAATAGAGATCCATGCCACCATCTAAGGTACGCCATTTTTCCATACCAGAGCCGTTACTCTGTCTCTCTTCCTCCTCTCCTTCCATTGTTCCAGTTCCCATACTGACTTTGGCATCGGAGAGCCTTGCGCCACCCAGGCCAGGGTCCTCTGACTGTTTGTTCTTCCCTTCCAGGCTTCCGGGCGGCATCCAGACATTCCAGACATTCCAGACACCATCATCTTCTCGGATAAGTCCTATAAGGCACCCTCTTATTGTGGGTCATAATTTTCTGCACCTACAGATAGTATGCCGTGAAAACAGCACAGGACTGGACCAAAAGAAGGCCAGCTTGGCATCAGTAGCCACGTCCAGGACCCATGGAAGAAAAGGGTTGGTGATGACACAGGAAACGGGTCGACCCTCTTTGGCCTGTCGGTCTATGAGGTCGGCCACTGCCTTTGGGCCATTTTTCTCTAGCCGCTCCATCAACGCGTCAAGATCAGTGTGATTCGGGTCGTTTAAATCAGGATCGTCGGAGAAGAATTCGAATCTCACCTTGCCCTTGCCTATGGGTATTGATGTAGAAGCCTTGTTGTCTGTGGCCTTTTTCATCATGAGGCCTGCTTCTTCTGTTGAGGAGAAGGTGATCGACCAATAGGCCTTTAGAAGCTAACCGTTTGGCTAGCCACCTGGCCAGGGAAGGTAACTACAAGAACATGGGCGAGTTTGGCTTCTTCCATTGCAATGGGTTTGAGTCGAGTTTGAGTAGTAGGGAAGATTGGGGAAGGGAATTTAAGGGGTGAATTTGGACCACCCCCGGCAGTTTGGTTGCGAGAGCAATGACGCAGAGGGGGTTAGTTTGTCATGCTCTGTGTGATTTCTACCGGGTGTAGCTTTCGGTTCATTACATGATCACTTGCGTGCTTGTACTTGCTATATATGGCATTATAGGATCAGATGCCGTCTTTGGATCTCTGTGTGGGCTGGAATATTATGTGGCGACTGTTTAGTAGGACAACGTGGAGAGGTCATGGCCAATTGGCCATTTTCATTTATCATAGTCGCTAGGACTTTCTTCTTGTTTTTTTAAACTTGTCGTGGACTATGGAGAGGAAGGGATGGTCTATATTATTGACGACTGAGATTTGAGGATATTCCAGCATCCAGCTGGATCATTATGTAGCTTCTTTTAATTGAGAAGGAATTCTTCACTATACATGGGCTTCTTTTTATAGTTCAAAATCAAATAGAATAGAGTGAGATGAGCATGACATATATCGTTGGCACCCATAATAGGATTGGATATGTCACGTAAACGTAGGCTCAGAATGCTATTCTGAATATTATTTTCAAATGGGTGCTATTATGGGAATTAGTTTATTTGAGCGTGCTATTATAGGAAAAAACTCACAAAAATGCCGGTTAAGATGCCATTAAACTTTAAAGGTTATTAAATCAAGGGTTAGAATGATCCAGTAGGGCTAGTTTTTTTTGCTACTAAGGAGACCTTTCCATCTTTCCTCAAACACTAATAGACAGGTCCAAGCGGGCTCCATGAGTTGGACCACATTTTATCAATATGCGCTCTGTTTATAGGAGAACATTGTCCATATCTATAGTTACAAAAGTAATTTTCAGCTATGAAGAGAGGCTGATTGTTCGTAAATCATAAAAAAAAAGGGTCTTATTAACAATAATCACCGAAAAACAAAAACAAGCAAACCAAAAGAAGAAAAAAAGTAATTTAAGTCTGGGTTTTGGGATGCCGAAGGTACGGAGGCTTGGAGATCGACTGGGGATTTGGGTGTTAGTGGTTTAGGTAAGTATGGTAATGGAGTTGACGGGGTTTTGTTGAGTTGGAATGGTTGAACGAAAATGGGTTTAGGTTTTAGGGTTTTCGCTGTATGGAGATGGGGATTCGAAAATGGGTTGGAGCTCAAAACTAGTGTTTCGGATTTGGGAGACAGGATGGTTGGGTTTGATCGGAGTTGGTGATGATGGAGTTTGATTGCAGTTGAGCGGCAGGGTCTGTGGGGTTGACGGTGGCTTGGGCTGCTCGGTGGTGGGGTTATTGCGGAAGGTGAAGTAAGGTTGAGATGAAGTTACAAATGGATGGGGGTGGCTAGATGATGATGGAATAGGAATCTCAGAATGACTCGTCTTCCCGGCAATCGCTCTTCACCTCTAATATCAATTGGCGCAGCCCCAAATCTGCAAACTCATTCTGTTTTCTCTTTGCAACATAAATCTAAGGGCTATTTTGGGATTTATTTTTAAAAAATGGGGAAAGTGGCCGGCGGATGGTGTATTTTGGCCGGATGTCCTATTTTGTGTGGGGGGGAAACTGGAGTACAGTTTCTTGAATCAGTTGCATTTGCATGCACCCATAAACAAAGCAAACGTGGGATCACAAAGCTCTAAAACATTGATGGTAACATTGTACTTTTCATTCAAAACAAAAACGGCCAGGAGTTCAAGCACAAAGTTAACATATCCATAGTGAAATAACCCTTGTCAGCGCATTTAAAGGCAAGTGAACATGGAAAAAGGAATATGATGTGCAGTTATATGCGATACAGCTGTGGCCATATCCCACGTTTGTTAGTTGGATGTACATTTGCATCCTTGAAAATGGAAAGTTGAAACCAGATCCATTTACCATGTATTCATCTCAAGGTAGAACAGCCATGAGCCTTTTGAGACTCATGCTGCAGAACCAAATAAGCCACAAAATTTATGCAAGAACCAGTCACTGAAGAGTGAGACCATGGACTTCCTTTTCCATCTTTACTGTGACAGTGTGACCTTCCTCATCAAACAGTTATAAGCTGGTGATGCAATTTTTATTATTCCTGTGGATCCAAAAAGGATATACCTGCTTAGAACCATACCTGGTTGGTAGCACTGTTTTCTCTTCAAAAAAATGTAAAAAGTATTTTCATGACACCAACAGAATAAACAGTATGATCTATCAAAAGATTACATTCTCTTAATATTGATAAGAGGAAAAGAAAAAGGGAGGATGCCAATACACTATAATGAATACCATCTAGTTCTGGAACACATTTCATCGCAGAACTGAATGTCTTAGTACAAGTCTTCCTAATTATGAAATCCCTCAACTGCTGCAGGCCTACGAAAAAAGAGGAAAGAACCTGAAAGAGTAGGAGAGGGCAGCTCAAATAGACATGAGCTTTGGGCCATTATCAGGCATTCCCATTCCAGCAGCTAATTCGGCATCCAATTGTGTATGAGGTGCAGGTCCCATCATTTGCTTCACCCTACATGATCATAAAACAATTCAGAAGTATTTTCAATGAAAAAACAAGCCACAATCCAAGAAATGTGTAACCTCTGAATCACTTCACCCTAGATGATCACAAAACAATTCAAAAGCGTTTTCAAAACCATGCCATGATCCTAGTAATGTTTGATCTCTGTATCGTTAGTGTATGCTTCACAATTCACAAATCACACCGAAACTGCAAGGATAAGATAGTTCAAAAAACAACCTCCCTCCCTCCTTATATTCCATTAACTAATGTATCTACAGGGAAAGCCTATGCCGGATGAAATTTTTGTCACTGAAAGGTATACTTCATCCTCCCAAAGAATACCAGGATTAACTCAAAACTTGAATCCTGGGTTTCCCAGTGTCCTTGATGCCTTGATCTTTACACGGTGGATTGGCTATTCTTAAGCAGAAGCATCATGTTTGGCATCCAAAGCTAGTGTGTTTTTTATTTGCTAGTAAAGAATTATGCCCGGGCTTGGAAGAAGTATCCCCAGTGACAGGGTTATTGTTGAGATTGGTTTCCACGAAGGTTCTCAAAAGATGTCATGTTGCAAATTCTAGAACCTTTCACTGGCTACAGTTTAAGAGATCATTAATCCTACTTTTCTTTTTCTTTTTTCTTTTTTTTTTTTGTAATTGGTATGACTCGAACCTATGATGCCAAATACGGATATGGAAATGGATACAGACACTCAAACGGGGATCGGGGATACAACTCCTCACTTTTAAAAATCTAGGACACAGATACGAATACAGGTGTCCTAATTTTTTCTTTAAATCACTTTTGAATAAAAGAAATTATCATTGTTTTCGTCCCTTTCTAGCATTTTTTATAGTGAGAAGTAAAAATATTAAAAGAACTTTATAAGCAAGATATGTTAAACTTGTTCCCTAGAACTATCGGTGCAATATCAAGTACCAATACAAGTGTCGCATCGGTCTGATACGTTGGGCTTGTACAAGTATCCGGGTATCATAGACTCGAACCCAAAACCTCAACATGGCAATAAGGAGCACCTTCCACAGTTCCACTACGCCAAGGGCTCTTCTCATTGAGTCCCTTCAATTATTTGAAGGATTTTGTCTCTCAAAACTTTGCAAGTCACCAAAAGGTTGTCAGCACATAACAATGTTGTTGTTGTACCAACACGTTTATCATGATTGCTTTCTTAACAAAACCAATGCCTCAACCTAATATTTATGTCACGCTCCCGAGTATTACACAATAAATGTCCGAGATGTCACAGTTAGATCATTGAGAGAGAGAGAGAGAGAGAAGACTTAATTGTTGTTTGTGCCATAGTAATATCTGCATCACATTGTCAATTCAGCCAAGACATTGCCTCCGGTAGCCTCATCAAGGAAGATCAAGTGAAGTCCAAAAGATCAAGTCTTGGAAGGCCCTGGATCATCAAGTCAAATTTCCCATGACGTACCAACCTATTCACGTAAAATGGGCCCTAGGATTACCCAAGGAAAGGCCCTTGGAACCCTCAAACCAACTAGTAAATTTAATAGGGTTCAATTGACTAAACTGAAAGACTCAGCTATTCGGTTTTAGGCCTCATGACTAGTAGTAACAAGGGTACGGCTAACCGTAAGGCTCCCATAAGCTAACCGTAAATGCTCTAAGTTGCTTTTTCCAGAATGTTGTTTTTCAGCATTTTGCTCTACGGGACCGTACGGCTAACCGTAGGTCATCCCACGGCGACGGCGAGCAGTAAAGCTAAACCACAAATAAATGGCCCTAATTTGACCATCGGTCAAACTAGACGTTGCTGAAGATCGTTGGGGTCACGGCTAGCCTACCATGCCCACGGCTACCCATAGACTAGCCGTTAGAGCCCTGCCTATAAATTCTGAGCTCATTTTAATGGTTGAAACTAATGTGATTTTGCGCCCTCTTCTAGACCACAAACTTACACCCAGACCCAGTCACACTCATTTAGAGCCATAAAAATCAATCCCCACTTCACTCTAAGGACCTCATAGTCACATCTATGAGCATTCTAAGCTCCCACCAAGAGTGATTAGCGGAACCTCTACTTCTATGGATTGGATTAGCTACAAGTAAAACCAATACATACCTTACACCTTTATCTCCTACCTCACTTGGCTGTGCACTTCATCAGAGCATTTTCATCACCATGAAGCTAAAGCTAAGAGTCAAAGCTTGGAGTTCAATTTCAAGCTTCAAAGAAAGCATCAAGCTAAATTCGTCTACAAAGAGGCAAGCGTTCTTGTTTTGTTGTTCTTTATAAAAACATTGTAAAGTGGATTAAACCTATGTGATCGAACCACTATAAAAAAAAAAAAATGGTGTGGTGTAGACCATCATGACCGAACCACCGTATCAAAAAAATCTGTGTTTGGTGGAATAGACCTATGTGATCGAACCACCATTTCAAAAATATTAGTGTAAAAGGTCTTTGAGGTGCACCTATTGAAAACCTCTCACAGTGGAAGCCGAGTGAACGTAGGTCAAGGACCGAACCACTATAAATCTTTGTGTGCCTCCATATCTATTGCGCTTTGTTGATTGGTCTATATGCTTTAGGATGCATGTTCTGGATAGGTATATCTTGATTAAATTGGCATGCTACATGCACTTGCTAGATTACATTATGAACTTATTGGCATATTCTTAGTGTTTAAGCATCCTATTGGCACATACACATTGATTTGTAATTAGCATAATTGATCGGTTGATTGTTTTCACACATAGTTATATCTTGTTGTTTAAATTGAGTGATCATTGATTGAATTGGGACTTGTATTGTTTTATTTAGTATAAATTTTAAATAGTCCTATTTAAACCAACAAACCCACCCCCACACCCCCAAAAAAAAAAAAAAAACACCCTCCAGTCTTTTGAGCTAAAATTTGATGCTCCTAAAAAGAAATCCATTGCTTTAAAATCATCACATTCTAAAAGTAAAATCCAAGAATAATTAACTTATGAAAGTGAAGATGAAGAAGAAATGACATCTCTCATTAAAAAATTCCGTAACATTTTAAGAAATAGGAGAAGATTAAAAGAAAGCAAACATGAAAAGTCTTTTGGTAGAAACAAAAACAAAGTTAAATCTAGCTCTTCTAAGAGCAAGTCAAAGGACATCCAACACTATAACTGTAAAGGGCATTGGCCATATAGCTCCAAAATGTCCTACTAAATTAAATCGACAAAGAAAGTTCTCTTTATTAATGCCACATGGGACGACTCGTCAAAATCCGAATCTGAGTCAGATGAGTCACACGACTCACACCATAAGGAAACTAAACATTAATTCGTGTCGATGGCCTCCTCAACCTTCAACCTCACAGATGCAATGGAACAAACAGTAAAATTTGATACTGAGGGCTCTCGAAGTGAAACTGAAGAAACTGATGGAGGTGGTGGTGGTGGTGATCTTCAAGATGCTTATGACTCGCTCTACGAGGAAAGTTATAAATCAATTGAAAGAGCAAGTCTACAAAAGGCTAAAAATTCTAGGCCCAATCATGCAGGCCCATTTAGGACTAATTAGTGTATTTTACCATTAGTCAAAAGACATGTGTACATACCTTATATATTAGCTAGGATTTTGGATCTAGATTGTATTACCATAATTTAGGCACAATTAGCTATTGTAAATTAGGGCAATCAGCCCCTTTATAATGAGAGACAGTGGACCCTTAAGGGACACACGACATACACCATCCCTTTGTTCCCTTGCTGTGTTTTATCCATTGAATGTCAATGACATGGTATCAGAGCTAGGCTCAAGATCTTCTCATGGTATCAGTATTTGAAGTATTCTTCTCATGTTTTAGTCTATGCAACTGTTTTCTCATCACAGATCCACAACAACAGCAGATCTGTGCCCAGATCAAGAGTGGCCCACCACCGATCATCCTGGTTCTTTCTTCGCCTTAGAAGTTTTTTATAGACAGGCTTTCTAGAAGTTTTTGATGATTTTCTGGGGACTTTTCATCATCATCTGAGGTAGGTTTTCCCTCCTTCTACATCTGCAGACTTAGGGCATTTTTTCTCAGATCAGTTTCATCAAGACCGTCCAGTTTTGTGGATTTATATCCAATTCACTTCAAGTTTGGACTGCTGGTAGTAACTTGGTCTGCAATAGTGCTGCTGCCATATTTCTACTATTTTACACCTTGGTTTTCTCTAAAATAGTGGACCAGCACCCTGTTTTTTTAGTTGGCAGCATCTTCTCAAGTCTGTTGTTTGCAATTCTTACTAGTCTGTTAGTAATGGAAAAATCTGAAATTGCCCTGGTTCGCTTTGATGGCAAAAATTATACCTCATGGGCCTTCCAATTTCAAATTTACTTAGAATGAAAAGAACTCTGGGGATACATTGATGGATCTGAACCTAAACCTAAGGAAGATGACAATAAGATTTGAGCTAGGAAGACTACGTATGCTAAAATCAAAACCTGGTTACTGGGCTCTGTTGAACCACATTTTATCCTCAACCTGAAACCTTGCAAAACTGCACGTGAAATGTGGGACTATCTTAAAAAGATTTATCAATAAGGCAATGCCGCTCACGAATTTTAATTGGAGCTTGACATCTCTCAATTTACTCAAGGCACCCTGTCTATACAGGAATATTACAATGGGTTTAGAAGACTGTGATCTGAATATGTGAGATTAAGTTTGCCACTGTGTCTGAAGCACTTCTACCCGAACTACTTCTCTTACAACAAAATAGCCATCGGGACCAGTTTCTCATGAAACTTCATCCAGAGTTTGAGACAGTTAGATCAAACTTGATGAGCCGGGCTTCTCTTCCCAGCTTAGATGATTGTCTTCAAGAACTTTTGCGGGAAGAACGTTTGGTTACCAAAACTACTCTGGAACAACAGAGATCTGCAGAGGCTCCACTTGCCTATGTTGCTACAACCAGACCACCTCCCCGGGACATCAGTAAAATTCAGTGCTATAACTGTAAAAAATATGGTCATTATGCAAATCAATGCAAGGCAAAAATCTACAAATATTATAAGGTCATTGGTCACGTTATTGAAGAATGTTGGAAAAAGGCTCGCAATTCTACTTATTGCAACTATGCGCAATCAGCCCCTGGTACTTACACAGTGCAATCAGCTCCTATTGCTTACACAGTGACCACTCCCCAGTATGCACCCTCCGACTTCAGTTGTTCTCTGCAGTATGATTCTTCCTCGCAACCTGATTCCTCATCTCAATCTGCATCCCCAACTCCTCACTCCCGATATGGTAAATCAAATGATTATCAATGCCTTGGCATCTATAAACATTGCAGGTAATGATTCGTCTCTTTCCAATACGTGGTACTTAGATTCTGGTGCAAGTAACCATATGACCTCTTCACCCACAAAATTACAAAATGTCGTTCCTTAAACTGGTCATCTTACTGTTCAAGCTGCCAATGGAGACCATCTTCCCATCACCTATGTTGGTGATACCACTGGCCCCTTACCATTAACCAATGTTTTAGTGTCTCCTCATCTTGCTACCAATTTGGTTTATGTGGGTCAACTTGTTGAGAATAATTACAATGTCTCATTTTCTTCTTATGGTTGTGTCGTGCAGAACCATGAGTCGAGGGAAGTGATCGCGAGGGGGCTTAAGCGTGGCAGCCTTTTTTCCCTACCAGTGTCTATATTTATTCAGAATAAATCTTTACATCACAGCTGTTTTGTTTTTTTCTTCAGAATAATTCTCGGTTGTGGCATAGTAGACTTCGTCATCCGAATGCTTCTACGATGTCTACTTTATTTAAATATGGATTATTAAAAAAACCTTTTGATTCTGTTTCTTTTGAATGTGATGCTTGTAAATTAGGAAAAAAGTAAAACTTTACCTTTTCCTCACTCCACAACACGAGGCATTAAATGTTTTGACTTAATTCACAGCGATGTTTGGGGCATTACCCCAAACCTTTCCCATGGTCATTTCAAGTACTTTGTTACGTTCATTAATGACAACAGCAAATTTACTTGGGTTAATTTATTGCTTCTAAGTCTGATGTTCTTAATGCATTTCAATTTTTTGTTAGCTATGTTGAAACCCAATTTTCCAATCCATTAAAAATTTGCGCTCGGATTCAGGGGGGGAGTATGTTTCCAATGATTTTCAATCTTTCCTAAAAACTAAAAGAATCATTTCTAAACGTACCTATTCGTATACTCCAAAACAAAATGGAGTCGCGGAACGGAAAAACAGGAATCTCCTTGATGTAACTAGAACACTATTGATTGAATCATCAGTTCCTCCTCGTTTTTGGGCTGAAGCTCTCACCACTGTAGTAAATTTAATAAACCGTCTACCATCACCTACCATTGCTCAATTAACACCGCATTTTAAACTGTTTGGTCATCATCCTGTGTTTAATCATCTACATACATTTGGCTGCGTTTGCTTCGTTCATCTACCTCCCACAGAACGAACAAAATTAACCGCGCAATCACGCAGGTGTGCATTTCTGGGCTATGCCACCAATCAAAAAGGTTTTGTTTGTTATGATCCCATTGGTCGTCGCATCAGGGTTTCTCGCAATGTTATTTTCTTTGAAAATCAGTATTTTTTTCAAACTCACTTGGATTGTCCTCATCCATCTTCTCCTGCTATCTTACCGGGGTTTTCAGATAAAACAACCGTTACTAGGTTTCATCCTGACCGTGTATCACCGACGGGAAAAACCTTCCACTGCAGATGACCGTCCTCCTGATCCTCTGTCGGCAAATGGTCCCACACCTACTCATATGTTGCGTCGCTCCTTTAGAATTTATAGACCACCTGAGCGGTATGGATTTACCCCGACTTCCTTGATGACAACCCTATCTTCTGTCTCTGTCCCAAGTTCTTATTTGCAGGCAGTACAACATGATTGTTGGAACCAGGCCATGAAGGAGGAATTGGATGCATTGGATCAGAATCACACCTAGGAAATTGTGGATTGTCGGTCTAAAGCAAGCTCCTCGGACATGGTTCGAAACTTTAAGGGGTTGCTTATGCACGAGTGGCTTCACTCAAAGCCCTTACGATCCATATCTTTTCCTGCAAACAACATCTACTGGTGTTACTGTTCTCCTTATGTATGTTGACGATATTATTGTCACCGGCACTGATGATGGTATGATCAAATCTATCCACGCTTCTCTCAGGAATTATTTCCATATGAAGGATTTGGGCCCCTTGTATTATTTTTTTGCTTAGAAGTGCATCAATCTCCCAAAGGCCTGTTTCTTAATCAACACAAATACACATCAGATCTTATCAAGCTTGCTGATCTCCATGAATCTTTGCTTGTTGATACACCTGTAGAGGTCAATATAAAGTTGAGTAAAGATGATGATGACGATCTTCCTGATCCACATACCTACAGGCACTTGGTGGGAAGTCTTGTCTATCTCACCATCACTCGACCGGACATATCCTATGTTGTCAATCTTATGAGCCAATTCATGACATTTCTTACGCACCTTCATCGGACTATTGTCAAGCGCATTATCCGGTATCTGTTGGGAACTGCTCGTGGTTTATATTATCTTAAGGATAATCATCTTCAGTTGACCGCTTATGCAGACGCTGACTGGGCAGGCTGTCAGGATACACGTCTGTCTATTACTAGTTTGTGCATGTACCTCGAAAATTCTCTCATTTCTTGGAAATGCAAAAAACAAGATTGTTTCTAGATCTTCCACAGAGGCTCAATATAGGGCAATGCATTCTGCCTATTCTAAAATCTTATAGCTACGGGGACTTTTTTCGGAACTCGGATTTGCTCAATCCTCTCCTACTTCATTGCATGCAGATAATACCGCGGCTCTATCAAAATCACTGAAAATCATATCTTCCATGAACGCGGCAAACATATTGAAGTGGACTGCCACTTTATTCGGAATGAATATAAGCATAATGTCATTTTCTTTACCTCATGTCCCTACTGAGCTTCAGTTTGCTAATATCTTCACCAAAGGATTTTCTCGGCCTCGACATCAATTTCTATTTTCCAAATTGCTACTCTTTGACTCCCCGGCATCAATTTGAGGGAGGGAAGGGAGGGAAGGGAGGGGGGTGGTCAATCGTGCAGGCCCATTTAGGACTAATTAGTGTATTTTACCATTAGTCAAAACATGTGTACATACCTTAATCTTGCAGGCCCATTTAGGACTAATTAGTGTATTTTACCATTAGTCAAAACACGTGTACATACCTTATATATTAGCCAAGATTTTGGATCGGGATTGTATTACCATAATTTAGGCATGATTAGCTATTGTAAATTAGGGCAATCAGCCCCTTTATAATGAGAGACAGTGGACCCTTAAAGGGACACGCGACATTCACCATCCCTTCGTTCCTTTGCTATGTTTTATCCATTGAATGTCAATGACATTTACCACTCTCTCCCACTTTACTTCACCATATAGTCTATCTCACCTTACCGTGATGTGGTATTTACCTTTACTTTACTTCACTTTACCATACATGTAAACCAGTACATCATGATAGATTTGGTAAAGTTCTTTACTTTACTCTACCACTTTGCAAATCTCATTTTGAAAGATTTTTATATTGTAGAAAGTTTTCTAGAGGGGAGCGCTGCAGGAAAAAATATTGAGCTTTTTGCAAGAAAATGATCTTTTTTTCATATTTTTCTTCGATTACCAAACGCACAAGATTTTTTTCTTTAGAAAATGAAAGATTAGGGGGTGTTTGGATAAATGCATAATATAATATCAACAAGTTTAAATATAGTAAGATTTCATTATCATAGAACAAAATAGTGTCATATTATTATCTTGTGCCACTTATGGTGTCTAGCAATTTTCAAAAAATTTAAATGTACCTTTGAAGTGTTTGGCAATTTATAGAAAAACTCACAAGGTGATATACCGAATAAGAAATGGAATGAAAGTAGTCAATTGACCCAATGCAGGACCCACTAATTAGTAATCACATGTGTTAATAATCATGGTAGGACCCATCTATTGTTAAGAAAATCACAAATTCAATGTTTAAACCTTGAGATCCAATGTTAGACATCATTGATGAATCCATCTATGAGAAATTATTGTGGGGCCCATTTGATGTTGGTAGTCATATTAACACAAGGGGAGCTATCAAATAGTAGAACCCATTTAATGATAACAAACTGATAATTGCAATCACACAATTCAATATTGGTAATTAATGAGGAACCAGCTAATTTTAGTGGTATGGGACCCAACTAATGTTGGTAATCACGATGAAGGCCCCTTGTGTGACATTAGTAAGAGTCACCTAATATTGATAATTAACAAAGGCTATGTAATTGTGATATGGTTATAGGACCCCACATTAAATTTGTAAGCATTGTAGGGCCAATCTAATATTGGTAGTCATAGTTGCACTCATATAAGGATCATTGATGTTAAAATTTATAGTGGGCCACTATAATTAATGGTTGCCCATGAACTCTTTGGTATTTAGGAAAAGTTTTGTAACAAAAAATTATTTTATACAACATATCCTTTTATATATATATATATAACAATAAAATTTTATTAAGCAGCGAAAAGAAACAAAACGGGACTTAGCCACAACATGCCGGCTCAAACAAAACTCCATACAGCATATCCTTGTATAATGTAATATGAAGGATTTTGGAAGAAAGTGAGATATTGTAAGATACTTTCTAAGTTATCCTAACACCTCCATTTTTAGTGAGTAGATTAGATTCTAAACTAGTAGATAATATAACAAAATCTCTTGAAATATCTTGTTTCCGACCACCCCCTTATATTTTATAAAATATTACTTTCTTGTATTTTCTTGTGCATCCAAACAGGCCCTTAGCAATTGAACTTGATAAAGTTAAATCAGATTTAAGATTGCTAATGAAAACATATGCAAGTTTAAGGAAAATGAGAATGAAGTTGAAAAGTAAAAAATCTAAAAACTCAGTCATAAACAAGCAAGTCACTCAACTTAAATGGTACAAAGAGAAATTTGAGCACCAATTTACCCATGCTGAAGAAAAATTTGAGAAATTATTCAGACTGGGTAAATCTCAGGGATACAAGAGTGACCTTGGATATGATAGGTATACTAAGCATGGCCCTAGCACCTCTACAGTCTTTGTGAAAGGTGATTCTTCATCTCCTGATATTCAATCTTATGAGCCAAACATTATATGTCATTATTGTGGTGTAAGAGGAAATTTGAAGTCTGAGTGTAAACTAAGTAAAAAACTTAGACCCACACCCCCTCAATGTACCTAACAAAGGGAAATCTATTTTAATGGGCGAAAGACAGGAAGACTCTAAGAAGATTAACCAAGTTAAATCAACTAAAAAAGAGTCTCCCATGAAGAAAAAGTACTTACCTAATCTTCCTCCCTTAACTCAAAGGATGAAAGAAGTGTTGAAGGAAATTGAAAAACTCAATGTGCAATTCAAAAAGAAAAGGGGGGAAGGAAGAAAAAAAGTAACAAAGTTAACAAGAAAGTTATTTCTACTACATGTAAAGAAAGCATCTCACCAACTTAAGCCGAATAAAGTAAAATCTCAAGGTGTTGGTGGGACCTCAAGACCCGATCCTATAGCTCCTCATTCTCTAGGCTCTAGGTGGATCCCCAAAGTCAAAAGCTTAGTTAACCATTCGGCCCTGAGAGCTTAATATATCATCTTTGCTTCTCATAGTTATATTTGTTATGGATGCAATGGTGTGCTCTTAATTGCTTTGTTGCTATGCTTAATCAGTTACATTACATATCAATGAAATGAAAATTCAATTTCATCTTGATGATGTGCTTCACGGTCATGGTCATCTGTGTATTCATGTGTGAAGTGTGATGGATGTTTCCGAAATTGTATTTGAATTTTGAACTCATAATCAAATGGATGGAATACAATTTCAGTTTAAATCATGTGCCCTATAGTAAAATATTTCTGTCATATTCAATTGATATTATTGCAGGCTTCATAGTTACACTTTGTGACTTCTAAAACTTTATATCAATTGAACTTTGTACATATGTGTTGATTTTGTGTGTTTTTGTGAGATTTGTATGTGTTTTCCATTTTTTTTTCTTTTTCTGTTTTTCTATTCTCGCCGTAGGGTGTTCACGGTGACAAAGTCGCACAGGTCCCCCACCCCAAAAAAAAAAAAAAATACGCCTATACTTAAATCATTTGTTTTGGCAATCATATTATGTGTGATACTATAGTTAAATCTGTCTAAGTCTTCCCTTGACTTTGCCTCTCTCTCCATCACAAATCCCCATGAGCTCATTAGTCAACCTTTGTCAACTTCATGAAAAAAGGGGGGAATAGAGATTGCGAGGGAGTGGCAGATAAAGAGGAAGCATTAGACTCAATTAAAACTTGATATAGTTGCTAAGGTTTAAGGGGGAGAAACAATTCCACTATAGAATGTGTTCAGTACTTCAAGCGCATGCTCAAGGGGAGCTTTATTCAAGAGTTTTAGGATAGTCGTGGTCTTTAATATTGTTTTTTTTTTCTATAGATCATGTATCTATAAGCCTTGGTTGTAATTGAATCCTAGGTTTGTAAGTTTGTCTATAATAGGTATTTTGCCACGAAATTGACAAAGGGAGAGATTGTTAGTGTCATAGTCATAGCTGCACTACCCTTGTGTTGTCAATTTTGTGTCAAGGCCAAGAACTTACCCTGTTAGACTCATAAAGGAAGATCAAGTCTTGGACGGCCCTAGATCATCAAATCAAATTCTCCATGATGTGCCAACCTATTCAGGTAAAACGGACCCTTGGATTAACCAAGGAAAGGCCCTTAGAACTCTCAAACCAAATGGTAAATTTAATAGGGTTCTTCAATTGGCTAAACTAAACAATTCAACTATCAGTTTCGGGCCTCATAGATAGCAGTAACAGGGGTATGGCAAACTGTAAGGCTCCCAGAAGCTAATCGTAAATGCTCTATGGTTGCTTTTCCAGAATGTTGTTTTCAGCACTTTTCTCTACGGCGACCTTACGACTAATCATAGGTCATCCCACAGTGAGCCATAAAGCTAACCGCAAAATGAATGGCCCTGTTTGACCCTCAGTCAAACTAGTCATTCCTGAAGACCGTTGGGTCATGGCTAACCGTAGACTAGCCATTAGAGCTCTGCATATAAATTATGAGCTCATTTCAATGGCGGTAACTAATGTGATTTTGAGGCCTAAGCTAGACCACGAACTAACGCCTAGTTACACTCATTTAGAGCCCTCAAAATGAATATCCACTCCAGTCTAAGGACTTCGGAGACACATCTAAGAGCATTCTAAGCCTGCACCTAGAGTGATTTGTGGAACCTCTACTTCTAGGGATTGGATTGGCTACAAGTAAAATCAATACATACCCTAGAGTCTAGACCTTTATCTCCGACCTTACTTGGTTGTGCACTTCATTGGAGCAACTTCATCGCCAAGGAGCTAAGCTGGGAGTCAAAGCTTGGAGTTCAAGTTCAAGCTTCAAAGAAAGCATCAAGTTAAATCCGTAAACAAAGAGGCGAGCATTCTTATTTTGTTTTTCTTTATAAAAACCATTGCAGAGTGGATTAAACTTGTGATCGAACCACTATATAAATTAGTGTGGTGAACTAGACCTTCGTGTTCGAACCACGGTATCAAAAAATCTGTGTTTGGTGGAGTAGACCTTTGTGGTTGAACCGCCATATCAAAAAATCTTAGTATAAAAGGTCTTTGAGGTGGACCTTTTGAAAACCTCTCATGGTGAAAGCCAAGAGATCATTGGTGTGTGGTGCTCTTGGGAGTGAACGTTGGTCAAGGACCAAACCACTAACTCTTCATTGACAAAATGAAATATATTCGCTTGGCCAATCTACATTACCAAATACCAAGTAAAATTAAGCACATTGAGAAAACCCAGGCACAACGAATCCTCATTCATCAATGGCAAGGCTCCTAATCTAACTTCTTTTAAGTCCAACAATGAGGATTTTCCTCAATGTCCCGACAATGAAAAGCCCCTCACACACATTCCCCCACCCATCTTCTATAAATTAGCACTAATCCTATATTAGACGCTCATCCGAGTTGTGGAGAACCTTCAATTGATCATGCAAATTTTGGCACCTTCCCAACTTTATCTTGGATTTGGCCAATCTTGAGGCCCTCAAAATGGCACGGGCACCTCCTTCAATCAGTGGTTCCCTTTTTTCTTTTTCTTTTTTTGGCAGATAGGTAGGTCATAGAGGACCTTTCAAATCCCTAACCCATCTCCATGATTACCATTCTCTCAGGGTCTATAGGCTTGACTGTCCCAAGCTTAGAAACAATATGGCTACTCTCACTCTCCCTCTCTCTCTCTCAAGTCTCAAGTCTCAACTCAAAATGTTAGATGTGAGTTTCTTCGAAGTTGGCTTCATATTAAAAGTTTAACAAAGACATTGACACATATATTATTACCCAGATCTTAAATGGGAGTGTAATAATAAGTGGCGATCTAGAATTCTAGATGATGCCCATCGAAGTTGTTTTTTTTTTTTTTTTTTTTTTTTTTTTTTTGAATGGTAGATGCCCCATCGAAGTTTTCAATCATGGCTGAATTACATTAGCAATGATTCTAATCTGAGGCTAACCTGTTTAGCATGCGAATTAAGGATGCCCATGTGCTTCCAGTGATTCTGCTTTTTTTTTTTTTTTTTTTTGCTGGAATCGATGAAAGGGAAAAAATGGATTCTACAAATATCTAGTAAGCAATAAAACATTAGCTTGAAGATACCCCATCTCGAGCAAAGACCGCATTGAACAAAAAAAAAAAAAAAGGGATGAGACATGTACCTCTTCTTGTGCTTTTTCGTTTGGAAATGCTGGTCTCTCACAGACACGTTGGCAAAGTAGCGGCTGAAATGGGGAAAAATAAAATGACAGAAAGATGGAAAAATAAAATCAGATCCAAGGAATTGAAGCATAAGAGTAGAAAACAGTAAGTAAGTGGGTGAGCTCATACTCGCAGTGCAAACAGTAGAACTGGCCCATGCCAGGGAGATCTTCGTCCAAGGGCAGAGGATTACCCTCCCCATCCGCCGCCGCACCCTTCTGAAGCTCCGAGTAAACAGCATCGTCGCGTGAAGATTCGTCAAGAAAAATCTACTTAAAGAAACGATTTTGAAGTCTATAAAGAAGAAGACGAAACATAGGAAGAAGAGAAGAGAAAAAAAAAACCAGAAGAAATCATGTGATTGGAAAGAAGAAGAGTGAAAAGAGAAAGACCAAAAAAAAAAAAAAAAAAGAGGAGGATATCTTTGTGGAGGAATTTGGTTCGGCGAGCGGACTTGTGAGAGAGCCTGCGTTTCTTCACTTTTCTGTGAGGACACTTGCCACCCATGTCTCTTCTCTCTTTCTTCTGAGTTTTTCCTTTGCCTTCCTTCCTTCCTTCCTTCCTTCAGTATTGTTGGCAACGATAAATAAACCCTAGGAAAGGCGAAAAAGAACTCCCGAGTCCCGTGAGCAACTATTTTACTGGGAGCGGCGAGGAACCATTTTACTGGGAGAGGCAGCGTAATATTTTCTTACCCGTGACTTGTGAGTGACCAAGGGCTGCTACTTGGGCCCCGACCCGATTCGAGTTGTGACTTTCTCAGTAAAAAAAGTTAGTTATCAACACTTCCACGTGTGGAACCACAATATAAGTCGGCTTGAAGGGACATTTGTCCTACGCGGTATTGTACATAAATCGACTAAAAATTAAAAATAATTATAAGATTTTGTCATTCCCATCAAAAGCACAAGGTTATGCCATTGATCTAAGGGACTGATGGGTTGGGGGAGGGCTGATGGGTTTGGAGGTGGGGTACTGTCCATCACATTTTTTTGTAGACCCATTTCACTATCCATCTCACGGTTTTTCTCAGTGGGCTAAAAAGTTCATAATATGGTCTTGGAAATCCCATATCTCAACAAAAAATAGCCCACTTCCCGAAGTTTTTTTTTTTTGCTGAAATTTGGTGATTTCCAATACCATATTATGAACTTAAAATCTGCTATTTTTCACTTAATTACAAACACGTTTGCCTGTGTTTCAAACAGCGCACTTTTGCAAGTCGGTTAAGCAAATCTGCAGAAACCTTGCTGAGTACCCCTGTTTAGGACACTTTTTAGCCCACTTCCTGAGGTTTTTTTTTTTTTTTTTTTTCAGAGATTTGGAGATTTCCAAGACCATATTGTGAACTTAAAATATGCTATTTGTCACTTAATTAGAATCACGTTTGCCTGCGTTTCAAACCGCGCACTTTTGCAACTCAGTTAAGAAAATCCGCAGAAACCTTGATGAGTACCCCTGTTTAGGACACTTTTTAGCCCACTTCCTGAGGGTTTTTTTTTTTTTTTTTCTGAGATTTGGGGATTTCCAATACCATTTTATGAACTTAAAATATGCTATTTTTCACTTAATTACAAATACGTTTGTCGGCGTTTCAAACCGCGCACTTTTACAAGTCGGTTAAGAAAATCTGCAGAAACCTTGCTGAATACCCCTGTTTATGACACTTTTTAGCCCACTTCCCAAGGTTTTTTTTTTCTGAGATTTAGGGATTTCCAAGACCATATTATGAACTTAAAATCTGCTATTTTTCACTTAATTAGAATCACGTTTGCGATGTTTTCAACTCGGGTACTTTTTCAACCCGGTAAACACAAACATGCATAAACAGCTCTGAGTACCATGTTTAGGGCACTTGTTGGCCCACTTCCCGAGGGATTTTTTAGCCGAGATTTGGGGATTTCTAAGTCCATATTATGAATTTCAAATCTACTATTTTTCACTTAATTACGATCATGTTTGCGATGTTTTCAGCTCGGGCACTTTTTCAACCCACTTGTTTACTACTAAACCCAAATGTATAATTATAAATTGTTAAAACACTTTAAACTTGCAATCTAATGTGTGGATAAATTGATTGAGAGGACTCCAACAACTTGCAAATTCACAATCTGATAGCCAATAGATAAAAGTGAGCTACTCACTAAGCACAAATATCATAATCAGTTCTATTTTTTTCTTTTAAAGAATAAGGTCTTGTCTTGATACAAACTCCTTCACAAGTGACAACCAATATGAAAGGCAAATAAACCAATTTCATTCATTCACAACATAAAGAAATTTCACAGCTGCGGCCGATCATCGAGCTCCGATATTTTACAATAACCCTCATGAAAGTATTGAGCAAAATCTAGTGAATTGTGCAAATCCCTATGCTCTGTATCTCCATGAACATTTGGACTTGAACTGGAAGGAATAGGAACAGACGAGTTGGACACTTCACTGCCCAGATTGTTGCTTTAAGATGTAGCACCTTGGGTGACAGGTCTTCTAACAGAGATAGAATTGCATTCTGAGGAGGAAATACCATTGGCCATGCAACCACCCTTGCTAAAAAGTTCAGAAAGAGAAGATGCATAAGAGATTTTGCTTCCCAGTTGCATCCTCCTAGATTCACTCAATTCAGGTAGGAATGAAGACATTGTACTCCTTTCCTTTCTGTATCCAATTTGTTTTTCAGGTCTTTAGTTGCCATCGAGTTCTGTACAGATCTGTGAGGAATTTGAGTTTTTATTGACTGAAAATCAACAGGTCCATAAGGCCCCGGCCACTTGAATTGCCCGATCCAAATCAAGCAAATTCGTAGGTGTGCTTGTTGTACCTGATGAAAAGATTAAGAAGAGAAGTCATTCTATGATTCAAATTCCAAAATGAGAAATGATCCAAGCACAAAGTCCCCTATTAGTTATAGTGTACATGTTGCATTTGGAGATGTGATGAATGATCCATACCATCCAGTCCAGCCAACATGTTGCATTTGGAGATGTGATGAATGATCCAGACCATCCAGTCCAGCCTGGATTGCATGCCTACACCAAAAAGTCTAATCTCACTCAACAGATAAGCTCTTGAAGAAATCATCATCTCACAGATTCCACTAAAAAACAGAGAAGCCCAAAAACAGAGAAGCCCACAGACCCCTCATATTTTGTGCCCCCATGAACGAAAAGGCCTCTGTCACTAAAGAGCTCTACGCCAAGCACAAAACAATTTGCAAAGTGCATTGAGAAATATTCTTTCTTCAAACGGTACAATACAAATCAAACCCATACAGAGAAATACTAACCAGATACAGAATCTGTGCGATTTCCAGCGTTGCTCCTCTTCCTCCTCTCCCTTCCTTTCACCTCCTCTTTCCCCCTTTTCTATTACTTTCCCGAACGTACATCACCATAAGGACCCTTTTCATTCATGGTGCTGCGCGCTGTCGCCGAGAGAGAGAGACTGCTGATGCAAGAGAGATATGAGATCCAGGGAGGCGATGAGTATTTGGGAAGGAGAAGAACCAATGTTTAGGGCATTTCTCTCTCCATACCTCTTTCTTCTCCTTTTTTGTTCCATTCTGGCGGGCGTTTGAAATATTTTCTTCACTCTGGTCCACCTCAGAGCCACATGGCCTTCCACGTGGGATCGATCATGGAATCGGGCTATTCGTTCGGTACATATAGACTCATTGATTCCCACGCAACCCTGTTTTATTTCAATAAGTCTATATGGATGTATTGGGTTGCCCGATTTCAAGCCAGATCCAACGTGGAGGTCCACTCAGCGCTGAATGGACCTAATATTTGGAAGCCGCCCAAGAAAAACAAAAAGCCCGCCAGGTGAGGGATAAAACGTGAAGAATAAAAAACCCAGCACCTTCATCGCATGAAACCTGAAACTCTCCCACCTATTCTTTCTCCCAAAAAAACCGACCCTAGTTTCAGACGCAAGTCGGTTCCTTCTCTTCATACGCTTGGCTTTCTCTCCAGCAGACGACCTTGGAAGTCATAGGCACGGCTCCTCGAGGTACTTGCTTTCTCCTTCTCTCTATTTCTTGCGATTTCTGATTTTGGAGTTTTTCTCTGGAAATTTTAGACTTGGGGTGTCAGGAACTACGACGAAAGGTGTTGGGGTTTTTACAGTTTTGTAATATGGGTCCGTTTCATGGGTTTTGATTTAGGGCTTGTGCGGTTTATGATTGAGGATTCTTGGTTTGGAAGTTAGGGTTCAGTAATTAAATAATCTCAGAAGCTCAAGTAGAACTCTCAGTCATTGTGCTTTTAGAGGGAGAGAAAAACCATCAAATGCAATCAAGACAGAAAAGAAGCATGTGATAAATGATTCTTTTCCTAGCAAACATCTATTGCTTAAAACGAAGGAGCAAGCAAAAAGATGGTCCTAATCTTACTCCAAGCAAAAGCATGTTTATAGTCTTTCTTTTCGATGAGATCTAATTTAAAAGCTCAATCATATTCAAGCTGAATATAATAGAAGTATATAATTATTTGGGTGGGGAAGAATAAACACAATAAAACATATAAACGATATGGAAGATAGACATGCTTATATATTATTTTTTAATGGAAATCTGTAAATTTCAGTAGATGTAATTGTTGGGACAGTGGACCACCACAAACTCCACATTGATATGATATTGTCCACTTTGAGCCTAAGCCCTCATGGATTTGTTCTTGGGTTCTACCCAAAAGGACTCATACCAATGGAGTACTTAGTCCAACTTATATGCCCATGATCTTTCCCAATTCTAGCCGATGTGGGACTTTGGTTGCACATCCCCAACAATCCTCCCCTCAAACAAAGGACCATATCTCTTTGGTTATTTTTACCGGGCCTCCCCTCAAACGATCATCCATCCGTCCGCTCCATTAAGGAGAGCCAACTCGAGAGCCTCACCACGGATCCACCAATCGTGAGTATTGCGCTTTCCTTGCGCATCACTGTGGCCCACCACCTTTTGTTCGGCCTGAGGATTCTCCAGGCTAAGTTTGGGCTTGGGTTCTGATACCACTTGTTGGGACAGTGGACCACCACAAACTCCACATTGATATGATATTGTCCACTTTGGGCCTAAGCCCTCATGGATTTGTTCTAGGGTTCTACCCAAAAGGCCTCATACCAATTGAGTACTTAGTCCAACTTATATGCCCATGATCTTTTCCAATTCTAGCCGATGTGGGACTTTGGTTGCATATCCCCAACAGTAATAACATAGAAACAATTGGTACCATCTCGACCCAATAAAAGTTCCAAGTGAAATGTTTTTAGAGTCCACACAATAGAGACAGAGACCATTTGGAAGAGAAAAATGAAAGTTGATAAATCCCCACCGTTTTGATCTAGTCGTGACAGAGCGCACAAAGCTTAGTTTTGATTAGAGAAAACTATGCAGGAAAATAACCATTTTGAGACCTTTCTTTTTATTTAAAAAAAAATGAGAATTACCATTTTCAAACATTTCTTAAGAAAAGGGTAATATGCAAAACCAAAATGAAGTAAACTGGCACATAATTACTAAATTTCAGGGTAACTAAAAAATTAACAAGCATTAGTAAGTCAAAATTTCAATAAACAAAGTGAGAGGATCAACACAGTTGTAACAACATATGCCTTTGACACTGACCTATATAATTGAAATGGAGATATAGAGAGAAATGTATGTGTGTGCCAATCTATTAAGAAATTAGTGGGCGAGGGGGTTGGATTGATCACAAAAGGTCCAATGTAGTGGCAAAAAAATTGTCTCATGTAGTGGTAAAAAAGTTGTCTCTCATTAAAAACACACTCATGAGAGTGTTTTCTATTACAAATATTGAAATCCTCAAAACAAACTCAAAGAAGTATCAGTGTTTGAAAGATCGATATATATATACATGTTTGAATTTTTTCTCTTGTGCAAGAGATTACGGGCGGCCTAATGGACAAGGGGCTTATAGGGCCCATCTATATTCCCTATTATACTCCCGACATCCATGAATTGCCACATTTGGCACTGATTAGAATTGTCCTTACTGTGGATTGAACCCATCAATCTTTTGAATTGTTGGTTTTGTGGGACTTATATCTCCATCATGTCAGATTATTTTTTTGGATATGAGACTCGGTTGCCCCCTTTCTAAGCATATAACTCTTTCATTTCCTTAGCCCTTCCTTCCCAGTGGGCCTTGATTGGATCTTACGGCTCGCCTATGAAGTCCATGACATTTCTCATTTAAGAGGACTATATACATGGGAAAATCCTCTAGATAACCTACTTTTTTCCAATTCGATTGTTTCTTGATTTAAATCTATAAGGTCTTGTTTTTATTGTGATTTCCACTGATTTATCATTTTCTTTGTTATATCACTATTTTACTCTATCTCATTGTGGTTCATTTTCTAATTACAGGGACGCTAATTTTGTTTGCCATTTGAAAGGATAACCAAAGTTCATCATGGTAATCATTGAACATCACTTCAATTCATTAGTGTCTTCTCATTTGAATTTCGTATTTATTTATTTTTTCTTTTGTTGTAATTTGATACAGGCCAACCAACATACAACTGTTATTGTAAAATTAGATACTAAATGCTGCCCTTCAAGGTTTATCAAGTTCATCGAGGATTTAAAGTTAGAGGATGTTCATATCAATGCGATAGGAGAAACACCATTTAATCAGTTTATAGAGATGCCCACGAACTTGAAATGTCAACGTACGTTTTTATCAACAATAATAACTAGGTAGGATAATGAAAAAAGTGCATTTCAACTTGGAGGAAAGCTCCTTCCAATTCTACCTCAAGACGTCGCGCTGATAATGGGGTTAAATATGAATGGAGAAAGAATACAATTAGGGAAAAGGATTTTGACAGAAGAAAGTGAATTTTTGGAGAAATATCTTGAAAATAACTATATCGGAACGGAAACATTGGAAAAGCATTTAAAAGTAATCACGAAGAAGATGTCATCGAGCAAGAAGAAGTCGTTGGATAAGAAGAGGTTGGAGACCATTGCTGATTTCAAGAAGCTTTACATGTTGTATGTTTGTAGTACACTTCTTTTTCCAAACTCTTCTCGGTCATTTCCATTCGATATCATATTCATGGTTGATAAGTTGGAAAAAATTAATGATTATGCATGGGCTATCGTTGTACATGAGTTCTTAATAAAAAGTATACGCGAAAGCTCGAGGAAGACAACTGGATTTATAAATGGATGTGTCATGCTCTTGGAAGTAAGTAGTTATCCTTTTTTTTAAATTATAGTTTTTATAATTGCTACAATACAAAAGAACTTGTGACTTTCACATATTCACTTACATTCTTAAACCTTTTTTTACATCCTTGGTTTTATGAACATGTTAACCGACATGTGCCTATTCACGCCAATTATTATCCACGTTATATGCGATGGGCTACGAGTTCCAAATACATGTAATCCAAGTCTTTTAAAGCTATATTGGACAATCTTAGCTATACAGAGGTATGTATACCTTCACATTTCTTTATAATATACTTCTTGTAGTACTTTATGATATTGACTACAACAAATGAAATGAATACTCTATTTTTTAGGTCATTGAGGAAATCACTCCAACTAAAGAAGAAATGACCTTATTGTCTCCCCCAAAATTGTCTCAGGTATTTTTAACTTATTTTTGTTCTTTAATTTAAAGTACTTGATCATGGTTGTATGGTTGCATCCTTCTTGCGACTTATACGTGTTTTAATTATGGGTTACAGGAGACAACGGCGATTGCTGATTTCATAGTCAGGAGAATGGAGGAACGCATGCCAGATATCATTGTAATTTTAACCATATTTGATTAAAAGTGAAAAATGCTATTCAAAATCTCCAATATGATGTTTTAAATCTTTTTTTTACTAACTATTTGAAACTTACATAGGGTGATCGTGAGAACTATATAGTAAAGATTAAGGATTTGGAGCAACGAGTTACCATACTGGAGGAAGAGAATGACGATTAAGGAGTGAAAATATGGAGTTGCGAAACAGAGGGATATTGGAGCCTCAATCGCCTGTAGATGTTGTGGATGCTTCACTCTGTCGTATGGATCGTCCTTCTTCCCCAAATCCAAAATGTCTGTTTGTGTTTAGACATCAAGAGCCACCAAGGATATTTCAAAGAAAAATGGGGGTAGAGTTCGGAAGCCATCACAGATGTTACGGACCCCATATGATGCATGCACAAAAGCAGCATTGCAAAGAACGAAGAATAAATGAACTTGTTACAAGAGAGAGAGATTGGTTGCGGATGAAATCCAATCAAAGATTGACTTTTCGGAAGAAGAAGACAACGCAATTGCAAGTTTTGAAGCCAAAGTTGGAAAAGAGTATGATCCATTATAAACCTAGTAACTTACACCATAGTACTCACACTAGATAATCAGTATTTATATTTATTAATTACTAAATAATAACTTTTGTTTCTTT
Organism: Litsea cubeba; assembly: GCA_012931725.1. Taxonomy (NCBI): domain Eukaryota; kingdom Viridiplantae; phylum Streptophyta; class Magnoliopsida; order Laurales; family Lauraceae; genus Litsea; species Litsea cubeba. The sequence goes on along the minus strand of CM022954.1, from coordinate 64,040,836 downwards.
AGTGCTGAGGAGGTGGGCAAGCTTAAAACTTGGCGTTCAGAAATCAAAAATTTATTGGACGAAGAAGGTTGGATATCCGATAAGGTTAGTCTTTGATTTCACATCGTATTATAAGCATTCAATTGCGTATACAATGCCGAACCTTCGATCAACTAACATTGAATGTGCTATCTTGATTTCTAGATTATTGATAACTATGCTAAGTTGATTAGTGAGAGAAAGCCAACAGGGAAGCTGAATTCATTGAAGTGTTACTTCTTCACATCGTGGTTTAATGTAATTATTCTTCTTCATATTTTTTGTGATTTTAAATTTTTGAATATCAGTGCTAACATGTAGCTTACTACCTCCCAGACGGCATTACATTCGAAAGACGAAGAATCAATTAAAAAGCATTTAAATGTGAAGAACTTGAAGTCCATCTTAACCTCGTGGGACAGAATATTTATCCCAATGAATTGGGCTTCCAAACACCGGCTTCTCCTCGTACTTGATTCAAACAAGAAGTTGTTTTGTATATACAATTCTTTGAAGTCATGTGGTGACATTGCCTATGTGAATGAAACGTGCAGGTGGCATACATAATTTCGAAGTATAGAAATGTGTGTTGATGTGAGAGAGTTCAACCCTTTTTTGTGTAGAATACAACAAAGGCTCACTTGAGAATTTTGTATATCAACTAGCCACACTCCAAGGTCACTTGAATGTGGAGATATTGTAATTTTATTGAAGTATATTAGTTGAATGTAATGGGAGACTTGGCATCTTTGTGAGTGTCAAAATTAAATTCAGTAAGAAAAAGCGGATCTTTGCCAATTGATAATGGATTTTGGTACTATGTGTTGATTGATTGTCACTGATTAATCGTTAATGTACGTATGTTATTCACTTGATAATGGAAATATCAAGGTATTATCACGGCTAAAAGAAACACTCTAACCTCAGAATTTCATCCAGACAAACTTCTTAAACTGGGTTTCAACCTCAGAATACAATGATTCAAACCATAGTTTCAAACACTGATACTTCTTTAGAAGTTTCAAACACTGATACTTCTTTAGAAGTTTCTACTAACCTTGGACCTTTTTGTTAAGTGTAAACCATTGCAATCTAATAGCACTATTTCTTTATCGAATACAAGAAGTCTCCTGGCTAATGAGGCACCGACACAAATAAAGTATTTTATTTAGGACAAACTTCTAACACCGTATGTCAACCTCAGTATATCATGATTTAAACCAATGTATACAATACCATATGCTGTGACCATAACCTCAGTATTTATTTCATCTAACTTCAGTAAACAGAACTAAAACCTGTGAATATTCTTTGTCAAACCTCCGCGTATGCCCCGAGGTTTTATATCGAATACACATTTGTTTTTTTTTTTTCCTAAAGAAACAATTGTCAAATCTCAGTATTTCTTTCATCTAACCTCAGTAAACAGAATTGAAACCTACGAATATTCTTTGTCAAACCTCCGCATACGCTCCAAGTTTTTATATCTATCGAATACAATTGTCAAACTTCAGTATTTCTTTCATCTAACCTCTATACACAGAATTGAAACCTGTGAATATTGTTTGTTAAACATACGAATACCATCTAATAAATAGATTGTATGGATTTTGCCTTACCACGTTGAAACCTCAGAATTTTATTCATACAACCTTCTCAAACTGGGTTCAACCTCAGTATATAGAGATTCAAACCTGTGAATACTCCATGCCATCCAATATCCAAGATTTTATATGAATGCAAGGGTCTGCTAAATGAAACACCCCAACCTCAGTATTTCTTTCATCTAACCTCAGTAAACCTAGCTAAAACCTGTGAATATTCTTTGTCAAACCTCCGCATATACCCCGAGAATTTATATCTATCGAATACAATTGTCAAACCTCGGTATTTCTTTCATCTAACCTCAGTACACAGAATCAAAACCTGTGAATATTGTTTGTTAAACCTACGAATACCATCTAATAAATAGATTTTATGGATTTTGCCTTACCAGGTTGAAACCTCAGTATTTTATTCATACCACCTTCTCAAACTGGGTTCAACCTCAGTATATAGAGATTCAAACCTGCGAATACGCCATGCTATCCAATGTCTAAGATTTTATATGAATGCAAGAGTCTGCTAAATGAAACACCCCAACCCCAGTATTTCTTTCATCTAACCTCAGTAAACAAAATTAAAACCTGCGAATATTTTTTGTCAAACCTCTGCATATGCCCTGGGAAATAGATTTTTGCCCAAATTAATATGTTAGTATCATATATAACACCAAGAACTTTACACAAAATGGGGTTCATCTTTCACACACAATGAATTGTTTTGAATTGAATTGTGTAATTTTCACTCTTTTCCGTGAGAATTTTTTTATTTATACATACCCATCTCATTCACTGTAAATCCATAAATAAACCCATAAACGTATGCCCTTGGATTGGTATTGGGAATTTGGTACATATTGTAATGGATGGATAGGAACAGGAAAATGTCATTTATAGTTTATTAAAAAAATAAAAAATACCCAAAATCACCCTAATCCTTATCAGTTTTTTGTGCGAACGTCGGCTAGATATAGAGATTGCTCTCGCTATAGCGAGGATGTCGCGAGGAAAATATTTAAAAACAAAGAAGCAGAGAGAGGCCGAGCAGGTCTCGCTATAGCGAGAATTGTTCCCGCTATAGCGAGGTCTCTGTCTTTTTTTCCTTTTCTTTTTTTTTTTCCTTTTTTCTTTTTTTCCTTCTTGAATGGCTCGCTATAGCGAGGTCTATATCTGGCTCGCTATAGCGAGATCAGGTCTCGCTATAGCGAGGTCCTATTTGGTTTTTTCCAAAAAAACACTTCTGGCTCGCTATAACGAGACCAAGTCTCGCTATAGCGAGGTCCTACTCTGGCTTCTTGGTTTTTTTCCTGTCAAAAAGTCTTGCTGGGCTTATTTAATATATTCTACTGTGTATCCAAGAACTCCAAATATCTTTTTCCCCCCTTCATTCATCCGTCTGCATCTAGATTTTCTCCTCATAATTTTTCTTAATCTCATCACTTCTTTTCAAGAACTTCTAGTTTACTTCACCCATCTTGTTATTCTTCTCAGGTATCGTCCTCTTCTCCTCATCCCCGTTCATGTGTGTACATATATATATATATTCTCATAGTATCCACTGATCAGGTTGCACTTTCGCTCTCTTCGTCTTAATAATGATGTTTTTGGGCATTTATCTTTACAATATGCATGAGGAATCAAGAGGAAGGTGTTCTCTAAAAGTTTTGGTGAAACAATTTATAATTTCTCAATAAGATTGGGTGGAAGTGTTTGCCTAGAGTCTTTATGGGTATTATAAAATCATTAACACTTGATTTCTTCCAGTTCTATATCTGTGACAAAGTGATTTCTGATGTTCACCCTCTGAGATCATTGGAATCCATTAATTGCATATCAAATATTTTTTCAATCTTTTCTTTTTCTACACTAAGTGTTTGTTGGATTACCTAAACCAGTTAGTTGCTCCTTATATGTTTGTTTATCCACACTAAGTGTTTGTTGGATTTCCTAAACCAGTTAATTGCTCCTTATATGTTTGTTTATTTGTATCTGTAATTTTTCATGGTATAGCATGGCTCCTAAAAAGGAAAAAGGGAAGCGACCAGCTGGGTCTTACTCTCGTTTCAATACTGAACACTTTAAATATGCGGAGTGTGCTGAACGTTTTGAATCATTATTCATCAGTCGCACTATCATCTTTGAGAGAATAGTTGTGCACAGCGATCTCACCAGTACAAGCTTTTTGCAATGGCTCCATATTAATCATCTTATGACTCTAATGAACTTGATTGATGAATGCTTTGAGGACTAGGTAAGAGAGTTTTATTGCAACATGTTTGAGGTCATAAATAGTGGTTTCAAGACCTATGTTCGAGGAAAGACACTGTCTGTGGATGCAAATAGGATTGCCAAATTACTCAATCTTGTGAGACCTGCTCGCAGATCATATCCCTTTGTTGATCAGGATAACATTGTGATCCAAGCGAATGAGGTCGCTACCGCTCTATGTGACACACCCATTGTATGAGATTCACCTGTTCTGAAGATATCTGGCTTAACCACTGATTACCGATTACTCAATACATTTGTCTGCTATAACATTGAGCCTAGAGGACATAAATCTGATCTTCTCTATCCTCAGGCCTTCCTTATTTACTCGTTAGGCACAGGCACATCTGTGGACATTCCACTGACGATACTTGAATCAATGCTCCGAGTTTACGATGAACCACGGAAACTAACTCTTCCCTTTGGTGCAATGATCTGCAAATTGATGATTGAGGCCGGTTGCTAAGCGTACAGCCATGAATTGCCCGTCTCTAAAAGACAGAAAATAAATGGTAGAACCATGGCCATGTCTGATACACGTGTGCGTCGCCGTCCTCAGGGGGAGCAAGCCCAGGTCCAAGCTGATAACGCAGAGGCAGATTCTATTGAAAATCGTCTCTCTGCCATCGAATATGCAGTGTTTGATCAGTCTCTCCAGATTGAACAATTGGAAGCAAGGGTGGCAACTGGTTTTTCTGACATTCGTAATCAACTGACCGAAATGTTCAATCAGCTTCGTCATCAATGAACGCCTCATGTTCAAATTTTATCTTTATGTTCCTTATCAATGACTCTGTACAAATTGTATATAAATAATCAATGATGGTTTTGAATGATATCCATGACACTATACATTTGCACCCAAATGCAACCAATCCATGGAATCCAACACAAACATCACAAAAAATGACAATAAAAATAAATGTTCAAAAGGCAAATCACAATTTCACGCAAAAGCGGCTGGAATCATTTAGTCTAGATTCTTCACAAATTTCTCTGTTACAAAAAGGACCCACATAATGCTTGTCTCCCATATATATACAAGAAGCATTGAAGAAAGTTGCCTTACCAGTTTGAAACCTCAGTATTTTATTCAACCTTCTCAAACTGGGTTCAACCTCAGTATATAGAGATTCAAACCTGCGAATACGCCATGCCATCCAATATCCAAGATTTTATATGAATACAAGGGTCTGCTAAATGAAACACCCTAACCTCAGTATTTCTTTCATCTAACCTCAGTAAACAGAACTGAAACCTGCGAATAGTCTTTGTCAAACCTCCGCATATACCCCAAGGTTTTTATATTTATCGTATACAATTGTCAAACCTCAGTATTTCTTTAATCTCACCTCAGTAAACAGAATTAAAACCTGTGAATATTGTCTGTTAAACCTACGAATACCATCTAATAAATATATTTTATGGATTTTGCTGAACCACGTTGAAACCTCAGTATTTTATTCATACAACCTTCTCAAACTGGGTTCAACCTCAGTATATAGAGATTCAAACCTGCGAATATGCCTTGCCATCCAATATCCAAGATTTTATATGAATGCAAGGGTCTACTAAATGAAACACTCCAACCTCAGTATTTCTTTCATCTAACCTTAGTACAAAGAGTTGAAACCTGTGAATGTTTTTTGTTAGACCATTGAATACCATCTATTTCATAGATTTTATATCAAACAGAGGTGGACTGCGCCTAATGACTACACTGAAACCTCAGTATTTTATTCATACAACCTTCTCAAATTGGGTTCAACCTTAGTATGTAGAGTTTCAAACCTGTGAGTACAGGGGTCTGCTAAATGAAACACTCCAACCTCAGTATTTCTTTAACTTAACCTTAGTGCACATAATCGAAACCTCAAGTCATTCTTTGTCAGACCTCCGCACATGACTCGAGGCTTTATATAGAATACAGGGGTTTCTCTTGGCTAAAGAAAAGATGAAACCTCAGTATTTCTTTCATCCAACCTTAGTACACAGAATCAAAACCTGTGAATTTGCTTTGTTAGACATTCACATTTCCATCTAATACCAATATTTTACATCGAATACAAAAGGGGACTAATTACATTGGCAAGTACTCTGGTTAAGCACTACTTACTACATTCATCACATCCAATTTGAAAGATAGTTGATGAGTGTTAAATATTGCATATTTTACCCCTCATTAGTTCGGGTTTTATCAGCATCTCATATGCATATCATTTGCTTTACACAGAGATTTTATCATTCTATCATATTAAATGAATTATCGGATTATCAAATATAAATCCGATTATTTATAGCGCATTTTTATGTAATTTCTCTTGTGTAGGTGGACCCCGCGACTACCCCAACCCTCCGGCTAATGTCCCAAGGCATCATTAGTGTTGAAGAATTCCAAAATAAGATGAGAAGAAGTCATTTTCCAACACAAAGGAGTGGTTGGTGTATTGGTTAGAGTTTTGGTTCCTATGAAATAGGTTATGGGTTCAAATCCCAATAATTATATTTTTTTTACATAGAAGATATTTCATCCAACTCTAACATCTCCACCAATCAAAGCTTGCCATGGCACAAATCCATGTGAAAGGATATGAGCCAATCAAAAGCCTCCAAAATGAAGGACCACAAAAAGCACATATGCTTGTGAATGAAAATGAGCCAATCAAATGTCTTCAAAGTTTCTATAAATTGGAATGTTTTTGTAGAGAATGGGAGATCTTTTGGCAAGTTAGTCTTTTTGCAATTTTATTTATACTTTTAGATTGTAATTAGGAGCTTCTTTGTAACTAATCTAGAGAGAGAGAGTGTAATTGAAGTTCATTAATGAAGATTTGGAGCTCTTTCTTGATGTTTAGTGGCTAAATCTCTTGGATTAGGCTCTCCTTTTGAAGCTAAGTAATATGATTAGTTTAATTCTATGCATGTTTTAGTTTAAATTCCCTACTTGTGCCTTAATTGATTAGTAGATTTTAGATCTAGTTGTGCTAATCTCTCTCATTTCTCATGCTCTATCTCTACACTTGATGCTCGGATAATCTCAATTGATGCTTTGTAGTTTGATTAAGTTCTCTCACATAGCATGCTCTAGAGCCCTTATCTTTGATCTTTTGTAGCTTGATTTTGATGATTTATTGTTAGGGTAGCTAGATGATGATCTAAGATCTTGGCATTTGATTTTTTTTTACTTTGATCTTCATTGTTATATCATTCAATCCAATTAGGCAAGAGATTGCTAATTGGATTGTAGATTTGGGAATTGAATTAGAACATGCATTGTTTGAATTAATTACATACTTAGTGGATTTTGGATTGCCTAATCTATTATTCTTATTGTTGTTAATTTAAATCTTTGTTTGATTTGTTATTTTCACTTCTAATTTGTTAGATCTATACTTCACACCACTTGTTTTTAAAATCATATACATTTCACACCACATCTTCACTTTAAATCTTCCATTTCCACCACCATTCATCCACTAGTTTAGTGTAGTTTATTAGATTAGCTTAGACCTTGTTAATTTCATATTTTAGATTGTTAATTAATAGTTTACATTGCATAGTTTAGTAGTTTTAATTGTTTACTTCAATTTTCTATATTAGCTATATCTTAGTTCAATTCTCCTCTAATTGGATTCATTGCTTGTTCCATCCTCTCTTCGTGGGATCGATAATCCGGACTCTTTAGTCCTTTACTACTTGACGACACCGTAGTCTTGCGGTTAAAAATTCCACATATAAGTGTCGATCAAGTTCTTGGCGCCGTTGCCGGGGAGAGGCATTGGAAAGCTTTGAATTTCATAGAGTTGAACTCATTTTTAGCTTAGTGTACTTTTTAACTTTCCTTTATTTTCCTTGCGGATTCTATACATTGTTTGTATTTGTTTTGTAGGGAATTCTCGCTTGGAGCAAAGGAAAGTGGAAAAGTACATTTGAGAACTTGAAGATTTTACTTGCTTTCCTAGTTTAGGATTAGTTTGGACATTTATTTACTTTCTTAGTTGGTTGTATTAGGTATTTATCATCAAAGTTGTAATAATTTTGGTTGCGGGTCAGCCCGTGACCCATTTACTTTACTTTACACACTTTACTTACTTTAAGTAGTTAGTTGTTTAGTAGAATTGCAATAAATTCCTTGTAGGGAAGGAGGACGGTTGGACTATACCGTCGCGGCCCCTCACATTCGTACACGGAAATTGGTGTCCGTGGTGTGAGTCGACGACAACCGATTCGGCCCCCGAAATAAATCGGGAGGTTTGCATTTCCTAATCCCCGCGAATCCCTTGCAAGCGGGTTTACTTTGTTAGTTGTTCCTTGCTTTATAGTGTAATTTTTTCAAATACACTTGTAATTTGGTGCACTACTAGTAAAGGGCAAATTACCCCAACAAGATAAGGATTCGGATTTCATCACCATTTCCTTGCCCTTAGGATTTCATCTTAATTCTCACTTAGTTTAGAACCAATAAACCATAATAAAATTGAGTAGAAACGTGACCTTAGGTTACGAGCTCACTAGGGAAGACCACCGCGGTTGTGCCAATTGTGTGCCTTGGCAGATTTTCTGGTGCCTAAGCAAACCTTGTCCCTTGGCTACCATCTTGCCAAATAGGGAGACAACTTTGTTGTTCGAGGAGTTGGTTTTTAAGAGGAGCCTTCGCCTAGCGCGTCGAGATCCCACCATCTACCTGGGGGTTAACTGGCCAGAAATTCCATTTCATAGGTCCAGGTTGGAGGCCAGAGTGTCCTCTTCACAGTTAGGAGTTGTCTAGAATTCTTTTAGGTAACCTTAGTTTAGATTAGCTTTTCATTGAATTTTCAAAATTTTTTGTTATGTTGCATTCATTTCATTGAGCGGACCATTGCATTGCTAGGTTAGTCGCAGTTGTATGCAAGTGTGGATACGTGATCAAGGCCGATTAGTGAGGAATGATTACTTTGCTTTACCTGCCCCACCCATAGTACCCACAATGGCTGCCCAAAACCTTCAGCAAAGGACCTTCAATGAACTATTTGCACCCTGTTCATCAACTTCACCTAGTTGTATAGTTTTGCCAGAAAATAATGCGGACCAATTTGAAATCCGGCCCGCCACCATCAACATGTTACCAAAATTTCATGGTTCTGAGTGTGAGCAGCCCTATATCCATTTGAACAAATTCCTGACCATCTGCCACACGTTTAGAAATCAAAATTTGAATAGTGAAGCCGTCAAGCTTAGGTTGTTTCCCCTCTCACTAGAAGATCATGCAGCCGCCTGGTTGAATTCCTTGACTCCAAACTCCATTACCACTTGGGATGAGCTTGTCAAAAAGTTTATGTCCAAATTTTTTCCGGTGAGCAAAACTGAGCAGTTTAGGAGTGCCATTAGGAACTTTAGGGGACGACTCGAGGAAGAGTTTGCCGAAACCTGGGAGAGATTCCATGACCTATTGATCAAATGCCCACATCACGGGATTGACAAAGGAGAGTTGATACATTTCTTTTATAGAGGTCTTACGAACCCCCAGTGTATCTTGATTGAATCAATGCACAAAGGAGAATTCATGAATCAGACTGCTGATCAAGAATACGAATTCCTTGTCAAGCTTGCGGAAAATTCACAAAATTGGGGCAGTAATAGGAAAGACTTGGAGAGAGATGAGATAGGGATCCAAAAACCTGGAATGTATAACATCAAACAGGACCCTGAGTTGAAAAATGTGATGACCAGTTTAGTTCAGTGAGTGGAAAATTTGAGTAAAAAGATAGGATCTCTATCTGTAATGTCATGCCAACCCACCCCTCAGCAACATGAGCCTACCTTGAGAAGTATGAGTGAACCGCATCATGTTTGTGTGTTATGCGATAGTTGTGAGCATGTGGTTGAGAGTTACCCTAGTCTACCATTTGTCAAGGTCGAGCAAGCCAATGCGCTGAATTCCTATGGAAACTTTCGGAAACCAACTGTTAATACTTTCAATCAGACGTACCACCCAGACAATAGGTTCCACCCCAATTTTTCGTATAGTAAATCCGAGCCTATTCAGTCCCACGGAGGTCAACCAGGATTCCAGCCGCAGTATCCTAGGCAACAATTCCAGCAACCTGCTCAAACCAATCATCATATGGTTCCTCATCCTCAGCAACCCATACAGCAGAATCAGTTCCAACCACAGAACCAATGTAGGGCACTAATCCCAGATCAGATGCCTAATTACTCTGCACCAGCACAAGCCCCTCAGCAATCCTCTCATCTGGAGAATCTGTTATCCAAATTCATTCAAATCCAAGAGCAGACTAACCAGGCCCAAAACCAGTCCATTGCAAAACTAGAGGCCCAATTAGGTCAGCTCACCTTACAGTTGTCTGAGAGAGAAAATGGCCATTTCCCGAGCCAAACCATTCCTAATCCGAAAGGACAGCCCAATCAGCCTAGAGGCCAATGTTCGGTAGAGAGTAATGGGCATGTGAAGGCGATTCATACTCTGAGATCAGGAAAAACTGTTGACAATAGAGTTGAGATGCCTGAAGAGGATCAAAGAGAGAAGATTTTCTTAGGAAAACCAGAGAGTTTGAGGAAAATTATCGAACCCGAGAGAGAGAATTTAAAGAAAGATTTGAAAGAGAATACAGAAAGAGAAAATGAGAAAGAGAGAAGAACCCATACCAAGAGGAGAACCACAGAGAGAGAAGATTCAGAAGCCCATTGTAGTTGAACCATCATCTTTAGAAGTGGTACCTAGAGCACCATTCCCACATCGATTGAAGGAGACTAGGAAGAAGGATCGCTTTGAGGGGATCTTAGAAGTTTTCAAAAATGTCCAGATAAACATACCCCTCCTTGATGCCATAAAGCAAATCCCTTCCTACTCCAAATTTTTGAAAGACCTGACCACTGTCAAGCGGAAAACATCAGTACCCAGAATCGCTGTGATGGCAGCCCAAGCATCAGGCTTGATCCAGCAGACCATTGCACCCAAATACAAAGACCCTGGTTGCCTTACCATTACCATTCAGATATGAGACTCTATCATAGAGAGGTGTCTCCTTGATCTTGGGGCAAGTGTGAATTTACTGCCGTACTCCGTGTACGCGCAGTTGGGCCTCGGAGGACTGAAGAAGACTGATATTACCCTCTGTCTTGCTGATAGGTCAGTCAAGTATCCAAAAGGTGTGGTTGAAGATGTGATCGTAAAAGTTAAGGATTTTTATTTTCCAACTGATTTTGTGGTTTTGGATACCGAACCAGTGGCAGCCCCCGACCGACATATTCCTGTCATTCTTGGTCGACCGTTCCTTGCAACATCAGATGCAGTGATTAGATGCAGGAATGAGGTTGTGACACTTAGTTTCGGGAACATGAAGTTGGAGTTGAATGTTTTTCGTAACGGACTCCAAACATCGGACCTAGATGATGATGAGGAAGTGAATATGATTGATACATTAGTTGATCAAACAGTTCAATCGTCATGTTTCACAGATCCATTGGAAGAATGTCTGGCCCACTTCAATGCCGACATAGACATCGACGGGTCCATATGCGAAGTTAATGCATTATTGGATTCGGCCCAGCTGATGGATGTTGGCCAATGGAAGCAGAGAATTGAGCCTATCTTTACATCCACCTCTGAATCTAAGCTCGAAAAAGAATCAATTATTGTTGAGCTACCCAAGTTAGAATTGAAACCATTACCCGAGAATTTAAAGTATGCCTACTTGGGGCCCTCTGCTAGCAACCTAGTAATTATTGCCTCAGACCTTGAGGAAAAGCATGAAAATAAAATACTGAAAGTGCTAAAAGACCATCAGAGTGTCCTAAGTTGGACCATCTCGGACATTAAAGCAGGAATCAGTCCCTCTATAGGTATGCACCAGATTCATCTGAAAGAAGGTGCCAAACCATCCTATGAACCTTCAGTCCAATCCCACGGTGCAGTTGAACTTTTCAATTCCATAGATGGTAGCATATTTCAAGTGAATGGGCACAAATTAAAGGAGTATCTTAAGTTTGTGGATCCTGAGAATGTTGCTGAAAAGGTCCTTCTTGTGGACCCAGGATAGATTGGCCTCATACCATGTTAGTTGTGTCTGGCTGAAGACGTTAAACTTAGCGCTTGTTGGGAGGCAACCCAATATACCCGTGTGTCAGCACCCCATGGTGAGAAATTCCAATTTATCTTCCTTGTCCTATTTTATTTATGTTCTGCATAAACATTGGGAACAATGTTTAGGATAGGTTTGGGGGTGAGGCACTGCATCTCATGCATTGTATTTTGCATGTACATAAGTTATTTTGTTTTCCATTTATACCAAAAACCCTAAAAATTTGAAAAATTTTCAAAATCACTAAAAATTTGAAAAAAGATTTCAAAAATTGTCCATGGATTTTAGCTTGAAGAGTTGTCATATGTACAAGTCCTAGAAATTTTTTACACATTTGGCCACATGAATGTAGTTCATGAGAAGAGCAAATCACTTATGAGAGACCCGAAAGAATCATTAGTGCAGACTAAAACCCATTGAGCGATTGAGCCTATCTATATCGGTTTGGGTGAGGACTCTTCTGCGCAATTCCTGAGTAGAATAAAGAGCTACTCCTAGAGCTTCTTAGTTTAGCACTTTCGATCTCATAAGTGCTATTCCTTGTTCTAACCATAGAGATGACATCAAAATGCGAAGAAATCTTGACTTGTAGCTTATGATGCATTTTTCGAACTTAGGGGAAGATGATAGGCATTCAAAAAACCAATGGCCAAATTTTGAACTCACTTATTACATTTTATACCCTTAGTAGCCCTCTTGAGCCTATTTTACAAGAAACCTTCCTTCATTTTCCCAAGCCTTATCACCCACATATATATAATCCTTTTTGACCTATTGTTTTTGAGAAGGGTAGGGATATATGAAGAAAGGAAGGATTTGAGCATTAGTGATGAAGACTTCACATGGGCTACCAAATATAGATGTTCTACAAAGGGATAACAAAGGAATAAAGGAATTTGAAAGTTGAAAAAAAAAAGAAACAAAAAAGAGAAAAAAGAAGAAGAAATGAGAACCAAAGGAAAACAAAAAGAAAAAGGAAAAAAGATATGGGAAACCAAAGAAAAGCAAGCACCAAAAGATATAGAGTGGAATAAAGAACACAAAACAAAATGAAGAAGTGAAGATAGTGGAAGACCTTCCTATGAAGACTTGAAGAACCTTACCTTCTCAAGAACACTTAGCCACATTTAACCCTTATCCTACCTATTAACCCTAACCCCATTACAACCTATGAAAGACCTATTGGATCCTAAGAAAGGTTAGGTGCTGAATGGGTGAGAAGTTGAGTGAGCATTTTCACCTTCTATTGGTTATATCTTATTCTTTGAGATCAATCCTTCTATACATAAGCTCCGTTCTTCATCAATTATGTGAGTTCTTAGCCTTGTTCATACTCACATACTGAGAGTTAGTCAGTAAAATCTATGTGCTTTCATTATTGAGAGTATGACCTGTAAGGCTGTAGTCAAGGCGAAATGTATTCCGAAGGGGATTAAGGTTGTGTGAGCTTCGATTTGAAGATTGCATGATTATTGGCTAAATACACATATACATTGGGACTTAGGTATTGATTGACATATCTTCAGGAGTTGGCTAGTATTCCTAACTCAGTACTCATTCTTATTAGCTTGCTAAAGACTGTTGGACATCAAAAATATTTTCTTTTCAAAATAAAAAGAATTTTGTGGGATTTATTCGCTGAAAACCCTCACGAGACAAAACTCGTCCACTAGGGGAAACCTAGGGGTTTAAAGGCTTGTTGTACGAGCTAAGTGCAGCCGCGATTCCTGCGAAAGTGAGTTAGGATTTTTACCATATTTTCTTACATATAGTTTAGTTTTTCTTTATAATTTTTGCTCGGGACTAGCAAAATGTAGGTTTGGGGGTGTGATGAGTGTTAAATATTGCATATTTTACCCCTCATTAGTTCGAGTTTTATCAGCATCTCATATGCATATCATTTGCTTTACACAGAGATTTTATCATTCTATCACATTAAACGGATTAACGGATTATCATGTATAAATCCGATTATTTATAGCGCATTTTTATGTAATTTCTCTTGTGTAGGTGGACCCCGCGACTACCCCAACCCTCCGGCTAATGTCCCAAGGCATCATTAGTGTTGAAGAATTCCAAAATAAGATGAGAAGAAGTCATTTTCCAACACAAAGGAGTGGTTGGTGTATTGGTTAGAGTTTTGGTTGCTATGAAATAGGTTATGGGTTCAAATCCCAATAATTACATTTTTTTGGCACAAATCCAAGTGAAAGGATATGAGCCAATCAAAAGCCTCCAAAATGAAGGACCACAAAAAGCAAAAAGCACATATGCTTTTGGAAGGAAAGTTTGTTGCAAAAGCAATCCATGTGAAAGCAAAAGAGCCAATCAAAAGCCTTCGTAGAGAATGAGAGATCTTTTGGCAAGTTAGTCTTTTTGCAATTTTATTTATACTTTTAGATTGTAATTAGGGGCTTCTTTGTAACTAATCTAGAGAGAGAGTGTGTAATTGAAGTTCATTAATGAAGATTTGGAGCTCTTTCTTGATGTTTAGTGGCTAAATCTCTTGGATTAGGCTCTCCTTTTGAAGCTAAGTAATGTGATTAGTTTAATTCTATGCATGTTTTAGTTTAAATTTCCTACTTGTGCCTTAATTGATTAGTAGATTTTAGATCTAGTTGTGCTAATCTCTCTCATTTCTCATGCTCTATCTCTACACTTGATGCTCGGATAATCTCAATTGATGCTTTGTAGTTTGATTAAGTTCTCTCACATAGCATGCTCTAGAGCCCTTATCTTTGATCTTTTGTAGCTTGATTTTGATGATTTATTGTTAGGGTAGCTAGATGATGATCTAAGATCTTGGCATTTGATTTTATTTTACTTTGATCTTCATTGTTATATCATCCAATCCAATTAGGTAAGAGATTGCTAATTGGATTGTAGATTTGGGAATTAAATTAGAACATGCATTGTTTGAATTAATTACATACTTAGTGGATTTTGGATTGCCTAATCTATTATTCTTATTGTTGTTAATTTAAATCTTTGTTTGATTTGTTATTTTCACTTCTAGATTGTTAGATCTATATTTCACACCACTTATTTGTAAAATCATACACATTTCACTCCACATCTTCACTTTAAATCTTCCATTTCCACCACCATTCATCCACTAGTTTAGTGTAGTTTATTAGATTAGGTTAGACCTTGTTAATTTTATATTTTAGATTGTTAATTAATAGTTTACATTGCATAGTTTAGTAGTTTTAATTGTTTACTTCAATTTTCTATATTAGCTATATTTTAGTTCAATTCTCCTCTAATTGGATTCATTGCTTGTTCCATCCTCTCTTAGTCGGATCAATAATCCGGACTCTTTAGTCCTTTACTACTTGACGACACCGTAGTCTTGCGGTTAAAAATTGCACATATAAGTGTCGATCAATAGTTCCATTCATATACAAGAGATATCTGAAAGATAATTACATTCATCACATCCAATCTAAAAGATAATTCCATTCATATACAAGAGATATCTGAAAGATAATTACATTCATCACATCCAATCTGAAAGATAATTACATTCATCACATCCAATCTTAAAGATGGTTCGATTCATATACAAGAGATTAATTAACAGATATCTGAAAATTATCTATACAAAAGACTTTCCCTGTGAACGGAAAAAAAAAAAAAAAAAAAACTGTCACAAGGAGCTCAAAATAGCACAGCATGTGCACAAAATCCGTCTTGTGAAGAACCGTCTCCAAAAACTTGGTCATGCAACACGAAATATCTTGAATTAATCTCAAGCAAAATAAAAGTTTAGGAAGGAAGTAAAAAATGTAATTTTTAAACAATGCTTCTCAAATTGAGATTCATTTACCCATTGAACTCTCTTCAAGCTCGCTCTTGTATAGAATCTGAAAGATAGTTCCATTCATATACAAAAAATTAAGTAACATATATATGCAATTTTGTCTATACGAAAGATTGTCCTTGTGTATACAAAAAATCTGACACAAGGAGCTCAAAATAGCACAGTTTGTGCCAAAGATCCAAAATGATTCAAACCGTCTCCTAAAAGGAGGTCCTGCACCAAGAAATATCATGAATTAATTTCAAGCAAAATAAATGTTTACTAAGAAAGTATGAACATAAGAAACTATGATTCTCATACTAAGAGTCATTTACCCATTGAACTGTGTTGAAGCTAGCTCTTATATAGAATCATTTGTGCAATTGTTAGTCAAAGTTGCGACAACAGAGGGAGTCATCTCAACTGGTTGATTCAATGTACTTCGTAGGTGTCCTAAAAGTGTCGAATGCATGTTAGGTGGCATTTGTAAAATGGACTGACCGTAAGAAAACATGGAATTCATTCCATAGGCATATGGTCCCTATAAAATGCGAAGAATATAGTTTAGTCTTCCAAGGAACAAATAATGATCGCTAAAAAAAAGAATCTTAAAGTATATAAGGCCATATGGAATAAAGTTAAGCACAACACTTCATAAATTCTCCGCAAATGTTCTTACGGTTAAATTCACAGTCTCTTGTGTGATGATCTGGTCTAATCCCATAGGATGTGTTATAATATATCCATGATCGACCACCGTCCTACCTGCACATACGTAATTTGATTTCAATTAGATTGTGAACGATTGAATTCTATGTTTATATGATTTAAAAAAAAGCTCTTACACTAACCTTCTTCGTCATCTTTTTGTTTGTTTTCCGACACTTCTTAACAATTGTCTCAATCTTAGACTGTCTTCTTTTTTCAGGTGGTCGGCCTTTCTGGCGGCGTTTGATTGGATCACACACACGGTTATTGCTCTCTTGCCAAGAAAGTTTATCATCATGACATGAAGTTGAACCTTTATGTACACCTATAGACATAGGTCTATTGCATACAATAACCTCTTTAGAAACATCTAGCTCAGCTTCCACTTCTAGCAATGAGGACATTACCATCTGACTTTTTTCATCGGAATCCATGGCCTTATTGCTCACCCGATTGAAAATAGTCAACATTTTGTCATAACGATACCCTTCAGGTCTGCGTTCCCAATTGTCATACATGATCTTGATTTTTGTGTGGCTTCTTCTCACGGTTTTACTCCACCTTTCTAAAATGTATTTACCCGGTATATAATACACCTTCTTCTTCAAATAAACAACGATTATGTGCTTGCATAGAATAACTCTAAACTCAAACAACTGGCAAGTACGATTAGCTTCTCTTGATACCTCATTAAAATGAACATGGAAAGTAAAAGGTCGGATATTGTTTTCTCCTACTATCACATCTTCCTCCACATCAAATTTTGAAATTTCAGCTCCTACCTTAACCGAGGAAATATTGCAACGGATCTTACCGGCTATTTCATTCTGAATCTCCTTAAATTTAGCAAGAGTATATGCTTCTTGAAATTGCCTTTCAAACTCATAAGGGGTCACACATGGAATGTATACGTTGAAACAACGAGCATCTTCCTCAGTTTCCAGTTGCACCTTCTTAGACAAAGCATTATCATATTGCTCAACGAACTGCTTCAGTGTGGTCTTAGAATTGATGTAGCCATTAAAAAAAGCATGCATGCTCTCACTACGCTGGGTTGTTGACATCCCTGACCAAAAAATATCTTTCACAAATGCTGGCACCCATCGGTACCTCTCATCATACAATCTAGCTAGCCATTCGTTGTCCTCTAGTTGATATGCCCTAACAAAATTGGCCCAATTCTCTTCAAACTCATCTTTTCTCATCGAATCGTAGACAACATTAAGAAGATGAAATTTAATTGAATCGTAGTCATTTTACCCCCTCAATTTTTCAGCACCTTTTTCAAAATATGCCATAAACACCACCGATGCCGTGCTTTAGGAAATACTATTCCTATTGCATTTTGCATGGCCTTATCCTGGTCGGTAATTATGGCATTAGGAGGACAGCCAGACATGCAATCAAGCCAAGATTGAAACAACCACACAGATGTATCTGTGTCCTCTCGTGATATCAGTCCACAGCCTAATAATACTGACTGTCCATGTTGATTCACACCCACAAAAGGAGCGAAAGACATATCATATTTGTTCACCAAATAAGTGGTGTCAAACGTGACCGCATCACCAAATTTAGTGAATGTTGTTATACTCCTCGTGTCAGCCCAAAAGATGTTCCTTACTCGATGCTCTATATCAAGATCCATGACATAAAAAAAGGATCCGTTGTCTTGTTGCATTTTTTTGAAATATCTTAACATTGCCTCGGCATCCCCTTCTTTGAGTTCTAAGCGTCTGAGTTTATCCAAGTAATTTCTTGCATCCTTTGCTAACCATGGCAAATTCCCATTCTCCCCTGCCTCTACCACACATGAGCTAACAGGTTTGTTTAATCTAATTCCCGCTTTGTCATTCAATTCAAGCTGCCTCTTCACATGTGATGGGATTACTTAATTACTCTTGTGATATCGAGCTTTGTTCGGACTCATATCATGGTTATGCTCAAGTACAAATGAGTTCAGAAGCCACATCCCGTCAAATTGCAAAGAAAGATTCAACGCTGCTCTGCAATTTGTTCTTAACTGTGGACGGGGTTTAACTGGGTTGCTTGCACTTGTAACTGGCTTTCTACCCTTGGTGCAAGCAATTGTAACAAACCTCTTTTTTCCATCCAATCCTTTTTTCGAGCTTCTTTGGGCAATAGCAAACCCGTTATGCCTGGCATACCTTGCATAATATTCGTATACTTCTTCAATTGAACCAAATATCATCCCCCTCTAGGTTCCATTACTACGTCTTCTATGTTTTCACCTTCCTCCAAGGGATTCTCCATCTCAACATTGTTTGTTTCCTGACAAACCATCCCCAATTCAATTGCATTGTCGTCTCCATCAAATTCACGTGATAATTCATCTTCTTCCATGCTTCTAAAAACAAATAAAGCATTCGGATGTTGAGAATAATTCGATAAAAGAATATTAAAGATCATTAGCCAAAAACATAAGATCATTGAAAACTAGAATATTAAAGAAATGATGTACAAGTTATAATCTTGTAATGTCATTCAAGTACCCCACAGTATAGGAAATGAAAGGGGGATTGACAATTCTACCGAATGAAAATGAAGTCCAAGTTTTAATCTTGTGAATAACAAGAGTAATAGTAATAATAACAAAAGAGAGAAAAAATCAAATCCAAGTTCCAATCCATATGGTATTTCCTAACCCACAATAGTAATAATAATTAATTCTTTGTTGTCATGGCTATAAGCCAGTCAAGATCATTTGTCCGTGCAAGATGGAAAGCGGTTTCCAACCCAAAATTCATCTACCCAGACCCAATTCCTATACCCTAGATAATACTGAAAAAAATACTAAATAAACAAACAAATGAAAGAGCTAGGTTTATACACATTTGAGTGTCTGAGTTGAGACAATGTAGTTCTTAACACCGATCAAGAGTTTTGTATTTTATTTTTCTTGCAAGAAATGTGAAAAAGCCCAATTATGAGACGATGTGAAAATTCAAGAACGACAACATAAATCCCAATATGAAAACTCAATATCATTTGTATGATTTGGTTTAAAAAAAAAAGGAAAACCCAACAAGAACTACTTACTTCTTTTCTACAAAGCACCAAGAAGAGACCTCCCTTTAGGAAGCACACTCAAAAGCCTCTTTTTACCAGCTCATTTTCATTGAGTTAATGAGTAATCTATGATGGATGACCTTTAATTTATAAGAGAAAAAAAAATTCAAAACATGTTTTAAGTTTTTTTATTTCATTTTTTCTTTTGAAAGATTGGGTCAGAAACCTACACATTCAAACAAATTTTACATAAATTCCCAACAGCAACATTAGCCCAACAACCATGAATGTGGCCATGGCCACACTTAACCTCATTCTGCAGGCCATCCAGTCATCCACCCGCTCAGGTCCCAAAATCAATTCCCGACAAACCCAGAGCCTAATGTGTAATTACTATGGACAAATTGTCATCAAGTGTCATCAGAGATCGGTTTAATCACACCAATCAAGTTCTCCAAATGTGAATGCATTTCATGCCTCTCCAATAGAAGTTTTAGCGGTACATCTTGATACAATTCTTTGATCTGTATTATTATAAAAAGTATAGAAAGAAATGCTAATCACATAATAATACTCACCCCAATATAACACAAAATCTTATTTCTAATATAAGACAAACTTATTATCATACTTAGAAATAAACACATTAACCCAAAATCACAAATAAACCCTCATTTCTCAACATTTTTAAATTCAAATACAAAAGGAGGCAGCATAGTAACAAATTTACTTGACTGTTGAATTATATAGGGGAGAAGTTGATGGCTAAAATGCCCAATCATTTGTATTTCCCCACTATGGCCTATCTATGAAAAGGACCAGCAGCTAGACAATCTTGATCCTTTGTTAACTTGCTACTTGAACAGGGATATCTCTAATTATGATTCAGAAATCTCCCTACGACAAAAAAAAAAATAAAATTATCCTTTTTAGCAAACATCTATTTAAAGAGATCAAAAGATGACAACAATTTTCTATTCTATCATCACAAGCTGAAGCTTAACACAGCTATTTGAAATCACTGATCTATTCTATCACCGTGTTAAAAGTAAATGGATCAACTTTTAGCAAAAAAAAAAAGAAGTAAATGGATCAAGTTTCTTATTCCTATCTATATGGAAAATTTCCAGTGAGCTCATGTGTAAATAACTTAGATGTGCACGGCTACTGGAAAAGACCTATGATTAGTCTGAATGGGGCACACATTGCCACCCATTTTACAAAATTCTGAATGGGACGCACTACCGCCGCCATGCTTCAACACAACCAACACCCCTACCTAAAACAAAACCCAAATGTCATTGATCCCATGTTTTTTACACCAACCAGAATGTGACTATTCGTTGGATTGAAATTAAAAAGCAAAAAATCTATATGGGCTGATTGTGTTTCCCAATTACAAAACCTAAAATGGGGCAAGCTGATTCAAAATCCATTAGCAAGAGGGAGATGGGAGGAGAAAAAAAGAAAAGAAGCAATGCAAGGAAGATGAGGCAGAGCCCCTACTTATGAGTGTGAGTCCGAATGCGAGAGAGGGACGGAGAGGATGCGCCGGCGAGGGAGAACGTGAGCGTGAGAGAGAGATGCCGAGGGAGACGAAAGAGGGATGTGTAGCGTTCTGGCGGTGCTCTGTGCAGGGGAGATTTCACCGTTTCATGTTTCATGAAATGAAAAAAACTGGGTTTTTTCTTTTCTCTTCAACAAGGATGATGAAAGGGTTCTGGCGGGCTGCTGAAATGGTTCTGGCGGGCTGAGAAAAATAAGACTGGCGGGCTTCCATTAGTTAGGTCCAGTCACGCCAGGTGGATCTCCACGTTGGATCTGGCTTGAAATCGGGCAACACAATACGTCCATATAGACTTAATTCTCTTTATTTTTCAAAAAGTCTACATGGACTAACTCCATGAGTTAGTCCATGGACAGATCCCATGATTTTGGGGGGAAAATCACCTGATGTGAGGTGATTTTTTCCCCAAAACTATGAAGTTAGTCGATGGATCGGTCCATGGGTTAGTCCATGTAGCAGGGCTCTTTATTTTTTTTATATTATATATATTGAGAGTTTTTGAATAGTTTTTTTTGTTAGTTAGTATGACACAGAAGGAAAAGAAGGCGAGGGAGGAGGAATAGTGTGGTATTGGTGGTGGTGGTGGTGGTGTTGTTAGGCCTGTGAGAAAGGGGGCGGCAGCAGCAGAAAAATAGAGAGAGAGGGAGAGAGGGAGGAAAGCATGGCCGCTGCCGCTGCGGGTAGAAGATGGAGAAAGGGTTTTGGCCTCGGCCTTGCTGCAGCCGTGGGCGCGTGTGGAACCCTCAGCCTCCGCGACCCGGTCGTTGCCTTCGTCGCATCTGCGGAAAGCGATCGGGGTGGGAGCGGCACCATCGAGAGCGCCCGGAGGAAGATCGCCGACCCCAATGCGGTCGTCCCCTCGAGGGCAGTTCAGGAGTCGGCGCTTATGGGCAGCAGCGCCGTCAGCCCCCTCGACATCCTCGTCATCGGAGGCGGCGCCACCGGCTGTGGTGTTGCTCTTGACGCCGCCTCCAGGGGACTCCGCGTCGGCCTCGTGGAGAGGGAGGACTTCTCGTCCGGCACCTCCTCACGCTCCACCAAGTTAATACATGGAGGTGAGAGAGAGAGAGAAATCAGTTTTCTTCTTCGATAACTAATCGTTCATTCTTTCTACTTTGAAATGATGAGATAACCATTCATTCTATTTAATTTCTTATTTGCATCATCGCAGATTCATTTGGGGGCACCAAACGAATTGGCCCTCTGAAGAAAAAATTTATCTTTAAAATTTATCATACATGCCTATTTCCTATTTCTGTTGTTTCACTTGCTTCTTTGTGATAGAATATGCTCTGTGGGATTAGATCCGTCTGATCGTGCTTGTTCCTATTAGAGGAGGTTGTTTCCTTGGATGAATAGCACTTTTGTTATCATGAACCATACAGACTGGAGGACCTCATTTTTGAAGTCTAGAATAACTCATCTATCAAACATAAAAATACAAGTCGAATAACTTGGAAGCTTTGTAGCAAGCAATTTTGGTCAAATATTTAACACAATCCAGCATTTGTTACTGCTCGTACAGGGGTTCGGTACTTGGAGAAAGCTGTCTTTAATTTTGACTATGGACAGCTGAAACTTGTTTTCCACGCCCTAGAGGAACGCAAGCAGGTTATTGAGAATGCTCCACATTTATGCCATGCTTTACCATGCATGACACCGTGTTTCGATTGGTTCGAATTAATCTACTACTGGATGGGCTTAAAGTTGTATGATCTGGTGGCGGGTCCACGCTTGCTGCATTTGTCCCGATATTATTCTGCAGAAGAATCTGTTGAACTTTTTCCGACTCTCGCAAAGCAGGGTCATGGTAGAAGCCTGAAAGGTACAGTGGTTTACTATGATGGACAGATGAATGACTCTCGGCTTAATGTTGGATTGGCATGCTCTGCCGCATTAGTTGGTGCTGCTGTGCTTAATCATGCAGAGGTGATTTCATTTATTAAGGATGGGGCTACTGATCAAATAATTGGTGCACGTGTTCGAGACAATTTGTCAGGTAACCGAGCACACTTTCATAAAAGAAAATTGTTATTTCCATGCCCACAACTATTCTGCTTGGTGGACCCTTTTTTTTTTTGGGTGGAAGACTACTTCGTATTTTGATTTGTTTAACTAATTTGCATTTTGTATGGCTATCCTAAAGCTAGAATAAAATGAAAGGATTATAAAATTTAACTCTATTTTCCGCCTTCATCTCATTGTTGATAATGGTGAAATGGACCTGGGCAGTAGGGAAGAACCAAGGCTTTGGATGATCTGATTACGTTGCTTTTGTTATTGTAATAAACACACATTTTATTTCTGCAATGGTAGTTTATGTATTTCTTTTCACCATAGATAATTGTATCTTTCTAGTTATAACAACTGTAGCTTGGGTATTTTCAATTTTATGGAACTATATGTTTTTTTTTTTTGGATAATTATGTCTTTCTAGTTATGACTACTGTAGCTTAGGTATTTTTAATTTTATGGAACTGTTTTTTTTTTTTTTTTTTTTCGATAATTGTATCTTTCTAGTTATGACAACTGTAGCTTAGGTATTTTCAATTTTATAGAAACCTGTGTATTTTTTTCGTTTTTCCTTTTTTTTTTTCAGAAATACTCAATAAACTATGGAATAACATATTCTCTCATCTTTTTTCCACCCTAGTTTCAAGGTTTCCTTGAAGTTCAGAAATGGCAACAGAACCTTGCCTTTCCTCTCTCTCTCTCTCTCTCTCTCTCTCTCTGGTGTTTTAGTTTTGCGACCTTTTTCCTTGTTCCCTACTTTTCCTTTTTTGGTGCAATTGTTGATACTGTTCTTGAGCATGGTGTGGTTGTCCTGATTTGTGCCTTTCTTCCATATTCTGATTAGAAAAAGGTATTCTAGATTGTTGGCATATCAACATGGTTTCTTCATGTTTCTACCGAATCTCATCGTAAGTGCCGAAATCTCATTTGTGTCTATTTTTCATCTCAATTCTCAACTGCTGATTCTCTTAGCTTTTCATGTGATCCTCCTAATAACCTAGCTATTACAAGGGATGGCGCATATATTGCTTTTTGTCAAGCCCCAAGATCCAAATTTCCTGAACCTCGAGGTGCAACTATCATAGCTAATCAAAGACGGTCAAAATCTATAGTTAAATGTCTAAAAACTTCAAACCATATTTTCATTAAAAGAAAACTAATTCTGTTTCCATAACTTAAAACGAAAGCTTAAACTTCGTAACCAATATCATCCTACAACCACACACTGATGCCAATATAACTGCAAAATGAAAAAAAGACCTGGCTTCTTGAGCTAATGTGCACCAAGATGCCACTCCAGCTACTATCGATCACTTTGGAATAAAGGTCATCACCCACTGCGCTCCCGCAAAAGAAGGGTCCTGGGAGGGTCCAGATTGGAGATAGAACTAACCTTTTGCAATTTTGCACGAAGTGGCTGCTCGTAGGTTTCGAACCTGTGTTATCACGCATGGCACCCGAGACTTGTACCATTGCACCAAAGAAATGACCCTTATCGATCACTTTGGAATATGAAGTATAAAAGAAGAACGAGCTCAACAACTATCTACATGACAAACTTACATTATTTGTATGGCTGATTTGGGGTACAATATTTAGACTTTCTTTGTTTCCACAACAACCTTACATTATTTAAAAGCGACAAATACTCTTTTTAACTATAAGACAAATCAATCTCTAAGATCTCTCCTTTCTAATTACAAAGACATCAATCGATTAAAGTGAAAAAATAGAACATCAAAGGAATAGAAAGAACTGTAATGAGAAATAGAAGGACTAGGATTTGAACAAGAACTCTTAAAGGAAACAAATAAAATAAATTTCTATTGGGACCTACCGGGACCCACTAGTATTTCTCACCTAGCTAGCTGGGTTTGTCTGCTCGGTTGGAAGATCTGGGCCCTTGGTACATGGTTATCTCTGTTGGGCCAGTCATGGCCCTAGAATTGGGCCCAATTGGCCTCGCCCTAGCCCATGGACCTTGGGGCAACTTTGTGTGGGCTCGGCCTGCATCAGTGAGTGATGATGTTTCCATTACTGCACGGTTAAATCACTAAACTCACATTGGTTTGAAACAAAAGTGTTTGGTATGTACACTACTTTCGCAGTCTTGAGATTCCTTATCATTAATATTTGTTTCGAGCTAGCTTACAGATGGTAAAGTTTTTTTATATGCCACTTGAGTTGAATGCTGAGCTGTGTCCTACAGATGCTGTTCTACGCATTTAGGTTCTTTCTCAAAGATGGGCACCTTCATATTGCAATGTGTTAGGATTTGGGAATAAGAAACGGACGTGTCATCATACTTTGTCTGACTTTGGGTTGGTTTATGTTTGAATACTAACCACACTGGATTCTAGTTGTCAGTTTTAGTGCTGATAGCATAAAATATCTTCTTGTCCTGATGATGTTGGTTGATTTCTTTATTATATCATGTACCATTTTCTTAACTTTGCTTTTGATAAGAGTGACCACTGTACTGATAGTCTTTCACAAATGTATTAGAGAATGATTATTGAGAAAATGTTCTCCAAAATGCATCCCGTATCCTTTTATTTACTCTTCTTTATATAGATATTACAATCCTAAGATTAGGCTACAAATTGCTATAAATCATGAAATTAAGATCTAATTAGATCTCTAAAACAGGAAACTACATCCTAGAATATACAAGCTTATCTCTCTGACTAGATCCCATAAATACAAGGGATGGGCCTAGTGAGCTGGGCCTATTATCATACAAGTGGGTTGGGCCTATGAGCTGGGCCTGTTTATACTTTAACACCCCCCCTCAAATTGATGCGGAGAATCAACGAGCAACAATTTGCGAACTAGGAATTCATGCCGCGGTCGTGGAAGACCCTTGGTGAAGATATTAGCAAGCTGGAACTCAGTGGAAATATGAGGAAGAGTAATGACTTTACGATCATACTCATCCCGAATGAAGTGACAGTCCACTTCAATATGCTTGGTCCGCTCATGAAACACAGGATTTTCAGTGATCCGAATGGCACTTGTGTTGTCCGCATGAAGAGGAGGAGGTTGATGCTGGGAGAATCCGAGCTCGGAGAGCAACCCACGTAGCCATAGGATCTCAGAACAAGTGGAAGACATGGCCCGATATTCTGATTCCGTGGAAGATTTGGAGACGTTATCTTGCTTTTTACATTTCCAAGAGTTCAATGCTTCCCCCAAGTAAACACACCATCTTGTGGTAGAGCGGCGCGTGTCCGGACATCCGGCCCAATCTGCGTCAGAATAAGCAGTGAGCGTAAGTGGTGTGCCAACTGAAAAAAATAATCCACGGGTAGAGGTACCAAGGATATATCGAATAATCCGTTTAACTGCCGCCAAATGATGATGCCGCGTGGCTGTCATAAACTGACTGACCAAATTAACAGCATAAGAGAGATCTGGTCGAGTAATTGTTAAGTAGACAAGACTACCAACCAAACGTCGATAAAATGTAGGATCAGAAAGAAGATCGCCATCATGCTGTCGAAGCTTGGCATTTACTTCCAACGGGGTGTCTACTGGACTAGAATCACCGAGATAGGCGAGATCCACTAGGTCCTTAGCATATTTGTGCTGATGAAGAAACAAGCCTTTCTTAGATTGATGAACTTCCAACCCTAAGAAAAAATTCAAAGGTCCCAAATCCTTCATATGAAATTTATCTTGCAGAGAGGCCTGTATCTGTTGAATCATATCACTGTGAGGTCCAATAATAATTATATCATCATCATATCACTCTGGATGAATGAAGTGTGAACATCGAAGGATCATACGGGCTCTGTATAAAAGAAAGCTGAAGTAGTGTGGTCCGGAACTTGTCGAACCAGGCCCGAGGCGCTTGTTTAAGGCCATATAAGGAGCGTCTTAACCGAGCAACATCGGTCTTGGAAGAAGAAGGAATTCCATGAGGGAGTGTAGACTTCTTCTTTAAGATCCCCATGAAGAAATGCATTCTTCACATCCATCTGATAGAGAGGCCATGACCGAGAGGCAGCTAATTTAAGAACTGTACGTACAGTTGTCATTTTGGCCATTGGAGCAAAAGTCTTCTCATAGTCGATACCATACTCCTGCCTGTTTCCAAGTGCAACTATACGGGCTTTGTAGCGATCCAAGGATCCATCAGGCTTCAATTTCACCGAGTATACCCACTTGCAGCCAATGGGTTTGACAGAGGAAGGATAGGGAACAATGTCCCATGTATGATTAGTTTGAAGAGCAGTAAGTTCTTCCTGCATGGCCTGTATCCAACAATCATGCTGCACTGCCTGAGAGTATGAGTTAGGGATAGAAATGGAAGACAAAGTGGTTAATAATGAAGCATGAGTAAAGCCATAATGATCAGGTGGCTTGATGTGGCGTATGGATCGACGAAGAGCAAGAGACGCTGGAGGTTGATTAGGTGCAGGATCAGGGGCAGGAGACTCCGGAGGCGGAGCAGGTACAGGATCAGGTGTAGGCAGGTTCGGTGTAGCAAGAGAGATAGATTCATTTGAATCGCCATGCCGAGGAAAGAAATATTGATTTAAAAAAAAAAACGACATTGCGAGACACCCGAATTCTTTTGGCTGTAGAATCATAACACAGATAGCCTTTTTGATTAAGAGCATAACCAAGAAAGGCACAGACTGAGGATTGAGCTGTTAACTTAGTGCGTTCAGTGGGAGGAAGAAGAACAAAACAACACAACCAAAAGGACGAAGATGATCATAAAGAGGATTCTTTTGAAAAAGTCTAAAAAACGGTGTCTGGTTGTCTAATCGAGAAGAAGGTAGTCGGTTTATAACATGCACAGCGGTTGAGAGGGCTTCGGACCAAAACCTAGTGGGAACCGAAGATGCTAACAAAAGTGAACGAGCAATATCCAAGAGATGTCGGTTTTTCCGTTCAGATACACCATTTTGTTGGGGAGTGTAAGGACAAGATCGCTGAGAGATAATGCCTTTGGATTGCAAAAATGTTTGGAATTCATTAGAAATGTACTCCCCCCTGAATCAGACCTAAGAATCTTAATAGAAGTAGAAAATTGATTTTCAACATAAGATAAGAAAACTTTAAAAACCGAGAAAACATCAGACTTAACATGCAAAAAATAAATCCAAGTAAATCGACTATAATCATCAATGAATGTAACAAAATATTTATAATGAGAATGAGAAATAGCAGGTGCAATACCCCAGACATCACTATGAATAATATCAAAACATTTCATTGCTAAAGAATCATGAAGAGGAAAAGGAAGGGTTTTCCCTTTCCCCATCTTACAGCTAGCACAACTAAAAGAAACATCCTTAAAAGAAACTTTATTTTCATTAATCAAACCAGAATTTAATAAAAACATCAAAGTTTTGGAATTAGGATGTCCTAAACGATTATGCCACAATTGGCATTTATTATGACTAAAATGGGAAAACAAAGCAGACTCTGAAGGAAGCTTTTCTTGTAACGAAATCTGGATAGGAAACAGTCGTCCCTGCTTAGGGCCCTTCGCTAGCACCTTCCCCGATACTTGATCCTGCACAACACAACCAAAGGTAGAAAAAAGGACAGCAATTACCATCAACAAGTTGACCAACTGATAACAAATTTGTTGTTAAGCGAGGAGAAAGAAAAACATTATGTAAGGGTAAGGAGTGAGGAACCTGGCCAACAGCAGAAATGGGAACACTGCCACCATCAGCAGTATTGATGCAGAGGTCTCCATCATACTCTCGAATATGAGTCATATTGGCAAGAGAGTGTGTCATGTGATTGGAGGCCCCTGAATCAATATACCAGGTGGATACTGAAGATTTTGATTTACCTGATAAGCCAAGTGCAGAGAAAGCATTTATGATCATTTGCTGGACCATTTCAGGAGTTAGGGTAGAAGAAGAAGTGGCAGCAGGTGGTGCAGGCATGACTGGTGAAGAAGCTGCAGAAAGATGTGCAGAGTAGGCTCGCTGTTGCTGTGCCCTATTCTGAGGTCTAGTTCGGCATTCCGGAAGGACATGACCTTTGGTTTTGCAGTAGGAACAAAACTTCTGGTCGCACTGAGTGGAAACATGACCGAGTTTGTGGCAGCAAAAACATTTTACCTTGCTCATGTCCCGGGCTTAAGGCTTACCTCGGGCTATATAAGCAACATCAATAGGAGCAGCCTGAGGAGCAATATTTGTAAGCGTTGTCTGAGTCACCAAGCGCTGTTCCTCTCTAAGAAGTTCGCCCAAACATGATTCGAGTGAAGGGGATGGAACCCTGCTCAGTAGGTTGGAGCGAACATTTTCAAATTGGGGCCGTAACTTCATCAGAAACTGATCCCGCTGACTGGTTTGGTGTATCTCTTGAATAGAGGATACGGAGGAAGCCGGAATGTCAGCATAAATAATCTCTGCGTAATCAGTCCACAGACTTGTAAATCACTAAATTGAGAGTAGTAATCCTGGATCGACAAGGTTCCTTGAACAAACTGAGAGATTTCATGTTCTAAATGAAACCTTCGAGCAGAATTTTCTTGCAAATATATCTTCTTTAAATAGAGCCACATTTCTTTAGCAGTCTTGTATGGTCGAAGATTCAGGATAAATTGGGCATCAACAGATTCTAAAATCCAGGTCATGATCTGCCAATCTTTAACTTCCCATAACTTCCCATTGAGCTAGAAGCTTATCATCAGTAGGTTTAGGATCTGAATCATCAATATGTCCCCAGACTTCTTTACCCCTAAGGTAAATTTGAAATTGAAAAGCCCAAGTGGTATAGTTTTTACCATTAAACTTGATCAATTTTATATCGCCTTTCTCCATAATTATTACTGCAGAGATAGGTAGCAATCCAACTACTAGAAGAAAAATCAACCAGAGAGTGCAAAATAGGAACCAAAATAACCAAAGCAATGTAGCACCAAGCAATCTCAGAAGAGCAAATGCTACGGAGATGATCTACTAGCCCAGTAGGAAAAAACACAGAGAAAAATGGCCCTAGACGACCTTGAGATCCAGTGCAGGAAAGGTTCGTAGGCCCCACAACGTGATCCAGTCACAGATCAGAGGACAATATCCTGGAGGAGATAAAAAAATTGCTTCCTCTAGTCCAAGTTTGATTGGATTTGGAGAAATATCCACAAAATTGGACGGCTTAGATGAAAACTTTGAGAGGAAAAAACGTCAAAAGTGCCAGAGGAAGAAATGAGTGAACAGCACCTGATCCAATGAAGAAAAAATCCAGAAAAATCTTCAAAAATCCTTTGAAGAACAGTCGATCATCATCATGTAGATTTCAGGCTACAATAGATTTGATCAGAGGTGGGCCACTTTTGATCAGAGAAAACCCACGCAGAGAAGAGAATAACCAGAGTTTTAAAAATCTCCTAGAATGAAGACAGAAGAAGATCTCCTAGAACTCGAGCTCTGGAAGAAGTTTCATGATCACTGGTGGACCGATGATGATCAGACGATGAACTGAAGGTCAGATCTCTGATTTATCTGATTTCTGGAATCCACAGCCTCAGATCTTCTGATGATCAATTTATATGAGAAACGAGATGATTTGTCCACTGGTTTTATAGCCAAAGAAAGGTTTGTCGACCTTGTTTCTACAAAAAAAAAGGTCAGACGACCCAGTTGACCAAGGCAGTAGCCTTCTTTGATGCTGCTGTGTTGATCGGAAGTAGGCTCAAGATGAGCTGCTCCAAGACACTGTCGAAATTGCTTCAATATCCAGAACTGGAAGACTCTGATGAATCAAGGATTCTGAGATCTGATCTCAGAATGCACAATCAAAGAAATAAACCAAGAGAGATTTGATCATTCAGAAGAGATCAAAAGCTCTGATACCATGATAGTCTTTCACAAATGTATTAGAGAATGATTATTGAGAAAATGTTCTCCAAAATGCATCCCGTATCCTTTTATTTACTCTTCTTTATATAGATATTACAATCCTAAGATTAGGCTACAAATTGCTATAAATCATGAAATTAAGATCTAATTAGATCTCTAAAACAGGAAACTACATCCTAGAATATACAAGCTTATCTCTCTGACTAGATCCCATAAATACAAGGGATGGGCCTAGTGAGCTGGGTCTATTATCATACAAGTGGGTTGGGCCTATGAGCTGGGCCTGTTTATACTTTAACATGTACGCCCTTGTATGGATAGTGTAAATTCAACATTTTTGTCATTTTTATTATTTATCATGAGACTTACTGTCTGGCAAAGTGCATCAGGCCAAGAGTTCGATACATATGCAAAAGTTGTTGTCAATGCTGCTGGACCGTTTTGTGACTCTGTTAGGAAAATGGCTGACAAAGATGCACCATCTATGATCTGTCCTAGCAGCGGTGTACACATAATCCTTCCAGATTATTACTCTCCTGAAGGAATGGGATTGATTGTTCCTAAAACAAAGGATGGTCGTGTAGTGTTCATGCTTCCATGGCTCGGAAGAACAATTGCAGGAACTACAGACTCGAGCACAACAATCACTTTGCTTCCAGAACCACATGAAGATGAGATACAATTTATACTTGACTCCATATGTGATTACCTTAATGTTAAGGTTTGTATTCTTGGCTTGCTTACCTTTTCTCTTTATTGGTTGCATGGAATTCTTCAAAATTATGTGGAGCTAGGCTGTATAATTTCTATGGACATTGTTTATGCCAAATAGACAAATTAGCTTGTTCTTTCTTGCACGTTATTTGCTCAGGTTTATGAATCAACCACTAGTACCATAATTTTGTACTATCTAAAATCGAGCAATATTTGGGGGGTGTTTGGAAACCATAAATTTCTAAAGATTTTGCTATATTATCTCCTACTTTAGAATATAATCTACACATCTAAAAACTAGGTGTTTGGATAAGTTAGAAGGTATCCTACAATATCTCACTTTCTTACAAAAACCTTCATATTATAATATTCAAGTATATGATGTATAAAATAATATTTCATTAAGACAACTAACCAAAAACAAGGGTTTGTCCCGCCGCTACATTTTTTTAATATTGATGGTTTCTATAGGAATCCTACTATGACTCAATATTAGATAGGCCCTTTAGTGTTTATAAATTTTATGTGGGTCCTATAGCCCTGTCATAATTACATAGTTTCTTTATTGATTACTAAAATATTAGGTGGGTCCTACAAATATCACATTAGATTTCTACCATGATTACCAACATGAAGTGGGTCCCTTACTACCAACATTAGATGGGTCTCATACTAATTACCAATATTAGATTGTGGGACTAATTACTAGTTTGCCATCATTAAATGAGTCATATTATTTAATAGCCCCCTAGTGATTACTATATTAGCTTCGTTTATATGATAATTAACATCAGACAGGTCTAAAATTTATTTCTCATAGATGGATTCCTCAATGACATTTAACACTCGATAGGGCTCTTTGTTATAATCACCATTATATGTATTACCTTATGGTTATTAATATTTGGTGGACCCACACTGATTAAACAACATTGCTTGTGGTTTTTAACATTTAGTCTAATGGTTTTCTAATTATATGGGCCCTACCATGTTTATCGATATTAAATAACTCTAGTGTGACTATTAGTTAGTGGGTTCTCATTGGATCAATCATCCTTGTTTTTTCTATTCATTTATTGTTTCGGTGCATCATCTAGTGAAAATATTATAAATTTCCAAATACTTGAAAGATATATTGAAATTTGTAGAAATTGCCAAATACCATAAATGACACTATTATAACATGACACTATTTTATTATGTGATAATGAAATCTTACAATATTCAAATTTGGTCAATTCTGCGTTTACCCAAACACCCCCTTATTTCTATGATCATCTATAAAACCTATTCTTTGCTCTCCCTTTTTTTTATAACCCTTTTTTAACCCTATCTGCTTTGTTGATCTATGCACTTCCAGCATTTGTAGTTAGACCACTTAGCTTCTCTTAAGGATCCTCATCATATGGCAGACTATGCATATCGGCGGCTATAAGCTATGCCAATGGGCTGTGGGTTTGATCCGAATCTCAATCTATAAGCTTGAATTAAGAGGATCTTCCCCAAGGTAGGCACCTCCAGGCCTAGCTTAGTACCACTTGGATCTGAGGTTTACATTCTAACATCTAAGCACACCACAAAGAAGGAGAAAACTTTTCTTGATTGATGATATGAATACTTAAAAGATTGAGGATATTGTTAGATAGTAGAGATATAGGATTGGTTAGATTTGGTTAGAGATAAGGTTCCTTACCTTGATATAAGGATTAGTTTGAATTTGAACTATTATTAGGTTGCATTAATTGAGATCATTCCTTCAATGAATCTCACGGTGAATTTATTGCCAAGTATTCATTTCTTTAAAATTTGTCTTGGTATTAGAGCCATGGCTCGCAATCAAGCCAGCCATGGTCCAAGTTTTATATTTCCGCACTAATCTCTTTGTCACTTTTTCCTCATTCAATAAAATCAACACTGTCTCATATCCATCCAATTATCTAAGCCCCCATGATATCGCTGTCTTCGTCAAATTGGTCAAATTTCTGGATTGAAAGCTCCTTCTGAAAGAGATCACGACAGATCTAGATCTATTGGGCCACTGGCACAGATAGACTCAAAAGGAGTGGTTGCGACAGTTATGGATCCACAAACAGACGATGACCACCAAAACAATATGATGATCGATTCTAAAAAATATCTGTATTTATTTATTTATTTATTTTTGTTATCAATCGCAGATCCTTTCCAAAAGGACATGTGATTGTGGGAGGGTGTTAGAGCTTAGAGATATAGAATTGGTTAAAATTGGTTAGAGATAAGGTTCCTTGCCTTGAGATAAGTATTAGTTTGAATTTGGTTTATTATCAGGTTGTATAAAGTGAGATTATTCCTTCAATGAATCTCATGGTGAATTTATTGCAAATCATTCATTTCTTTAACATTTGTCATCAAATCTGATGCAGGTAGACCATGAGTCAGCCAGCCCATTGGGCCCAATCCATAGGCCCAACATGACATCTGTTTAATTTGTGTTAAGTGTTGAAGCACAAAACTTGGTGTGCTAAAAACTTCCACAAAGGAATAGAAAACAATGCTCCCAAGAAAAGAAATTTATTTCCAAGTGTCTTTCTACATTGCTTTACATAGCCATATATAAAAGTAACGATAACTGTCACGACCCAAATTCTGGGGCCCTGTCAGATCTCTGGATCGTGATAACTTGGTAATATTTACCATATATTCATCAAATAATTCACATAAGCATTTGGCATTTAAATCAAATAATAATTTCATTTAATCAAAGAGTTATAAATACTCCAACTCTAATATGTTATGTCTGCATCAATAATGTACTAAAACATTAAATAATTTTCCTAATCAAGGGCTAATCCCCTTATCCACTAATTATCCTTTGTCGTTCTCTCTTGTCAGCCACGCATATTGAAATTTACGTGCTGATCATCGTTCCGCTCTGTCCCGCCCGCAGCATGATTACCTGAAGGGGGTAACACAACATCAGTACAACTGGTGAATGAATATTCCTTATTACACAAATCACATAAAATATAACATCACAAAATTTAACATGTCTAAATCAATCATCAAATATTATAGAGATTCTTTCACATACAAATCCGTGCCATGCACATCACCACGCCTCAAAGGCCTTATCGTATACATGTATACCGGTCACCATGACCCTGTCTCATCAGACACATCCACTAAGGACCAGCTATTATAATGGCCCATCACGTCCATTAAGGACCCGCCGCTATAACGGCCTCCATGGCCCGAAGCCATCTATCATCCGGACACAAGTCCAACATATAAAACCCAAATGCATCATATCTCATAATCATACAGTAATTAAATTCCATTATTAATAATTTACACAACATTAGTGTGGACCCAACCCACACACACACTTCACTGGTTGTTGCCCCACTTCTTATCAAAATTGGTATAGAGTGATATAGTGGGCCCACACTATATGTAATACAACTTTGCATTATAATAATCTATCACAGTATATTTAATTAATCATAGTTAATTAAATATTAATCACAAAACTTAATGTCACTTAAGTAAGGAAGTTGATTATTATTTCTACACACATTCCAAGTCTATTTCCATAAATAGACTTCCTTCTCAAATTGATCTATCTGTACAGCAACATATAACAGAATACCACACGTATGAACCTCTTAGTACAATCCAGTGGGTCCCATGGGTTTTAATCCATGATCAGGCATCTAGGTCTTGGTCGCCCAAGCCTGATGTATCTCACTAATGAATTTGATTCATCATTGGATCCTTCACTGGGGTCCACAAACCCAAAACGAATTCCACAATAAAGGACGCCTGAAATTTCTTGAATTCCCTGGATAGTGGGTCCCACTGGTCCAAACTCCAGATGCCCAACTCCACCATGGTCGACCAGGGGTCCCTGATCAGATGTGTGATTCTGATCCATCATCAAACCACATCGTGGGGTCCACAAATCAAAATCGGCAATCTGCTGTTTTGTTCTCAATTCACGCCTGAAATCTTTTGAACACATTGATCAGTGGGTCCCACTGATTCAATTATCAGATGTCCAACTACATCTTGGTCGACCAAGGATCTTCTAATAGATGTGTGGTCTTGATCCTTGATCAGATCATATAGTGGGTCCCACTACCATAAACGACCATATTGACTCTTTCTCTGATTCGTGTATGAGACTATTACAGAGAAGTTTCAGGGCCATATGAAATTCATTCAACATAAATTCACTATACTCAAGGTCGTCCATCACCTCTGAACAATCTCCTTGGACCAGGTTCATCATACAGTGGGCCATGGGGTCCCACAGGGCTGTTAGGTGCAGAATATGCACAGAAACTATCATCCGATCTTTTCTTTCACATGAATCATCAATCAAATTAATAAATCCACAATCTTCTATCACAATCCAGAACCTGATTGTATTAATCATATTTAAACTATTTACATAAATAGCAATTTCACAACATCTGATGGTTCTCAATTATCTATCTCATCAACTAAAGCATGCATTGGATAATTAAGGAAGATTCACTCACCTCTGATACACGATCGTCTCCTTCGAACGCGAACTTGACATCAGCAGCCTTCTTCTCCTTCTCCTAAATTGAAATCCACAATTCTTTGCTCTCAGAGTTTTTCTCCAATGAAGATGTTATATAGCAAGGGTCGTTGGGTCTCCATATTTATAAAAGAAAGAGGGAATTCTTATTCCTCTCAAACTTTCTATCTAGAGTTGTCATACAACTCTACTCCTTCCAAATCATTCACGTGGGATAACTTACCAGTTACAAAAAGTTTGAACTCTACTACCATTATAACTTGGGCCAAGCTATAACTAAAATACTACCCGGGCCAGACCAATCCTAGGCCCAAGTACACAGGATATTACAATAACCCTACAGCTGAAAGTTCCCAAAAGAAATAGGAAACTGCTTCCTAATTTATTCAAAGTTTTAACTAAATATCTAATCACAACTCATTAAGAAGAAATAAATATACAAATAAATTCCAAGGTAAAAAGGACTCCTTTGGTGTTGGACGTCCAGTCATGAGAACCCTCCTTTGGACTCTAAATTTGGACCATGGGCCTGGCTGGTTTGGCCCACATAATCTGTCATTGGCCATGGGTCTTGGGCCTGCATGGTTGGCCCACACAGTTTGCATTAGGCTTATATAGGGCCATCCATTTGGGTCACTTCTGAGCAGTAGATTGTGCTTCAATGATAGGTAAACCTTATATCTTGCTTTGTAATCGTGTAAGCTTTACCAATATGTTGCATATGATTGGAAATTATCAGGTGCGGCGCACAGATGTTCTTTCTGCTTGGAGTGGTATACGCCCACTGGCCATAGATCCATCAGCTAAGAACACACAGAGCATTTCCAGAGATCATGTGGTATGTGAAGATTATCCTGGTTTGATCACTATTACTGGTGGAAAGTGGACTACCTACCGAAGGTACAATTTTCTTCAACAGTCAAACATTGTAATATAATATTGATATCTGCTTCACTGAAAGTCATATTCTTCAACAAGTCTGTTATTGATCTCTTCAACTGTGGACAAGCTGAAAGTGACTCAAATTGCAATTGGCACTTGCACACATACAGTTGAAATGCGGCCAAAAACTCTTCAGTATAAATAGCAATCAAGATTAGGTTATAATTGACAGTAGAGTTAATATCAAAACATAATCTGCTACCTGGTTGTTGGTACCACTCTTCGCACCCATCATAGTTTTTGTCTTATTTTATTGAAGGGTCTTTTCTTGCTTGGCTTCTTTGTTCTGTCTACAATCTTCTCATGTTTTTCATCTACTTGGTGAGACTTACCATACTCAGTTTCAGCATGGCAGAAGACGCAGTCAATGCAGCTATAAAGTCTGGCAAGCTGAAACCATCCAGTGGTTGTGTGACTAATAGCCTGCGTATTGTTGGTGGAGAAGGATGGCATCCTGCATCCTTCACTGTGCTTGCTCAGCAATTTGTACGTATGAAGAAGTCACATGGTGGGAAAGTTGTTCCAGGGATAATGGACAGTGCTGCCGCGAAGCATCTGGCACATGCATATGGTACATTGGGAGAACAAGTTGCTATGATAGCTCAGGTTAAACCTCTGCCTCCATATGCACGAAGTGATTATTCTTTCTTCTCATGAACTGAGAAATGTTTATCCATTTCCTTCTAGACTTGAAGATGCATCTGATATCAACTATATTTCTAACCGACGGTCCTTTCTTTTTTGTGCATTAACATATTATACCAGGGAAGTAAATTATATTTACCAGCAAGCTTGACTAGGACATGTCTATTATTTATTATTTATTATTTATTTTTTGTTATTTCTATCATGATAAGATTATTTAAGGCTTTTTTAGCCTGCCATCTCAAGTTTCAAGCGACTGTCTGGATTAAAATTTCTGCTGCAGAGCATATTCTGTTTTGCTCCAAGTCCGAGAAGTTGCCTGTATAAAGCAATACATAGTAGGATGTAGAATCCAATGGTTTTTTGTCTAATAGATAAATCTGAATATTTCTAAATTAGGGAAAGTGTATGTTTTCATATTCTACATGTAACAAAATGTTCTTTTAAATATTGTATAATAATTGTATATTATGCTGCATTGCCTTTTGAGTTCACCCTGTTGATGCACATCAGTAGTGTGTCATGAGGGCAAAAACGAAATGGATAAACCTCTTGGGTAACATACTAACATCTCCAATAGCAGATGATAAATTCTACCTTTTATTTGGTTATTGCATTGATGAATATGCAGTAGTGAATTTATGCTTTGAAATTTATGTTCCATTTTATTGTCATACTTTTTGATTCACATTGCTCACTCACCTTTTGTCACTTGGTGGTCATGATATTGATATATGCATGTATTGAATTCTTTTATAAACAAGAAATGACAGTTTTTTATTTGATAGATGGATAATAACATCTGGAATTTCTTTGAAAAATTTAAGCACGTTGATCAAGGTTTTAAGAATTGGACTCAAGTAACAACTCAGGCCTCCTTGAGTCAAGTCAACTCAACTGAGTCACAGGCGACTTGGCCAAGTTAGACATTCGCATCTTAGAGCCATCAAACCAGACATTGAATATTATGATAAAAAACCAAAAAATTGAAAAATAATGTCCTATAAATATAGAATTTTAAGAGTTGCCATGTTTTAGTTGGTAGGAGTTAATTTAATTAGAAATAGGTGTTTCCATTTGTTTTCTCCTTTTGGGGTTTGTTTAACCTGTGCATGTAATTTCCTTTCTTTGCAATGGCGGACCCAAGATTCTCATTTGGGTGGTGCGGGCAATGGTCAAGTTAAAAAGTTAAATAATAAAATAAGATTTTTTATAGTATTATTTAAGAAATTTCTTGAACCTCGCGAGTGCGGTCGCACCCGCGTGGTTACATATAGGTCCGCCCCTGTTTCTTCGGTATGAATCTTTATGAAGTTACTGATAAAGAACAGATTTTTATTCAGATGAATACTGCATGAGATCTCTGAATGCTATATCTTCTGAAAAATGTGGTTTTAATCTTCTAAAATTGGTGTAAAAGATCCCCAAAGTCTCCCAAAGCTTCTTCCAACAGGAAAATAGAGAGAAATCAATGTATTTACAGCTTTTCT
This sequence comes from Litsea cubeba, assembly GCA_012931725.1. Classification (NCBI taxonomy): domain Eukaryota; kingdom Viridiplantae; phylum Streptophyta; class Magnoliopsida; order Laurales; family Lauraceae; genus Litsea; species Litsea cubeba. The sequence continues at coordinate 64,001,576 of CM022954.1, read as the reverse complement.
TCTAGGGATCAATTAGAAAGGAGATGATGGGGGTGGCTTGACTCTCCATTTGCCGCTTTAAATCGTGATGTTTGTATGTCTTTAGATTTGGAAATTCCTCTTATTCTTTAGAGCGAAGCAAGTCGTCTTCCCTTCTGTGTTGAATCTGGATATCTTGCAACTGCTTTTTCATTATTTATGGTATCTTTTCCAATGCTTTGTCCAAGGCGAACTTAATTTCTCTTGAACATGTACGGATGAAAGAACCAACAGAACTTCCTTTCTGCTTTTCATTTGAAATTTCTTCTTTTTGGGTCATTATATTGTTGGTTTAGGAAAGTTGAAACCAGTACATCCTCTTGAACTCCATCCCAGTGCGAGCTGCCCTAGTAGAAGCTACCTAATGTGCTGCTGGTGCTTTTGGAATTAAGAGTGCCATTTTACCTGTTATTTTTTAATTTCCTTTTTGAACTGATCCTAAATTCGTTATGATCACTGTTGATTTATGAACTCCATTCAAACAACATCTACGGGACCTTTTCCTTGGGTGTGTTCTTGTGCCGAAAAGATTCATTCAGAACCCAATGCCAAAGGATAAAGAATTAAGAGGTCCAGATCAGAAACAGAGGACCATCAATACACAAAAAGGATAAAGAATTGTGTCGTATGTCATGCCTGACAGGTTCAGCAAATAAAACTGGTCTCACATCAATATGTAACTCAGGGATCAACCAAGTCAAGATCCTGGAATTTGGTATATGTTCCTTCTTATCGTGATTCTTGTTACTCTGTTTTTATTTCATTTTGCAGAATGAGAATCTAGGAAAACGCTTGGCTCATGGGTACCCCTTTCTAGAAGCTGAGGTCGCATATTGTGCTCGACATGAGTACTGTGAGTCTGCGATTGATTTCATTGCTAGGAGATGCCGGCTTGCTTTCCTTGACACTGATGCGGCAGGACGAGCATTGCCACGCATTATTCAAATATTGTCTGCTGAACACAAGTGGGACAAAGCAAGGCAGAAGCAAGAGTTACAAAAGGCTAAAGAATTTTTAGAAACCTTCAAGTCATCGAAAAATGCACAATTCCATGATGGAAAACACTCAGGTCCTTTGCTTGTGAGATCCAACTAATTTGTGGCTTTTCATTTCAGTAGGATGTTGAAAAATTTTCCTGTGAATTGTTTCAGGTTCGTGAGTTTAATCATAATGGATCTCATAGAGATGGTCTGATTGTGGCCCATTTTCTTCATGGTTTTTTGAACATGTGAAGATTTGGAGGGTGACTTCTCAGCTCTCTTGTATGGAGGAAAAGGTATAGTTCAAATAAGTATTTCCTAGTAACCTACGGATAATTTCAATTCAATAATCAGTTATCACAGCTTGAAGATGAAAGAAAGCATTATATAATCCGAAGCTTGTATGAACTAAAACTAAAGTACTTACTGCATTTATTCCATTCAAGTTCTAAATTAATATTTGTGGGAAATGAGGAAGCCTGCATCTTCAGTTGCTCGTGTTGAGTTGCACCTTTCTTACACCCATGGATGCTGATATTCTTGGTGTTTGTATAGTGGAGGTAATCGATGCGTTTATGAATGCTGGTTTTTTGAAGCTAATTGAAGATTAATAATGCATTTGTGAACATTGGGGAGGATAAATTTGTTCAGTAAGAAATGTTTTGATGCCCCCATTGTTTACATATATTTGATTGTTTACCTATGCTGCTTTATATTTGTATAAACTGTTGAAAGATTATCATTAAGGCAATTGTTACTGTTTTATGAGATTCTCAGATTGAATCTTCAAAGTTTATCAAAAAAAAAAAAAAATTTAACACCTAAATTTCATCCCCAGTGCATTTTGGGGTAATTGAGTTAATATGATCATAACTAATCATCGTCATCATTGCTCATTTTAATTTTCTGTTTGAGGGTTACACATTTGATGTAAAAAGGTTGGAGGCTCGAGCATGAAAAATATTTTTCAGTTTGCCATTTTGGTCATAAGCAGTTTGGGCCTTGGAATTATCCAACAGCTAATGACTAATGTACATGACAACCACTGGTTAAAATCACAACTAAGACATTATTTTACTAAAAAAAAAAAAAAGAGCGAATGGGGGAAGTTTTTTTCTGGGGTTATTCCCGGGGAAAACCATGAATCTATTGCTTGCCTATTTGATGAAACGTTGACATTGCCACTGATATCGCTCCATGCCTTTTACCAACATCCTCTTTGTACTGTATAGAACGTGAAGGTGTCACTGTTACATGCCTGAACCCTAAACTCAGGAATGATTGGTCACACTTACTCCAGCCTGATGAGTATTGGCTCTGGTCTTGCACGCACTGCTTCCTTGAACGGGTGCGCCACTGCTGTGAAATAGGATGTTGCACAGAAAGGGAGCTAGTTATTTATTTTGCTGAGATGATTTGTTTTCTTGTATTCATTCATTCTTTATTAATATATCTTGAGTGAGTGATTTGATAGTAGTAGATCAGCGAGAAAGGCACGAGTGAATGTGATGCCTCTGGGGTTTTAATTTTCCAATAAATTTGTCATACATACCTTTTAGTAAAGATTACAATTTACTATGTTCCTCCAGCTCTAGCTCGGTTGGTTAGGTACATAAGCCTGAGATGCCAGTGCGCTGTGTGTGCAGTGAGCACATGTATGAGTCCTCAGATCATCTCTTCACCCAATGCCCCTTTGCTCTGCACACCAGATAAAACCCATCTCACACTGGTTTTGGAACAGAGCATCAAATAATGACAGCCACCCTGGGAGTGATTTGTGATGTGTTGTGGTGTTTATGGAGGTCAAGGAACAATTGAAATCTTGCAATGTCAAACCAGTCAACCCTTACCATGTAAAATCAAGAACTTGGGCTGCCCCTCCTTCAATGGAATCTTTCTCATGTATATGAAGGTCCAGCCCCAGGGGCTAATGCAGGGAGCTCCGCTGAGTGGGTGGCGATGGAGCATATACTGATTTCACAGGCAAAGCTGGGGTTGGTGGGCTGATCAGTGATCAGGGACTCTACAATGGTCAACTGCTCATAGCCTATTCTTTCATGGTCATGGACGGTCATTGCAAGACATCCTCTCCAAGCAAGAGTTGCAAACTACATTCAGTTTTTGGCACATTTTGATAGTTTGCAATCTGAGTTTCAGTTTCATTTTCATTTTCATGTTCATGTATAGTGTTGCTTGTAGAATGCAGAGGCCACCTACACTATAGATTTTAGGGCTTCCTTTTGTAACGTCTTTGCCCTTTTAATAATAAATTTATTACCCCGGCATAAAAAAAAAAAAGTTTATTGAAGTCATCCTTTTTATTTTTTGCCGGATTTTGGGGAAGTTAATTTATTACATCTCTATTAAATAACTACTGAGTACCTGGTATTGGTAAGGCCACCTATTCAAATGGCTATGACGGATCCGGCTAAACTTTTAAATTATTTAGTTTTACTGTTCTAAAATATTTTTTCCTACAATTTCTTGATATCTTGCTAAAAAGCAAAAAAAAAAAAAAAAGGCGTCACTGAAGGTTTAATGATGCCTGTTCCTCATCTTACATGTTTTTTTTTTCTTCTAATTTTCCAATGATCAAGTCTAATGGATTTTATTGAAGTTGAAAGTTGTAATGGACTTTATATAAATAACAGTAACTCAAGGATATCAACAAAAACTCAGTATGGGCTGATACATTGGTGTTTACTCTAATTTTATAGACTGTCAAAATATTTCCCTTCAAGCCTTACCTGAATGGCTCCTGTAAAGGAGGGTCAACTTTTTTTCTATATTAAAATATTTTAAAAAAAATTTCTTAAAGAAAAAAAATAATTCTTTGAAGGTTTAATTACTGATGCTTATTTGTCATTTTTTCATGTTTTATTTTTCTAAATTTCAATAATTCGGTCTAATGGATTAGAATTGAAGTTGAGAAATTCCCATTGACCTCTATATAAATCAAAATCAAAATCAAAATCAATCAGGTATATCATCATAAAGTCATTATATGCAAATGTATAGGTGTTTTAATCTATAATTATAGACAGTCAAAATTATCCTTCACTCGGAGCCTTACACGAATGTGGTTCCTACAAAACCAGGGTCAACTTTTTGCTATTTGAATATATATATTTTTTAAATAGTTTCTTAATGTTTCGCTAAGACCTCTATATAAATAAATAGAAGGATATAGTTACAAAGCCACTTGATTCTTAATACGTAGTAGGTTTTTTTTTTGGTCTCTGAAGGTTCCGTTTAATGTGTTTGTTCCTCATTTTTCATCTTCACTTCTATTTTCTAAGTAGGTAGGTGAAGAAGTTCTAACGGACTGGTATTGAAGTTGACAATTCGTAATGACACTTGTATAAATAAAAAAATAAGCAAGGGATATTATTTATAGAGTAAATAATAATTCATTCTCAGATGCCAACATCTGTCACAAAATTGCTATGCAATATATTATGCACCTAAATGAAACTTGGAGCATTTATTTTGAGCTTTGGCTTGTAGAAATACAAAGTATCAGACAGAAAAATAGAAGTGATCACTGACTTCCATCTTGGCCGCAATGAATCATCATTACAACTGGGATAATAGGAAGAATGATGCATGGTAGCATTATCAGCTCTCAAGTTTGTGAACCCAATGCAACACATTCACATAATATTTCTACATTCAACCCCTTTAATCAAGGAAAAAAAAAGAAAGAGGAGGGGTTGACTAGCAAGTAGCATCCCTGTATCAGTTGCTCTTATAGTTCAAGAGCAAGGAACTGCATGCGTATGATCCCCTGCGCCTTCTCACTTTCAGCTAGTTACCTTCCAATGTGTGCCGAGAGGGCAAAAAGTGCGTTGCACTACTGAGATACGAGGCACAAAAGTGACATCACTGTTCATGTTTGATGCGTGCTTTCAAGATACCTGGGATGGGAGGTGAAGCGGGCTGCCCACATATGGCACTAGCCCGAGGTATGTGGTGCTGATACAAACTGAGAATGCTGGAACTTTCACCCCTTTCAACAGTAGGTTCACGAGTGCCTTCCTTGTTCTGCCTTCCACATAATCTCATTGCTTTGAGAACATAAGCATCATCATGAAGCTCAAAAGGAGTGCTGCAATCAACATTTGTGGGGGGAAAATTGTAAAATATGAATTCAACAAAAATAAAGCACAAAAGAACATGGTTAAAAGGAACCACATCAACCGTGCTTATTACAACAGCTCCTAGAGAGGTGGGTCCCATGTCCCAAGTTCCTAAACCATACATGGAATGTGGATGACAGTTGACAGTTTGTCACGTCTCTCTCTCTCCCTCTCCCTCCCTCCCTAAAAGAGAACAGAATTAAAGCACGTTCTTTACTAACAGCATTTATGGTAGGACAGTACCATAATAGTTAAAATATAAAATATTAAACCAGCCCTCTTCGGAGTTGAGGGAACCACAACCCTTGGGGGGAGAGAGAGAGAGTGAGTTACAGTTCCTTGTGGCCAAGCAAATTTTACAAACATGCGACCCATCTTTCAATTATCCAGTTAATTTATCCAGGGTGATTGACTCTAACTAGGAATGGAACACAATCTCCTCCTTTGGAGAATCCCAATCATTTGACCTTGTTTCTCTTTCAGAAGAATACGGACCATTGGCTATTTGCAGTAGATATAGATTAAAATATGATCTTAAGCTGCTGTTAGCATGGTGCTGAGAGCATCTGATCATCTGAACTAACCTGTGGAGGGAAAAACTTTGCTTGATCAAAGCCGTTCATATCAAACACTCACAAGTGCATAAGCACCAGCCAAATTTCACTTACGAGTGATATGCACCGCTGAATTGATCATGTGTGGAAAATATAATTACATTTCATACATCATCAATCCAACCGTGAATGTCACTCCGATTGAAGCGGAAGTTGGGACATGACACAAAATAGGGACACATGTAATATAACTTAGTTGGATAACACAGCTGGGAGCCTGCTACTCAATCTGTCATCAGCATAATGGTTTCTCTCTAGACCATGGGCCCCTCATTATGAACAGCAGATTTGAAAGCCAACTATCAGCCAGCGGGATAGCTTCTTACTGATTATCATCCATAGACGACCCCATCAGATGCAGTGGAGCACTCAAAGATATGTTCCAGCTGCACAGAATGATTGGCCAAGGCAAACTGTTGATTGACCAATTTGTGCATGATATTTTTTTCAAAATATTAAAGTACACATTCAAAGGTTTACCTATTAAAGTCGAAGTGCACCAATTGCATATCCTCCGAAATTTCCACCTCAACAGTTGCATGTGGACGCGTCTATTGCCCCCAAATATGCAAAATGAAAAGAAAGAATGTATTAGCTTCATACAGCTTATGTTACCATTGTCATAAATGTTACTGCAGTGGGTAATTGAAGTCCACATCGGGTGATATCTATCAGCAGTGAGAACGTTGAAGGTTGATACTGAATGATATGACTTTAGAGGGCCAATATATTCCTTTATAATGTGTTCTAATAAAAACAAACCTTAGATTCTAGCATTTTCCAATATTTTGGATTAATTGGATGTCTTTTCAAACATTTTAAGAACAAAAAGAAATTCATGCAGCGACGACCTCAAGCTGAAGCAAATCAGTTTTTAAGGTCAGCCACAAGCACACCTATGGTCAAGTAGATACTTCTTCTATCTTAGACTGTGGAAGGGTACTTGCGTGTGTGATTCAATGTACTTCAGGTCCTTGAGGGTATCTATGAATTGCCAACTAGTGGAGATCTAGAATCATGCTACTCATTTCCAATGCACTTGTTCTTGTGTTCCACGGTAGGTTAATTCAGAGACAAATCATCTTGCAAGGGAAGGAACATTGATTGTGACAGAACGCTTTGAAGAACATTGAACTCGATGGTTTGTCAATGTGACTAGCCATGCACTCTTTATATAAGTTACAGAAATACAATCTATGGAAAGTTATGAAATGGTAGGATTGTTATCCAATCCTATATGGATTCTAACCAAATCATCTAAGATAGTGGCAAGCTTATCTAAATATTACACTGGATAAATCTTAATATAGTACACCATAGGTATACAACAAATTATTTTCCCTCGTAGCGCTAACATTCCCACTCAAGCTCACGATAAGAAGCGAGGCGCTGAGAGATTGTTAAGTAACTGATGAAACTGTGCAATGGTAAGAGACTTGTTAGACTCTGGCAATCATCTTTAGTCCCCCATGGTCAACCTTAGTTTGGTTATGGTTGCTTGTTTAGCTCTGTTTGTTGAAGTCTATTTCTATATGCCCTCTTCATATACAAGGACAATTTAGAGTCGATCACCCAAAATTTTCTCCTGCAACTTATCTGAGGATTTGGCTCAGGATTGATCGGAATGGAGAAATAAAACTCATACGGCTGACCCCAGCATAGTTGGGACAAGGCTTTGATGATGATGATGATATGATGATGACCCAAAATTTCTCCAGCACACTATGCATCGGTGGCGTTCGTCACATGGGGCCCAATGAAATTCAGGAAGATCCCACCTTTGGCGACGGTCCAAATGCGTGCCCTTGCAGGAGCGCGTGCGCAGGAGAAAATTCTCCTTGCTATCAAATCCTCTATGGAAACTAACCAAGAGATTACACTGGATAAATCCATGTGTTGCACAACATAGGTACAACAAATTATGTTCCCTCATAGGCACTAACAGATAGTCAATGTTAGTTTAGTTATGGCTGCTCGTTGTTTTTAGTCCCAACTCCCAACAGTCGATGTTAGTTTGGTTGTGGCTGCTCATTTAGCTCTGCTTCTTGTCTATTTCTGTGTCTATGCTAAATCCAGAACAAAGGGGTTAAGTTGATGATGATGTGTTTTTACATGTGTTTGAATAATAATAACAATAACAATAACAATAACAAGAAGAAGAAGAAGAAGAAGAAGAAGAAGAAGAAGAAGAAGAAGAAGAAGAAGAAGAAGACAGTGAATAATGAGTCTAATGGTTGAACCCCCATAAATAAAATAAAACTAGCAAATAAATTGTACACCTTTAGAGGTCGAGTATTATATACTTTAATAATTTTCATTTACACTGAAACAAGAAAAAATGAGCCATTGTTTCTTTAATTTCTTAGTGGCCATGAACGTTTGATTAAATTAGGGGTAATAATAAGACATCATGAAGCAATTATACCTGAACCAGAATAAAAGGTAAAGCCACTCCCCCAGAAGGAGCATTTCCTGAGCCATACAACTGCTCATTCCGTTGTACCAGGTTTTGGAGACCTATGAACTTGAAATACAATAACAACAACCATTTAAAAGTTAGCAAGAAGAGAGTTTTCATTCCATTGAAATACTTCATTTGTGCTAGAGGGGATTTTGTGGCAGGGGGGTGTCGGGTGGTGTTGTGGATGGGGTTCAAATGCCATTATAAATGATGATAGGACATTTGTGGAAGCCGAGGTGATAACAGATTGGCCAAAAAGAAAAAGGAAAAAAACATCTGAAAGAGAGAATTCTTACTTGGTCCTCCAGTTCTTGCAAATATGCAGCTTTCTTTTCAAGCCTGTGTCTCAGTCCTATGCATTCTGACTGAGATAAACACATTGTATATAAGAGAATGCAGTGTGAATGACAGATAGGGAACAAAATCATGTTAAGAGGAAAGACATTTCTTACAAAAGTAAAAATAAAATAAGACAAAGTGTTCCATAGAGTACAAACCTTTAACTCTTCGATATCATTCAGACTAGTTCGAGGCAAACCCTTCCATTGTATTTCCTTTTTATCTTTTGATATAATATCCATAGCCATAAGAACATTCAGTGCATCATAGACCCTCCGCCTTATATTTTTTTCATCAAACTGTTGCTGTTCAACAAAAGAAACTAATGAAATAGGATTCAGCTTGTCCATCATATCAAATACAACTAGACTGGAATCTCTCTTTGTTAATATATTAAGATGAATCATGAAACTTACCCGATCTGGAGACTCAAGTCTATTGCTTGGATCTGCAAACTCAGCAACAAGTTCATCTGCAACCTGAAAACACTTTTAAGAGGTCAGATTAGGTCACAAATACAAACAATAACAATAACAACGGCAACGACAACAAAAAATAACAATAGTGGAGCATACCTACTATATATTTTTGTAGAAAACAGAGACATAACACAAATGGACAATACTAATCAGCAAGTAGATGAAGGCACCTCACACTAGGGGAGATATACTGGGATTGAGTTCGTGAGGATTTGTTTTGGTCTCAATCTTGCCTAAAATGATAAATATAATAGACTCTATCAAAAAAGAAAAAGATAGAGATGATGGGTTCTAGGAATGCTTGGATCACTCGCAATTTGTGGTTCATGGTTCATGGGTTGGGGTTTGCCTTATATCAATGATCCAGGTAAGCGACGGCTGCGATGATATCATTCAGTGGGGGCAGGTTTTAGATCCAAGATTTCAAGGTGTTAATATGAAGGTCTCATGTTTAGATTCTGGTAAATTTGCAATCTAGATATGGGATAATGGAAACTTAAGTCAGAATTCAAGAATCCAAGACTGTAACCTATTGGAAAATTGAATGCTGAAACCAAATTATGTAGATTATTTTATGTTCTGGAATTCTAGATAACGGGGTGGTATAGTGATCTACGTAATCTGATGAGGGCAATTTTAAAGTGCTGAGGCTTGAAGCGAGATATACCAATTGCCTAAAGAGTGACATTTATGTCTCAACTCATGGAACAAAAACCTCCCGAGCACACTTTTAAAAGAAATAAAAAATTATTAAAATATAGAATATACAAATATAATTAGAAACCCATCATATTTTACCTGCTATAAGCGTTGAATGAATTATCTAGGGCTGACTTTAGTTAAGTCCAGTTACAACAGTCTCCAAAAATAAATAAATAAAATTCTAAAAATTTGCACATTGACCCTACATTTTATTCCTTAACAACAGATATATCAGTGAGGCATACACGCCTGATGTAGAGGAAAACATACATTTTTCCATAAATTTAGGGTGGTGGAAGTGAGGAAAGCATTGAACCAAATGAAGACAAGAAAGGTTACCAGTCTAGATGACATTCCAATAGAGGATTGGAAATGCTTAGGAGAAGTTAGGGGGATTTGGTTAACTAGGCTCTTCAATAAGATAGTCAGATGAATGGAGAAGAAGTGTTGTAGTACCTATATATAAGAACAAAGAAGATATACAAAACCATACCAACTGTAAGGTCCCAACCTTTAATTCCTACAATTAATTTTAATTAATTGCATTTACGATTAGTTAACCACGTTTAGTTGTTAGCTAGACAGGTTTAGATGGCGTTTAGTTAGTCTTGGGTGTTAGTATTGTCCATCTTTTGGGAAGTTTCGAGAGCTTTCGGACCAAGTTTGGCACTTGGAAGGGCCTAGTTAGGATTTCGGGAAAGTTGAAGGGTAGTTTGGAAATTTTAGAAAAATACCAATTTAGGTTCAGTGGGTAGAAAACATTATTCCAAGAAACCTTTGTGTTCAATCCGTGGTCATTCACCGTCCGTAAGCCCTTCATTTCTCAACATTTGAGAGAGTAATGGAGCAAAGACTTAGACAGAAGACCAAGATATCTGAAAACCAATTTGAATTTATGCGAGGGGGGTCAACTATGGAAGCTATCTTCTCACTTAGGCAATTAATTGAAAAATATCGAGCGAAGAGGAAAAATATGCATATGGTCTTCAACAGGGTACCTAAAGATTTAATTTGGTAGGTTTTAAATAAAAGGAATGTTCCAAAAGGTTATATTGAAATTATTAAAAAAATGTATGAAGGAGCAATAACGAGAGTGAGAACTACTTGTGGAGAGACGGGAAGTTTCCAGTGACCATAGGTTTGCATCAGAGGTCAACCCTAAGTCCTTATCTCTTTGCGCTGATTATAGTTGAGTTAACTGCTCATATTCAAGAAGAGGTACCTTGGTGCATGTTATTTGTAGATGATATTGTGCTGGTAGATGAATCAAGAGATGCTATGAATGCAAAACTTGAGATATGGTAGGAGGCTTTAGAATCCAATGGCATTAAAACAAGCCTTACAAAGACAGAATATATGGATTGTAACTTCAGTGGGCATATAGAAAGAGCTAAAACTACTGTGAGAATTGAAGACCATGAGATACCACAAAGTGATTCTTTTCGCTACCTTGGCTCTATAATTAGTAAGGATGGGGAGATTGATGAAGATGTCGAACATAGGATAAAAGCACGATGGTTGAAGTGAAGACTTGCTTCTGGAGTGCTTTGTGACCGACGAATGCTAACAAGATTGAAGGAAAAATTTTACAGGACAACGATTAGACCAGCTATGACCTATGGAGCAAAATATTGGCCAATCAAGAAGTAACATATGCACAAAAATGGATATAGCAGAAATGAAAATATTGAGATGGATGTGTGGAAAAACTAGGAGGATAAAATTAAAAATGAGCGCTTTCGAGAGCATTTAGGGGTATTAATAATAGAGGATAAAAATTAGAGAAACCCGTTTGAGATGGTTTGGGCAAAATCCAACGTAGGCCAGCAACGACGCCGGTAAGGAAAAGTTTGGCTATGAAGGTTGATGGCCCACCAAGGGGAAGGGGTAGGCTAAAGAGGGCGTGAATGGAGGTAGTAAAAAAAAGATATAAAGAAGTGTAACTTATCTGAGGATTTGGCTCAAGATAGATCGGAATGGAGAAACAGAATTTGTCTAGCCGACCCTAATATAGTTGGGAGTTGGGACAAGGCTTTGATGATGATGATGATGATGCTCTTAAGTTAGGACAATTATCATTTCCTCAGAAGTTTAGTTTTCATTTGGAGTCTCAAAAAATTGTCATTTTGGGTTCGTTGGAAAGATAATATGATTTCGAGAAACTTTTGTTTCTTCTTTCTTGGCCCGAAACCATCCGAGGCCCCAAAGTCCTTTGTTTCATCATTTCACTTTTCACTTAAGTCGGGACGTGGAGGGAGTTTCTGGATTTGTTCCCATTATAAGCCAATCGACCCTCCCTCCATTTCTCTTCTTCTTTCTGCCATTTTTAGCTGGTTCTCTCTTTCTCCCCTTCTTCTTGTTTCTTTCTTCACAACTGAAAATTGGAGCTCCCATTCCCTAGGCTGAGACCGCCATCGCCCTCCTCTCCACGTTGGTACCCTTTGTTAAGAAGCCCAGTTCAGCTGTCAATTATTTCAAGCCCAAACTTGCAGGCACATTTAGGCCTAGTATCTAGAAGATTAGACTTTGATTGTAATTAGGCTCATTAGTCAAAGCCACATGTACCACATGTACATACTTAATTGTACAGCCCCTTTACTTGACTTATGTAGCCCCTTTACTTGACTTGCGCAGCCCCTTTGCTTGACTTATGTAGCCCCTTTACTTGACTTGGGCAGCCCCTTTACTTGACTTGTGCAGCCCCTTAATGTGTATAAATGTATCCTTAGTCCATTCAATCAAGAGGGAAGATTACAATCCAATATGTCTCTCTTTTGAGTTCTTGTCATGGTATCAGAGCCATCTTCAACAACAATAGTATGGTCTGGTGTTTCATTCTCTTCAAGATATAGGGGTCCATAGATCCCTCCTAGTTCATCTTCCATCTTTGGAAGCCCTCGATCCAGCAACTTTGGCTCATCAGAGGTAGGCCATCTACCATTTCTTTTGGTATTTCAGTTTTGTCTCAAAGTTTTCATCGCAGCCGTTCAAAATTGTGGATTTTGATCCATTTTGAGTGAGACTTCTTCCAGTAGTTGCGAAAATCATCTACCCTTCCATCCCCAGCCTCTGATCTGTCCATAGATCATCTGGTGGGGCCCCAGTGGAAATTCTTCCACTAACGACAAAGGCTCTTTTTGGGTTTTCTGCACTGTTCTGTGCGTGCTTCTTCACTATTCTGAACTTTATTGTGGATCTGTCTTAATCCATTGCGTCTAATGGAGAAATCTGAACTTACACTAATTAAGTTCAATGGGAAAAATTATACCTCATGGTCTTTCCATTTTCAAGTTTACTTGGAAGGCAAGGAAATGTGGGGACATATATCTGGAACAGAATCGAAGCCCCAAGATGATGACAAAATTTTTTTATCTCGGAACACTAAAGATGCCAAAATCAAAACCTGGATACTTGGATCTGTGGAACCTCAGTACATACTCAATCTCAAACCGTACAAAACTTCCAAGGGCATGTGGGAGCTAAGAAGCACGGACACGGACACGGGACACGGACACGACACGACACGGACACGCCGACACGGCATTTTTCAAAAAAGTAGGACACGGACACGTTAGGGACACGTTAATAATTAATAATAATAATAATATATCTAATCATATACTAAAAGATACTATCATTTTAACTTTGCAATCAATTTGGCAATCAAATAAGTTATGACCTTTTACAAACAGCCCCCTTTTCGTTTCATTTTTTATAATTTTATTATTTTAACTTTGTAATCAATTTAGCAATCATATAAGTTATAACCTTTTACAAACAGCCCCCTTTTCTTTTCATTTTTTACTCTAATTTTATTATTTTAACTTTGTAATCAATTTAGAAAATAAATAAGTTATGACCTTTTACAAACAGCCCCCTTTTCTTTTCATTTTTTACTCTAATTTTATTATTTTAACTTTGTAATCAATGTAGCAATCAAATAAGTTATGACCTTTTGCAATCAGCCCCCTTTTCTTTTCATTTTTTACTCTAATTTTATTATTTTCACTTTGTAATTAATTTAGCAAACAAATAAGTTATGACCTTTTACAAAAAGCCCCCTTTTCTTTTCATTTTTTACTCTATTTTTATTATTTTTTTTCCAATTAAAAGAGGCCAGCGTATCCCCAGCGTGTCCCCTGCGTGTCCCAGCGTGTCCCCAGCGTGTCCCAGCGTGTCCGAAATATTAAAAATAAAAAAAATAATCAGGACACTCTTTTGGGCGTGTCCGACACGTGTCGGAGCGTGTCCGGAGCGTGTCCGTGTCCGACACGTGTCGGACACCGACACTCTGTCCCCGGAGAAGTGTCCGTGCTTCCTAGTGTGGGAGTACTTGAAGAAAGTCTATCATCAAGGGAACTCTGCCCGTCAGTATCAACTTGAGCTTGAGATTGCTCAATATTCTCAAGGCAGTTCTTCCATTCAAGATTATTACTCCGGTTTTCTGAATTTATGGGCTGAATATGATGAAATAAAATATGCTAAAGTGTCTGATAAAACACTTTTAGAGATTCAGCCACTACAGGACATCAGTCATCGTGACCAGTTTCTTATGAAATTACGGCCAGAATATGAAGCTGTCCGTTCTAGTCTTATGAGCAGGGTCCCTTCTCCTTCCTTAGATGAATGTCTCAATGAACTTCTGCGTGAAGAACAGAGCCAAATAACTCAACATGCATTGAAACAGCATGTCTCCACTCCTCCTCTCGAGGTTGCTTATGTTACCAATAGCCACTCTTCAAATCAGGTGGCCTATGCTGCTAAAGGAATTTCGCAGGGACGTGACTTAAGCACAGTTCAGTGCTATGGATGCAAGTCGTTTGGTCATTATGCATCACAGTGCAAACAGAAATTTTGCAATTACTGCAAAGCCAATGGGCATGTTATTGCTGAATGCAGAAAGAGGCCACAAAATCGCACTTCTCGAGCCTATCATACTACCACTGCAACTGCCTCTTCCGGTGCTGCTGCTTCTCCACCAGTCATGTCTTCTCAACCACCTGCTTTTAGCCCCCTCCTTCAATCACTCCTGAGGCTATCCAACAAATGATCTTTAATGCTTTTTCAGCTCTTGGAATTTCAGGTAAGAATCTACTTGCATCCCCTCCTTGGTATTTTGATTCCGGTGCTTCCAATCATATGACTTCATCTCCCGCTCATCTTTCTAATATTCAAAAGTATACCAGTGATCTCCAAATTCATACTGCGGATGGTGAACATCTTCCCATTGTTGCTGTTGGTGATGCTTCAAATTCTATACCTCTGAAACATGTTTTTGTTTCTCCATCTTTAACCACCAATCTTATCTCTGTGGGACAACTTGTTGATGATGATTGTAATGTCCATTTTTCTCGCTCTGGTTGTGTTGTGCAGGATCAAGCGTCGGGGAGAGTGATCGCGAAGGGGCCTAAATGTGGTCGTCTTTTTCCTATTCACCTGTCTTCTCCCTCTCATCATAACAATGTTTTTGCTTTCTCTAGTTTATCTTCTCAGGATGTTTGGAGGCTCTGGCATAACAGATTAGGCCATCCTCACGCTAAGATGTTATCTTTCATGTTGAATAATGGGATCATTCATCATAATAAAGTCTCATTTCGTTCTATTGATTGTGAAGCTTGCAAACTTGGTAAAAGTAAGATACTTCCTTTTCCTATGCATCATTCTGTGGCTTCTGCATGTTTTGACATTATTCATTGTGATGTATGGGGAATTACTCCCGTAATTTCTCATACTCACTACAAATATTTTGTCACATTTATAGATGATCATAGTCGGTTCACATGGGTGTATTTTTTGCATTCCAAATCGGAAGTCTTTGATGTTTTCAAAAAATTTCTTGCTTATGTTGAGAATCAGTTCTCTAAAAGTATCAAGATTCTTCGCTCTGATTCAGGGGGGGAGTATATGTCCTAACAATTTCACAATTTCTTGCAAACCAAAGGGATTTTATCCCAGAGATCATGTCCATATACTCCTCAACAGAATGGAGTTGCCGAACGGAAAAACCGGCATCTTCTTGATACCGTTCGTTCCCTTCTTTTAGAATCATCAGTTCCGGCTAAGTTTTGGCCAGAAGCATTAGCTACTGCAGTTCACTTAATCAATCGTCTCTCATCACCGATGCTATCTTATCAATCTCCATATTATAGACTTTTTAACACACAGCCCACATACACTCATTTACGCACCTTTGGTTGTGTGTGCTTTGTTCATCTTCCTCCGACTGAACGGACAAAGCTGACATCCCAATCTGCGAAGTGTGCTTTTCTGGACTATGCTTCTCACCAAAAGGGTTTTCTTTGTTATGATCCAGTCATTCATCGCATCCGAGTTTCTCGGAATGTAATTTTTTTGGAACATAAATTTTTCTTTTCAAATCACAAAGATTCATTTCCCTCTGTCTCACTCTTACCCAATTTTACTGATGATGTTACTCCACCTCTCATCGTCTATGAAAGGCATCGTCACAAAGATGTTCCACAGCTACAATCCCCTACGGATCATTCCCCGCCGCTTGATCCGCCACCAGAACCCGATCCTTCTTCAGCTCCTGCTCCTACTCCAACATCGATTCATCTTAGGCGATCCACTCGTCACATTCGTCCCCCAGACAGATATGGCTTCACTCACACTTTTTTACTTGCTGCCTTATCTACTGTTACTATTCCTAAATCGTATTCGCAGGCAGTAAAACATGACTGTTGGAAGAAAGCCATGCAGGAAGAATTAGATGCTCTTCAGGCAAATCACACATGGGATATTGTGTCCCGTCCATCTCATGTAAAACCCATTGGCTGTAAATGGGTTTTTTCCATCAAACTTCAACAGGATGGCTCATTGGATCGTCATAAGGCGCGCCTCGTCGCACTTGGTAATCGCCAAGAATATGGTATTGACTATGATGAGACATTTGCTCCGGTCGCAAAAATGACTACAGTTCGCATGGTGCTAGCAATTGCAGCTTCACAATGCTGGCCTCTTTATCAGTTCGACGTCAAGAATGCATTCCTGCATAGGGATCTAAAAGAGGAAGTCTATATGAAACTACCACCTGGCATTTCAAGTTCTTCCAGCAATGAAGTTGCTCACCTACGTCGATCCCTCTATGGTCTCAAACAAGCACCTAGAGCCTGGTTCGAAAAATTTCGCGATACCCTTCTTCGACTTCGTTTTCAACAGAGTCCCTCTGACCCTTCTCTCTTTCTTCATCGCACATCAGCTGGGATTACTGTATTACTTGTCTATGTGGATGATATCATCATATCTGGAACTGATTCATCAATGATTCGCTAGCTTCAAGCCTCACTTAATGAATCATTCCATATGAAGGACTTAGGTCCCCTTACCTATTTCTTGGGTTTGGAAGTTCATCACTCAGAAAAAGGCATAATTCTTGATCAGCATAAATATGCATTAGACCTCATTGAGATGGCCGGTCTACAGAACTCTACCCCTGTTGATACTCCTCTTGAAGTCAATGTTAAATTGTCTCAGGAGACGAGTGATCTCCTTTCGGATGCCACCTTCTATCGCAAATTAGTAGGCAGCTTGGTATATCTCACAATTACTCGGCCTGATATTTCTTATGCTGTCAACCTTGTTAGCCAGTTTATGACGCAACCACGTCAGTTACATCTAATTGCTGTCCGGCGCATCATTCGTTACATTCTTGGCACTCCGACTCGTGGTTTGTTCTTTCCCGTTGGCAACACACTATCTCTTACAGCATACTCTGATGCCGATTGGGCTGGTTGTTCAGATACCAGGAGATCAACGACAGGATGGTGCATGTTCTTAGGAGACTCATTGGTCTCTTGGAAATGTAAAAAACAGGATAAAGTGTCTAAATCCTCCACTGAAGCTGAATATCGTGCTATGTCTGCCGCCTCTTCAGAAATCGTCTGGCTTCGTGGATTGCTTTCTGAGCTTGGCTTTCCTCAAACCTCTCCAACACCCCTTTATGCTGATAATACTAGTGCCATTCGGATTACCTCAAATCCTGGTTTTCATGAGCGTACAAAGCATATTGAGGTCGATTGTCATTATATCAGGGATGCATTTAAAAATGACACCATTAGCCTTCCACATATATCATCCGGACTTCAAGTTGCAGACATTTTTACCAAGGGCCTACCAAGACCACGTCATCAGTTCTTGGTTGGCAAATTGTTGCTTGTTGACTCAATAGCATCAATTTGAGGGGGGGTGTTAAGAAGCCCAGTTCAGCTGTCAATTATTTCAAGCCCAAACTTGCAGGCCCATTTAGGCCTAGTATCTAGAAGATTAGACTTTGATTGTAATTAGGCTCATTAGTCAAAGCCACATGTACCACATGTACATACTTAATTGTACAGCCCCTTTACTTGACTTATGTAGCCCCTTTACTTGACTTGGGCAGCCCCTTTGCTTGACTTATGTAGCCCCTTTACTTGACTTGGGCAGCCCCTTTACTTGACTTGTGCAGCCCCTTAATGTGTATAAATGTATCCTTAGTCCATTCAATCAAGAGGGAAGATTACAATCCAATATTTCTCTCTTTTGAGTTCTTGTCACCCTTTGTTGCGAAATCCAAGTTTAGTCGCCCCTTCCACTATCAAATTCGGTTTAGTTAGGCCATGTATAGGTAAGCCATGCTCCTCATCCCCTAGTATGATGATTAGGACCCCAATTTGAGCCTTAGATCTCACATGAAAGACCCATCTACTTCCCTTTCCTAGCTTTTGAGATTTTGGGTGTTCTATGTAGGTTTTTGGGGTTTTTTGTGCTTGGACAGTTCAGTCACAAAATTGGTGTGTTCTTGAGTGTATTTGTGAGCTAGGAGACCCAAGGCAAGTAATTAATTTGAATATCATGTCATGCATGCAAGGTTTCTACCTGATTCCACTAAATTATATTATTTTGCTAGAAATCCATTTAAGGTCATGTTTATTTTGCTTAATTTTGTAATTGGAATGAACACTAAGTTAGTTTGGATAAGTGATAGAATGTGGACCCTTAAAATGTGCAAAATATCCCAAAGAAGTGGGCCAAATGGGGAAAAGTGCTCAGAAATACCATTTCTGCTTACCATTATCCGAGCAGTCTTGACACTATAAGGCCCCTGGGCCCTGTACGGATGGCTGTAGGCACTATACAATTAGCAATAGAGTACTCACTGCTAGCCGTGGATAGTACCCGACCATACAAATCGCCATTGTTTGATTGGACAGTGTTGGGGCTTTTTTACCCCAATTCCCTCCCCTTACTTTCTCATTGCATTGGGTATTTGTGTAACATGTTGTGGGCCATTGTTTGCCCCATCCAGTTGACTTATTGGTTAATTTAAAACCCCGGTTCTTCGAGTTAGAACCATGGACATTAGGACTTGGTTAGTGACTTGTAACCCAGATTCATGTAAAACTTGGACTTAGACCTATAAAGGGGTGATGTTTGAGCTGACCATCACCTCCGGGATTGTTCGGAGGCATATGTGATGCGATACCAAGTCGAGTGTATGCAAGCTTAGGGTTTTGAATGTCAAACGCCATAAGAGCACCAAGGAACTTGTAATCTCCGACATTTGGACCGTAGGAGCGCATAAAGGTGAATGGTGTTGTCTTAGCATGTTAATGGCAATCCAAGGCCTAGGATGGACTTTTATAATGGTTTCTTGAATGCTAGTAGCTGGTAGTAGTGTGTAATGATGTACACGGGGGCGGAACATGAGTTTTTCTTCGGGGGACGGGGGCAGGGGAGCAAAGTATAATAATATAAATAAGATTATAAATTTTAGCAACAAAATAGATTAAAAAAAAAACAATTTCTTGAAGTTGTGCTTAATGTTCTTTCGTTGAGTTGAATTCACCGATTATTGGTTTATTACTATCTTTGCAATTTATTTTTTAAATTAAATAATCAGTAAGAAATTCATCTTTTATTTTGTTGTGAAGTGCGGACTTAACAATCTTCATTGTTGACTTTTATATTGAAACTGGAGGGGATGATATTATATTAGACCCTAAAATTTGTATATTTTTTCTCTTAAAAAACACAGAGATGGTAGTGGTTTAACCATGGGCAAAGGGGCTAGAAAAAATTTAACAAAATTAAAAAATATAGAACTTTTTAAAAAATTAATAATATCAATAATTATAATAAAATTAAAATAAATTAAGGTTTTCATTTGTAACCCCATAAATTCGAGGCCCAAGGCCAATCAATCTTATCCAGAGTTGATTTATTTAGAAGTATTTAAAATTAGGGGTTTAATTTAATTTGGATTGTTAGGGAAGTTAGTGATTTAGCTTCCTTTATTGTTTAGGAAAGTATTTGCGTCCAAGTTACAAAAGGCTAATCCTACTCCCATATAAGGATGATCATCCTCATTGTAATTCATGCTTATTATAATTAATCAATTATCTCTGAGTTCCTAGTGACTGGGGAGTTCCCAGTGACCATAGGTTTGCATCAAGGTTCAGCCCTAAGGCCTTCTCTCTTTGCACTAATTATGGATGAGTTAACTACTCATATTCAAGAAGAGGTACCTTGGTGCATGCTATTCGCAGATGATATTGTGTTGGTAGATGAATCAAGAGATGGCGGGAGGCATTAGAATGCAAATGCTTTAAAATAAGTCATACAAGGACAAAATATATGGATTGTAACTTCAATGGGCATAGCTAAAACTGTTGTGAGAGTTGAAGACCATGCAACGGCACCGGTAAAGAAAAGTTCGGCTATGAAAGTTGATGGCCCACCAAGGGGAAGGGTAGGGCTAAAGAGGACGTGGATGAAGGTAGTAAAAATAGATATGAAGTGCAACTTATTTGAGGATCTAGCTCAAGATAGATCGGAATGGAGAAACAGAATTCGTGTAGCCGGGTCCAACATAGTTGGGACAAGGCTTTGGTGATGATGATGATGATGAATTTATCTCTGAGTTTGGGTTTTCTATTCAGTTATGGTGTTTTCTATTATCGTGAATGTGCCTTAGTGGCTGAATCCATGTATGGATTCGATCAATCCCTTGGGAGATTGGTCTATTTTCCGATCAAGGATCCGGGGATGCGCAAAAAAATCACGTGGGAAAAAGGCACAAGTTCAATCATATGGAAGGGAAGCTAGATACATACATGGATATTCATGTTCACTTGGTTTACGGCTTAAACCCCAAAATCCCTCTATTCCCTCCTAAATCTTCCTTGAATTCAAAAGAACATAAAAACTACATACTAAGGGATGCTATGCATGTGGCCTAAACTGTAACACGGGTAATGTAGGTTAGACTTCTTGCCTATAGGGTTGGGCAAAGTAAGTTTTACTAGTGTAATGTTGCATGGGTGCACACACAAGCAACCAAGGTGTACCACCAATTTCTTTGAATTCAAGTAAATTAAAAATGTGATACACAACAATCTAGGAGCGGCATATTGGAATAATTTGGATGACATGCCAAGCAAATCTTAAAAGTCGTGATAAGAAAATGATTCAATATACTAAGAACTAGGCCCACTTGGCACACAAGATTCTAGACCTAATGGTTTTAACCATTTTATGTATTTATTAGTTGTTTATAAACTAACTAGTCTTAGTGAAACAGTTGGCGGTGAGCAACAATGACATGCACACCAATTTGGAAAAAGGCTAGGCCAGACTTAACTAATTGGATCCCTCACCTTGTAATAGTTTATTATTCTTTATTTCAGAGATGCATGCAGAAAGTGCTGGGCCTGAGAACTGTGTTGTGTGATGTCTGAAGTCCTACTTAAAGGAGTGGGATTGGCAGGGTATTGCACTGGAAACCTACTTAATTTGCCTCGGTCATGGACAAGATAAATATCCAAGACATAAATTTGTATGTTGTCTGTAGATAATGTGCTCATTTCAGAGCAAAAAGAAAATGATAAGTGGAAACATAGGAGAAAGTTGTCCGAGGTAGATGGGTTGAGAATTAGATCAAAGACAATACATGGAGTGCAAGTTTAGTAGATTTGAGAAAGAAGAGGAGATAGTCAAAACTGAAAACAACTTAATAACAACAGTATGAATGAGTTTGATAAAAGCGAAGGATTTGAGTTTGACATAGCGAATAGGATCAATGCAGGTTGGGAAAATGGAGATTGGAGACAAGTCTGCGAAATGTTACATGACTCTCTAGTTCACTTCGATTAAAGGGTCATTATACAAAGACAACAGATCTTCTTTGTTCTATGGAGCAAACTCTTGGTCAAGGAAAAAAAATAACTCAAAAGAAATGTTGAGATGGACGTGTGGAGTTAAAAGAGAGGTTAGAATTATCAATGAGTACATAAAAGAAAACCTGTGAGTTGCTGCAGTGGGAAAAAAATCAAAGAAAAACAATTACAGATGGTATGAACATGTATATAGGACACTAAAAAACCTGAATGACAAATTGAGGGGTTACAATTGCATGAACAAGGAGTTAGGGGAGACTAGCAAGGAATGTGAATGAAGTATTGGAGAAAGACATGTTAAAATGCGGAGTCACAGATAGGGGTGTTCATGGGCTTAGTCGGGCCGTGTTGAGGCATATCCAGTCCTGACCCAACTTTAGAAACACGGGCCTGTATCTGGATAAGGCCCACCCATGTAGTCAATCGGGCCAGCCTGAACCGGGCTTTCTATCAGTTGTATTTCTAACAATTGTTTGAACAAATTATAACTAAAGTACAATCACTCTTTATTTTGGCAGTCGTGCTGCGTGGCATGAAAAAGGTGGCATGAAAAATGGCCTGACAGGCCCTGGACCCTAGGATCTCATTGTCACAATGAGATCCAAGGGTCCAGGGCCTTTCAGGCCATCTTTTTCAGGCCATTTAGACTTTTACTTATTTTGGCCAGGGCATGCCTGGATTTCTATGATTCTATCACTTCGTCCAAGCCCCACCCAAATATTAAATGGACCCAGATTATATATATCCTGCCCCAGCCCATGCCTAGTTACAGAGACCATGGGTTCGAATAAGACCAAGTAGAAATGTAGATAGGGTGTTGGCGATTCATCTGAAGGCAACTCATTAAATAGTTCTCTTTCACCACACGTGCTGTAGGATTTTTATATTTCCATATGGAATGATTTTTTTATGTTTTCCTAGGATGACACAACCAACACTTAACAAAACATTACTTACGAGGGAAACTAGTTTGAGGGGAGCTTGTTGGGCAATTCTTTTTAGGATATGCATGTGGTATGGTTTTAATATTTCCTTTTGGAGATCTATTTATGTTAAGAGTACTACTATTTTTCTCATAGCCACCAATTAGTTTCTTGTGTTCTTTTCTCTCCCACATGCAAGAGAGTATAACCTCACTTTACTGCACCTGAGAATATGAGATGACAATAATTCTAGAGTCAAGTAATATAACTCCTCAAGTCGACCACACATAATTGCAATGAGGCAAAGATGACAATGATATGGCAAGTCTCATAAAGTTATTCTTATTCTATTGAATTTGATATGGCATGCAAATTATGACACCCAATCAGCTAAGATTGGCATGCAAGCAGTAACCATAAAGGCCTTTGACAAAAAATATATTATGATAACCAGTGACTGCATCCGCTTCATGATGCTATAAAAAGTTGTCACGATAAGCTAGACATCATGTGCATCGACATAAAGATGAACAAAAGGTCACTACAAGAAACAGGAATTTTTTTACAAAGGCAGCTGACCTCATTGTAAGTGGTTCGCCCCTTGCTTTCCACCTTCTCACAGACTAAGGGAAACCAAAGACAGTAGAAACATGAAATCAGTAAGAAACACATTTCATTAAATTGTATGAAACAGCCAGTGACATGCAGCAACTAAATAGATTCCCAGTAATCTTTAAAGCTATGACAGCAATAACAGCCATAAAAAAAAAAAAAAGATTACCATTAAAAAAAAGATTACCACAGGCTGCAATCAAGAAAAAAAAAGAGTACGGGTCCTCTTTTTTTTTTTTTTTAATTTAAGAGAGTGTGGATCCTTAATCAAACAAAATTTATATTTAACATGCAAGCATTCTCATGGAGACACAAAAGTCCCTGGTATCACCTTATCCACATTTTATATTTTTTAAGATAAATAAATAAACAAATAGAAACCAAGAAAGAGGAGAGCAAATACGTATAGCAAACTGACACCTTTCATGCTGAACTGGCGAAGTCCTCTACCACCTTTATCACCACCTACTGCCCTTGCTCCTCTCTTTTTCTTTGGACCGCTGTTTAAAAACCAAAGCTTTGTTAATAACATGAAGGTTAGAAAAGAAGGTTATAAATGACACCAAGAAAACTCATTTCCTTTTGTTTATTAACAAAAATAATTATTTTCTCCAGGATAGACAAAGAAGCTTTGGCCTGCATCGTCATTGAAAGACCACAACTGCATTAATGCCTCTCTTTAATGCTCTTCTCTTAATTTTCCTTGCCCAGGATGTAGGCCTTTTCTTTAAGCATGCTGTAGGCCTCTTTTTTTTTTTTTTTGTGAGCCTGTTTTATGGTGCTGTGGGTGTTGTTGTGCCCATATTGCCCAAAAGCAGGTTTCCTTCATTTTGCTGTAATTTTGATATATAATCTGTAATATACCAACATTTAACTTGCAAAAAAAAAAAAAGAAACTAAAAAAATATTCAAAAAACATCCAGCCCAATATGTGAGACACAATGAAATAGCCAAATAGGTTGTCTTTCACAAAAGAGAAAAGAGCAATTAAAAATATATGGGCAGCACGCTCGATCATGAGACATCAAGATTCATTGCAAAGCCAAAGCGAAGGCAAAAATATTAATCTAGGCATTGTAATGTAGTACACATATCGCTCTACTATATTCTGAACAAAATTGAGTTTTCACTAAAAAAAAAAAAAAAAAAAGAGCTAGCATTACTCTGACAATTGCCATGGTCGAACAGAGAATATTGTAAAGAAAGTTGGACATGGAAAGCATGAGTTCATCTTAGATTAGGATTAGGTTTGATTTAAATGATATTAGGCAAGTAGTGTTTTCTATTATTATGTGCTTTGATTTTCAATTACGGATGTGATTAGGTTTACTAGTCTGAATCAGATTCATATTAAATGGCCAGTGCCTAATCTCAATAAATAAATAAGAATAGAGAGAGTTTTGGTAGGGAAAAAAGAAAGGGCAGTCCAAAAACCTTTTTCACATGTATTCAACTCAGAAATTGAAGAGATACACTACTGAAATAAATTGAATTGAGATACAAAAACGAAAAAACTCACCCTGCAGTGTCATCGTCGTTTCCCTGAGCATCATCGAGTTGTTGATTCAATCGGACAAATGTGCTCTCACTAGCTGCTGGAGTTGCGGTTGCCAGCTCACTTCTGATGGAGGGAGACCCGGCGCTGCCGCTGGCGCCCGTGGATAGAGACTGCCCAGAATTTGTGGATGTCCCCCAGGACCTGGTACTTGCCTTGGAAAAGCTGGGCATCTTCTTCTTCTTCTTCTTACCATCTTCTTGACAATTCCCCCGGGATCCCATTCCTGCACCCACCCACCCAATGTCAATAGAATATAAGAATATAAACAAATCAATCAACAAACACACACGTCCATGTCCCAGAAGAAGAGGAACAAACCCAAAAACCACAACTAGAATGATGATGATGATGATGATGATGATGATGATGATGAAGAATAAAAAATCAATCGATTGTGACTTGTGAGGGAGGGAGGGATCCACAACACACAGACACAGTTGAAGAAGACTGGGCTAAAGGATATATATCCTTCACAGACAGGCAGAGACCTGCAATTGTCATATATAAATTATGGGTTTTAGATAAAGATGAGAGTTGAATAAGAGAAAATACATGGGGAAGCAGTGGAATTGAGGAAGCTGGAGGTGGTGGTCTTGGGAAATGAAGCTGCAAATAGATTTTTTATTTAGGGCA
Organism: Litsea cubeba; assembly: GCA_012931725.1. NCBI lineage: Eukaryota > Viridiplantae > Streptophyta > Magnoliopsida > Laurales > Lauraceae > Litsea > Litsea cubeba. The sequence goes on along the minus strand of CM022954.1, from coordinate 63,975,945 downwards.
TGCTGATCAAATCAAATCAAACGTACCTGAATCTAAATAATAATAATAATAATAAAAGAGAGAGATGAATAAACCAAAGGTGAAAGGTCAGCGAGCGAGAGAGAGACGATTGAGAGAGGATTTATTTATTTATTTTTAAGTATTGTAATTACTTTCTCACTCTCTCTCTCTCTGTAAAGAGGAAAGGAGGTGCGGGGGCACTGGGCAGTAGCGGATGGGGATGGATTCAAGGATATGACTTCACCGCCACCGCCGCCACCAGGAACAACAACAACCAAAAGCTTGGATTCGAGCGCGCGCAAAAGATAAAATAAAATAATATAGAATAGGAACTTAGCGCCACACGTGTGTCCATTCAAAACTTGTTTGTCCCTCCCATTGATCCGAGTTCTGGCCCACTTACATTCTTACAAGGGCCCGGCCCAGAAACTACATATATTTATAGGGAGGGGCTCCCCTAAGCTGCAGCTTAGGGGATCATAAGCTGGATCGTGCGATCTACACGTGTGCCGCCCAGGTTGAGAATGGATCTTGGCCCGCTCTTATTTTCACGTTTTCGGCTTGGCCCGCTCTTTTTTTCACGTATCCCTCTTTTCAGCCTGATCATCTGCAACTCAACATTCCCTCTCTCATCTCTCTCACGGGCACGATCTCCTCTTACTGCAGCTCTCCCTCTCTCGTCTCTCTCTCAACTGGTGTCATCTCCTCTCGTCTATCTCTTCAGGGCGTCATCTTTTCTCTCCCTGCGCTCCCATCTCTGCCCAGATCCAGAAAAGAGGCAGTTTTGAGAAGAAGGCCGGAGCAGTTGGTGCAGAGGGTTTGGATTGATCGGATGGGCATCACTGTATGGGATATGAAGGATGTGATTTATCTACAAAATCAAGATCTCTCCCAACTGTTAATGGCTGCTACTATTTTTTTATTTTTTTATAGAAATATCTGGTTGATGTTCATTTTTGCCCAATTGTTAAAATTAGGATTGATGCTCGTTGAATCTTTTTGCTGAAGGATTTTTTTTTTCATTTTTAGCTTCAATGGCTGAAGTATTGTGGTTGGGATCAACGAGACCAATGGGTTAATTCCAATGTATTGTGGTTGGGATGAATGACAGAATCTTGAGTTGCTTCTATAGTGTCCATTTAGTGTTAAATTGACAAAACCACTGCAGAGTAAATTAAATGTATCAAACTAGTAGATCTTGTCAAATGAAATGGGTTCCAAAAGGTCAGTTTCTTTGTAGAACAAAGAGGCGCTTAAGCTAGGCATTAACAGAGTCCTATTAAGCATTCTTGCAGTCAAACATGCCCTTGCAAATGCAATTTTCTGATTGTTTAATCCCCAAACAAGTTGAGGAATCTCCAGGAACTTGTCCGTCCGAATTCCAAGTAGCGAATCATCAGCTGATGTTGATTCTCTGTGTATCCAATGTGAGGGATTCTCTTCACAGTAACGGAAGAAATTACAAAATATCTGAATACAAGTGCTACAAACACCAAACAGAGACATCTAAACAACAAAGAATCAATGTGTTGCCCCAGAAGTCCAAGACTCTTACAGTATACGAAAGCCATTTATGTTTAGACAAAGTTCTCTCTGTTCATTCAAGCTGCTTTAAGTTTTCTCTGTTAATCACCACTGCAGCATGGTTTGATGATTTTTGAAGTTCCAAACTCATACAAATCGCTAGCTTTCTTACATCAAATCTTCAGACCAAAACAACACAAAAAAAAAAGGATGAAAAAGATCAGCATATTTCCAATTGTCCATTTATGCCAATGAAGAAGATCACATGAATATTTTTACTTTCCAGAAAAAGATCACATTAAGACAAAACAGGCCAAATTTGCTCAACAAAAAATCTAAACTTTTACCAGCACATTAGAACATCGAAAAACAAGATCCAAAATCAAAACCCATGAAAGCCAGAGTTTTCTCGATATCTCTTCTTATTACAGAAATAATCCCAGAAATTATAAACTCTCCCTCGACTGCAAACACAGTTTGAAAGGCTAATTTCAATCTAAAAGAGATTGGTCAAATTGTTCGGTTCACCAACAATTGATCACAAACAGTAAAAACTGCGTGGCTTTCTTTTTCCTTGGGAGAATCATTTTCTATCTCAACTTCAGATTCCGTGTTATTTGATATTGATTGTAGCTGCTCCCTTTTTTACTTGGCCCATCTATTCTGAAACCAGTTATAAACATTTGTTTCACAAATTTGGCCAGACAGTTGCAGACGAGAGAGGAAGAGTTGTAGATTTTCTGCATCTGGCCGGAGAGAGGGAGTGTAGAGAGAGACGAGATAGTGAGTTGCAGAGAGAAAAGCTCCTCAAAGCGACTGCACCGACTGCTCCGGCCTTCTTCTCAAAACTGCCCCTTTTCTGGATCTGGACGGAGATGGGAGCGCAGGGAGAGAAGAGATGACGCCCGGGAGAGAGAGACGAGAGGAGATGACACCAGTTGAGAGAGAGAGACGAGAGGGGGAGAGTTGCAGCAAGAGGAGATCGCGCCCATGAGAGAGACGAGAGAGGGAATGTTTTGAGTTGCAGATCGATTAGGCTGAAAAGAGGGATATGTGAAAAAAAGAGCGGGCCAAGCCGAAAATGTGAAAAAAAGAGCGGGCCAAGATCCATTCTCATCCTGGGCGGCACACGTGCAGATCGATCCAGCTTATGATCTCCTAAGCTGCAGTTTAGGGGAGCCCCTCCCATATTTATATATATATATATATAATAGCCGCTCCCCTAAGCTCAAACTTAAGATAAGGTAAGCTCAAGTGTATGGTGGGGCCCACTTGGGGACCCACAGAGGATGGGGTGGCGGGGGGAATTTCAAGGACTCCCTAGGATCTTCCTCCCTGCAAAAAAATCAGCCTCAACCGTAATTCCTATCATCTCCATATGGGTCCAAGAGTTTAATGGTCAACAATCTATTTGGATTGATATATAGTCAATCTAACGGTCCAGTAAATTAAGATCTTACCGAAAGTTGGTGGACATGTGCAATTTAAGGGGGTCATGTATTTGGTCCATTTGGATGGACCAAAGGTGGGCCCCACAAGCACGAGCTTACGAGATTTTCTCCCTAAGCTCGAGCTTAGGGGAGCTTTGGCCATTAAACTTCTGTACCACCCATATGGAGATTATAGAAATCTCAGTTGGGACTGATTTTTTACAAGAAGGATGACCCAGAGAGTCCTTGAAATCCCCTCATCGCCATCTCCAGGTGGGCCCCACCACATACTTGAGCTTAATAGAGCTGCACCATTTTTAATTTATGATTTTTATTATTTTAATATATAATCTTTTAAGTGACAGTGTAAAAAAATGCGACCGCGCTCAGCAAAGGCTATAATGCTTGTAAGGTACTATTTGGGGGGCCTTTTGGTAACCCTAAAATTGTGGGACTAAAAAGGTTTTCTTTTTCATAATCCCCCTCATTGTATATAGGGTACAAATTTTGGATTGTGCCAATAATTTTTCTAGGGTCAATGGTCAAACCTTTAAAAATTAATTTGTTTTTGGCTTTCCATAATGCCAACCATATAATTAGAGCCATAGATTGGAGATTGGGATTTTCCTTCATCCATACTGTATCATTTAGTTTCATGAGATTCCCCCACCATTTTACAATACCCATACTGCTCGTTGAATGAGCTAAGAAGACTAATTTAGGGCCAAAGCAGAATGCTCTACTATGATTACATAAAAAAGAGCATGCTCCACCATTTCCTCCTCGGATTCACATAGTAGGTCCAGAGTTAATTTTAGGGCCTAGCATTTCCTCACAAGAAGCGCCTTAGAAGGCATTTCCATCCAAAGAAAAGAATTCTTTAGGGAACATGATTTTTCTAAAAACATTTTCATTGAACGATACTTTTAGTATCAGAAGAAGATATTGTCTTCTAAGCAGATTTAGTATAGATATTTCCATTTTGAGTGCAAGACCAAACTCTATTATCATTTAGTTTAGAACTTTGGAGATAGAATTTGCAGATATCTTCTACATTCTTAGAAGATTAAAATTAAAGGAAGATTCTAAGTGTGTGGGGGAGATTTTCAAAGCTCCAGGATTATGCTAATTACGGCTATAAGATGAGATTAAGTACTCCCACGTGCCGACCACGTGCCAGCCATGTGGCACCCAGACTCGCCTCGGCTGCCGGGACAGAGGCCTCAGCCGAAACCAGATAGGCTTTGGCTGCTAGCGCCGAGCTCGGCTACCAGGGGCCCACTTCGGCTAAAGAGTTTGACCTCGGTCAAAGGAGCTGGGGATCCCGGCCGAAGGAGCCGGGACGGAAGCCGAAGCAGAGATGGGTCTCCTCTCGCGCCCTACGCCCACCACGTCATCAGTCACGTGGCAGAGTAGGGGCGCGAGCCAGTAGGATAGATGCGACATCAACCGTCCAGAATCTTCACCATATCGCTGACAGGGCGACATCCAGAGGCTGTAGCCACATCAGGGCACGGCCCGATGATGGATCCAATGGTACCTCTACTGCCAAAGGCCTCCAACAGGATCTGGCCCAACATTACATGCATTAAATGCAATGTGGGCTGATCCGACTAGCATTTATTACTTTTGGGCTGATATGGACCATATTTATTGCTTTGTGGGCTGATAGAGACTTCCCTATCAAATCCTATCACATCGTGGGGCCCACTCCAAAATATCCTCATGAATCCTCTATAAATAGGACCTCATTTTCACATGCAAGGTACGCAACCCATACTTGAGAGTCGTTACTCTGCCTCTCTTCTTCCTCTCCTTCCTTTGTTCCAGTTCACATACTGACTTAGGCATCGGAGAGCCTTGCGCCGCCCAGGCCAGGGTCCTCTGACTGTTTCTTCTTCCCTTTCAGGTTCTGAGGCAGCTGATCATCTTCTTCTAATCGGATAAGTCCTATCAGGCATCCTTATTATTGTGAGTCATAGTTTTATCCACTTACAATTGGCGTCGTCTGTGGGAAAGTAATATCCCAACCTTCCCAACCTTCTCAATCTTCTGAGATACCATGCCTCCAAGACCGAAGAAAGGCGGAGAATCTTCGAGAGCAGCGCTCGAGCAACCAGGCCCGTCGACGGACGCCCTTCCTCAAGGGCGGTCCAGAACGGTGCATGGCGCATCTACAGGCGAGGGGCGCATAGGCTCGCAGCTCTTCGTCGATATTCCCTTCCAAGAGGGAGTTGTTGTTGAACACTCATCCCCGGGCGACGAAGTCACGCCTCCCCGACGTGACGAACGGCTGACACGAGCGTCCCCCGAAGAACAAAGGTGTAGTAGTTGACAAGCCACGCCGTCAGCGAGACTTCGATGACGGAGGAGATATCGCGGCTCAGAATGCTCTCATCCAGGAGCAGGACAGGGTAATCCGCCAGCTCCAGCGGCAGCTGAAAGCAGCAGGGGCTCCCTCAACAGGCCAGTCCTCCGGGCCCCAAGGCGGAAAGAAAGCTGCCCCGAGCAAGGTAGTCCAGCCCTCCCGCGAGGATTTGAGAGCTTTTCTGGACCAGAAGCGTAGCCGGCTTAACGACGAGCACTCGAGCAATGGTCAAAGCCATCACGGCCGAGATGACCAGGTTCGCAGCCACCACAGTCGTGGCCGAGATGACCAGGCTCGCAGCTAGCACAGCCGAGGCCATTCGAAGCGGAAGTCGGAAGCAGTGTCACCGCAGAAGGACATCGAGCAGGAGCGGCTCGACGGGCGTATCAAACTGGCCGTTCAGCACAATATAGAGATGGTTGCTCTCGCCCGAGACCAGCAGGAGATATGCGGCCCCACCGATCTGGGGGCCTCTCCGTTCACGCGGGATATCAAAGAGACTCCTCTCCCTAAGAAGTTCTCTGTCCCGCGGTTCGTCCCCCATGATGGAGTGTCCGACCCAGCAGCTCACCTCCGACACTTCTCTCAGAAGATGTCTATCTGGGGGAACGAGGGTTATCTCAACTGCAAGATCTTTTCCTCCAGTCTGGGCAACCTCCCTTTGAAGTGGTACTGCGCCCTTCCAGAGAAGTCCATTTCGAGTTGGAAACAGCTCCAGCTCTCCTTCCTAAAGAATTTCCAGGCTTACAGCGTCGTCCCCAAGACCCATGCTGACATACTTGCCCTGAAGATCAAACAAGGCGAAAGCATTACTCAGTTTGCCCGCCGGTTCTGGGCGATCTACAGCCAGATTGAGGATACCTGAGACGAAGTGGCGATTTTCGCCTTCATAAATGCCCGGTTGCCAAGAAACAAGCTGAGGAAAGACCTGGCCGGAGACCCCGCAACCTCCATGCCGGCCTTGATGTCCTGGATTAAGCGCTATGTCGCTCGGGAGGAGGATGAACTCCGGGCCCGGGAGAACCACGGCCCAGGACCCAAGGAGAGGGGCAACCAGCCCCAGCAGAGAGAAAAGAAGCCCTTTCGAAAGGAAGAGCCAAAGCAGACCTGGGTTTCCGGCTCGGCAAAGACTGCAGCGTCCAGATACGGGGGCAGCAGGAAGAATAGACCTCCTGTCGACGCTTACCAGGCCGTGAACGTCGTCTTTAGGGAGCCAATCCACCAAATCATGAACAAGATCAAGAACAGGCCGTTCTTCAGCTGGCCTCATCCCATGCAGAGTGAAACCTTCACCCAAGACCAGACCAAGTTCTGTGCCTATCACAAGCAAAATGGGCACAAAACCGAGGAGTGCATGACCTTAAAGTTCTTCCTGGAGAAGCTCGCCAAAGAAGGTCACCTGGAGGAGTTCGGCAAGGCAGGAGATGCTGGCGCCAGCGGCAGAGCTCATCAGAGCACTGTTAGGGATCCAGACAGCGAAGATTCTGAGAAGATCATCAATGTCATCCATTTGGCGCCTTCAGCTCCCTCTCCCTCAGCTAAGGGCAGCTCCCAGGCTCGTGCCGAGGCTGGCGCGAGCGAGCTCGGTGCGAGCGCCCGTCCATCTCATTTTCAGACAGAGACCTCGAGGGAGTGCAACTTCCCCACAATGATCCTCTGCTCCTGATGATGAAGCTGCGGGACTTCACAGTGAAGCGGATCCTGATCGACCCCGGCAGCAGCTCATCTGAAGTCCTCTACTATGGATGTTTCAAGAAGATGGGGCTCCTGGAGACTGATTTGAAGGAAGCTCGCACGCCTCTGATCGTGTTTAGCGCCAAGCCGGTCTACCCCAAGGGAGAATCACTCTGGAGACCAGAGTAGGCGGAGCCTCGGTCATGACGGATTTTCCTAGTGGTGGACGCCCCCTCCCCGTACAATGTCATTATGGGCAGGGCGTGGCTCCATAAGATGGAAGCAGTTCCCTCCTCTCTCCATCAGAAGCTGAAGTTCATACTCGAAGGCAAAGATGGCAGAATGGAGGTGGTTACAGTTGAAGGGGATCAGCAGCTGGCCAAGCAGTGCATGTTGGCCATGGTCCCTGCAGAGAAAGAGCCGGAGCGAGTAAACCTCGCAGAGTTCGAACGGGGGCTGGATGAGATCGGCCGAGATCCTGACAAGAAGAGCATTGAAGATCTAGCCGAAGTCAGGCTCGACCCGTCAGACCGCGACAGATTTTTCCTGATCGGCACCCAGCTGCCCGAACCAAAGAGAGCCGAGCTCTCAAGATTTTTGATGCAGAATGTGGATGTCTTTGCTTGGACCCCGAGTGAAATGCCTGGGGTCGACCCTGAGGTCATATGCCATAGGTTGAACGTGGATCCCAACCACAAGCCAGTGGTACAGAAGGCCCGCAGGACGGGGTTGCAGCAGACGGAAGCGGCGGTCGACGAAATCGACAAGTTGCTAGAGGCAGGTGCAGTCCGGGAGGTCCAGTACCCGGTCTGGCTGGCCAATACAGTGGTAGTAAAAAAGAAGACTGGAAAGTGGAGGGTGTGCGTAGACTTCACAGATCTCAACAGAGCATGCCTGAAGGATAGCTTCCCTCTTCCCAAGATTGATCAGATGATCGACGCCACTGCTGACCACGACAGAATGAGCTTCCTCGACGCCTACAGAGGTTACCACCAAATTCCCATGTATGAGCAAGACGAGGAAAAAACAGCATTCATTACCCCCCGCGGCACTTAATGCTATAAGGTGATGCCCTTTGGGCTGAAGAACGCAGGGGCAACTTATCAGCGCCTCGTCACCAAAATATCCCAGGCTCAGCTCGGCAAGACAGTCGAAGTCTATATTGACGACATGGTCGTCAAGTCCAAGCATTCGAGCAACCATCTGGCGGATCTGGCCCAAGTCTTCAACATCCTCCGTGAGTTCAAGCTCAAGCTAAATGCTTCCAAGTGCGCTTTCGGCGTAGCTTCTGGCAAGTTCCTCGGAAGCCTAGTGACACGGAGGGGGATAGAGGCCAACCCGGGCCAGATTACTGCAATCCTGGGCATCCAAAGCCCATCTACCACAAAAGAGGTCCAGAAGCTCACAGGTATGGCTGCAGCACTCAATCGCTTCATCAGCAGATCGTCAGATAAGTGCCAGCCTTTCTTTCAGCTTCTAAAAAAGAATTTCAAGTTTCAGTGGACCCCTGAGTGCGACCAAGCATTGGAAGCACTCAAAACCTATTTATCTTCGCCACCCTTACTCTCTACCCCAACTCAGGGGGAGATTTTGTATCTATATCTTGCGGTTTCGGATCATGCAATGAGCTCTGTCCTCATCAGAGAGGACGATGGTGTCTAAAAACCAATCTACTATACGAGCAAGATCCTGCTAGATGCCGAGACCAGATACCTTTTGCTGGAGAAGCTTGCGTTGGCACTCGTCAGCGCCTCTCGCAAGCTCTCCCATTATTTTCAATCACACACTATCGTGGTCATTACGGAGCACCCACTCCGATCTATCTTCAAGAAAGCTGACTTTTCAGGGCGCATATCAAAATGGGCAGTCGAACTAGGGCAGTATGACATCCAGTACCGTCCCAGGACTGCGATCAAAGCCCAAATCCTGGCAGACTTCATTGTAGAGTTCGTCTCCCCGAGCTCGGCTTCGACCCAGCCCGGCACCGAACTGGGGGGCGTAGGGCATGTGCATGAAGTCACCGAAGTCGAACAATCTTCTCAGAGCCAAGATCCTATCTCGGCATGGAAGGCCTTCGTCGACGGCTCATCCACCTCCAAGAGAGCTGGCGTCGGCATAGTCCTCCAATCGCCAGAGGGACTGGTCATAGAGAAAGCCTTCACCTTGGACTTCAAAGCGACGAACAATGAAGCGGAGTATGAAGCTCTGATAGCAGGGCTGAACAGTGCCCGAATCCTCGGAGCCCAGCAATTGGTGGTTTTAAGTGATTCACAACTGGTAACTAGCCAACTCACTGGAGACTACCAAGCCAGGGACGACAGGATGACGGCCTACTTAGCCCTCGCAAAGAAACTGCTCTCTCACTTCTAGACAGCCGAGGTCAGGCAAATCTCCAGAGATACCAACACGCATGCTGATGCGCTTGCCAACCTGGCCTCCGCTGTCAAAGCAGGAAAGAAAAGGACTGTTGAGGTCGGATCGATACCGAGATCAAGCCTAGAGCTCCACTCACCTCGGCAAGTCCTGTGCGCTGATCTCGGCCCGAGCTGGATGGACCCAATCATCTCTTACCTGAAGGACGACCAGCTCCCCGAGGACAAGAATGAAGCCCATCGAATCAGACTTAAGGCAGCTCGATTCTGGCTGTCTCCTGAAGGCAAACTCTACAGGAAGTCCTTCACGGGTCCCTATCTCCAATGCGTCTATCCGAGCAAGGTGGACAACTTTCTGTATGAGATCCACGAAGGAATCTGCGGTAGTCACATCGGAGGGCGGTCACTGGCATATAAAGCAATAAGCCAAGGTTACTGGTGGCCGTATATGCAGAAGGATGCGCAGGTATATGCCAGAAAATGCGAAAAATGTCAGAAGTTCTCCCATTCTCTTCACCAGCCAGCGCAAGACCTAAGTCCCCTCACTAGTCCATGGCCCTTCGCTCAATGGGGGCTGGACATTGTGGGACCTCTTCACCGGGCTCCAGGGAACAAGAGATGCTGATAGTTGCTACAGATTACTTCACGAAGTGGATAGAAGCTGAGCCGTTATCCTCCATCACTGAAAGGGACTCCAAGAACTTCGTGTGGAAGAACATCATAACGAGGTTCGGCATCCCCAGGGCCCTGATCTCGGACAATGGGACTCAGTTCGACTCCAAATTCTTCAAGGACTTCTGTCAAGAGCATGGCATCAGGAATCACTATTTCACTCCGGCATACCCGCAGCGCAACGATCAGGCCGAAATCTCTAACAAAGTACTGCTCGACTGCCTGAAGAAGCGACTGGACAAAGCGAAAGGAAGATGGGTAGAAGAGCTTCCCAGCGTGTTGTGGGCATACAGGACGACTCCAAGACGATCCACCTCGGCGACACCCTTCTCGTTGGCCTATGGGATGGAGACGGTCATTCCCTTAGAAATTGGCCTCCCTACCCTAAGATCCGAACTTGTCGACCAAGGCCGAAACGAGATGAACCTGGCAATGGAGCTGGACCTAGCTGACGAGCGCCGAGATGCAGCGGCCATACGACCGGCCGACTATCAGCAACGGCTAGCCAGGGGATATAATGAAAAAGTCAGAGAAAGAAGCTTCTCAGTAAGAGAATTGGTGCTGAAGAAGACCATGCCAGCAGACAAAGACCCAAATGAAGGCAAACTGGCCCCGAACTGGTATGACCCATTCAGGGTGGTCTCAATGGCAGGACGATCTTCTTACAAACTTGAAGACCTAGAAGGCAGGCAGTTGCCGAGACCATGGAACGCATCACACTTGAAAAAGTTCCATTTCTAAGATGTAATAAAAGTTCCGTGATCAATGAAAGCAGCATTTCTCAAATCTGTGTCATCTTATCTGAGTTCGGTAGCTCCGGGTTCACACACCCTGAGATTGACTTCGGATTCATACATCCAGTCGTCCCTAAATTTTGGATTCGCGAGCCTATGGACCGACTTAGGATTTATACATCCAGTCGCTCCTAAAACTCTAGGTTGATACACCTTGGGAAGGCTTCGGATTCATACATCCAGTCATCCCTAAATTTTGGGTTCACGTGCCCATGGACTGACTTAGGATTTACATATCTAGTCGCTCCTAAAACCCTAGGTTGAGACACCTTGGGAAGGCTTCAGATTCATACATCCAGTCGTCCCTAAAAAACTCTGGGTGCACGCGCCCATGGACCGACTTATGATTTATACATCCAGTCGCTCCTAAAATCCTAGGTTGAGACACCTTGGGAAGGCTTCGGATTCATACATCCAGTCGTCCCTAAAAAACTCTGGGTTCACGCGCCCATGGACCGACTTAGGATTTATACATCCAGTCGCTCCTAAAACCCTAGGTTGAGATGCCTTGGGAAGGCTTCAGATTCGTACACATCTAGTCGTCCCTAAAGCTCTGGGTTCATATACCCCCCGAGATCGATCCCGGACTCAGGCTTGCACAGCCGAGACCCTTGAGACACTGGGCTCATCTCGGCCAATGACAGTTCATCTTGGCCAATGATAAGTCTTTGAAAGAAAAAAGCAGTGCAAGCACAAAAGTGCAGAAAAGCAGCACAAAAATACAGAAAAAAGCAAAAAAGAATGCAAAGATGCAGAACAAACAGTCCATCTCATCAGAAACTCCTTTCTTTTTATTGAATGTAATTTCTTCATTACAAGAGTTACAGAAATGAAGAAGCAAAATACAGCAAGGAGGCCCGCAGTCCTCTAAAAGCAGGAAAGAAATGAAGCCTGGAAACTCTGATCCTCGCTTGGAGACTCTGGGAGATGCCGATCTTCACCGACTCTTCAGTCCGGTCTTCAATGTCAGGAGCTCTCCAACATCCTCTGGTTTGGGAGCAAGCTCGGGCTCCTGATCCACTGATTGGAGATCTTCAGCCAGAGGGCCTCTCCATTCGGCCTGATGCTCAGAGGTCTTGATATCCCGCACGAGACCCTCCAGCACGATGCCGTGCAAGACCTTGGAGGACCGAGACAAGACCCTGCAGCATGGTCTGGCACAGGACCATGCAGGATCAAGTGCGCGACCAACTCCCAGCCAGAGAATAATCAACCTCCCAGCCACATAGGCAGGAGATGATCTCCTCGCAGCCGCGTCGGTGGGAGTTGGCCGTGGACCCACGTTCAGAGAGCGCGTAGTCCATGAAGATCGTCTTCAAAGAGCGCGCAGACCACGACTTCCGACGACAGTCCCTCCCAGAGGAAGCTGCCTTCTATCACAAGAAGTTTGTCCGGGGCAAAGGTTCCTAAAGTTCTACGAGGCGAAACTGCCAGAACGACTGGCAGACGCGGACGGATCTCCATCACTGTAAGAAACGAAAAGGAGGAGGGTTTCTGGTTCAAGGTCTTGCTTCTCTCCCATGGCAGGCCTGCTGCCCCGATTTATAGAGGGAGGAAGGGCTCAGAACTCGAAGACCCATCAATGAGGTGAGGTCTCCCATGCTTTAGTGGAGTGCACGTCTACCACAAGTTGACCAATGGTTCCGATGGCAACCACGTGGAGCCATCTGCTCGTCTTCTGCCCCGGTCGTACTGCAGTACTTACAGCTACTTATGAGCCTCGGGACGCGGATATCAGAGCAGACACCTGTGGAAACCGTACGGTATTCTCTCCAACTCAAGATTCTCGCGTCACATCACTCAGCCGAATTCAAGCACAAAGGAGCCGAGATAAAAAAGATGGAGAAAAAGAGAGCACATGTAAAGAATCTCTGCTTTTCATTAAAACTGAAGGGGACTACAAGCAGGTTCACTTTACATTCCATTCCAAAAAGATAGAAAAATTATAAGTCTGAAAGCAGCAGATGAACAAAGATCAAGAAGCTACAGGGGGCTTCGGCGACTCCACCAGCGCTATTACTGTCTCTGGTGGACCAGTGGCCTCGGCGACGACGACGGCTTTCTCCTGTGCATCACCCGCAGGAGGGGCAGAAGGAGCGTCGCCCGAAGGTGCAGCCGGAGCATCACCAGCAGAAGGGATAGATGAGGCACCATCCGAGGTGGGATCAGTTGCAGCAGTTGCAAACGCATCCACTGGGACGTCCTCAGTTAGCGGAGCAGGACTCGGTTCGGGCTCTGGGCCGGAATACTTTGGCAGATCCTGATAGATATGGTGGTCCTCAGGAACCCCCGCTCGTCTCAAAGCGGCCAGACACCCCTCCTCGAACAAGATGGAGGTGATCTCCTCCACCTGCCTCTCGTATCCACCCCTTGCTGAAATGAAGATTGGGCCTCGGCCTCTCGCGAAGACTTGAGGTTGGCATTCTCCTTCTTCAACTCGGCGATTTCCTTTTTCAGCTTCTCAACTTCGGCACGACTAGCAAGCACTTCGCAACGCTGCCTCGCTGACTCAGACGCCGAATCAGCCTTCACTCTGGCCAGCTCTGTCTCCAATTCGACAATCTTCTTCGTCTTTGCTTAGATTTTGCCCTCCAACTGATGGGTTGACGACGTGAGATCGGCGACATTGGTCAGCGCCACACCTAGCTGCGCAGTCGCCTCGGCATTGCTCCTCTTTAGCTCTCCCAGCTCCTTCATCAGTTTTTCCCTCTCGGACTCCAGCTGGGTGATCTTGGAGACGTTCTTGTCGCTCCTCTCCATTATTGTCTGGAGCCTCTGCACATTTTGCAGAAGAAAGCAAGTCAGATGGGAGTAGCCGAAGTGAAATACATCAAAAAGATTATCAAGGGTACTTACCAGGAGAGAGAACTGAATTGCCGACCCCAGCAAACTCTCAGTATCAAACTTCGCGTGCACCTCCATGTCACGCGGTAGAGCATAGGGTTTGGCAAGAGCCCCGATGACGAGACAGTCCCCTCGCACCTGGTCTTCCACATTCAAAGGTTTCCCGGGCCGGGTCTCCAGTCTAGGCCTCCATGCCGCCGGGGCAGTACGAGGTCCGGAGGTCGATCCGGACCCTTGCCCCGCAGTGACACTGAGGTTGCGAGCCGTCTCAGCAGCTGCCCTGCTCGCTGGCGCACTCTTTCCAGGGGTGCCTTGCCACCAGAGGTGCGTGCAGGCGCCTTGTCTTTAGAAGCCTGCTCAGCCCCCGACTCTTTCTCCCCCGCTTTGGACCTCTTCCTCGGCGGAGATCCGTCCCTTGGACGATCCGGGGAGCGCCTCTGCACTCCTTCGGTCGGAGTAGTGACCGGGGCAGAGGAGACAGCTGCTCCCCCCGAGCCCAAAGCCATGCGAGCACTGGTAGGAGAAGGCGTCGCAGAAGATGAAGACCCGCGCCTGAACTTGGCCGCCAAGTCCTTGGCTACAGGCACCCTCGAGCTACCTTCCATCCTCTCTTCCAGGTCGGATTGGTAAGCGTCCACTACCTCCCTCAAACTCGGTGATCCCGAACTAGAAGAAGTGGATGCCTCAGCGCCAGACGCAGCTCGGCTCGCAGCAATATCGATCAAAGGCACGCCCGCAGGCACGGCCAAAGAAACGGAGGGAAGATCAGCCTGCAGCTCATCTTCCTGCGCTGCTCCGATCCTCCTATAATGACCGCGGTACCTCGGCGTGTATCCCAGCAGTTTCCAGGCCGATCTGGTCTCGTGCCCAGTATATCTCTCGACCTTCTTGTGGTCGTCGAGGTTCTTCTTCCAACCGTCACTTGCAGCTCGGCGTTTCCTCGCTCGCAGTTCTGCACGGTGAACACCAAAGGTATCAGTTCGGCAATATGAAAGTTAAGCAAAAAAGGAACAGAATAAAGAGTCGGTGTTTACTTGGGATGGTCCCGAGATGGCGAGGGACCATGGGCACCCTTCCCTCGCCAGCGCCGAACTCCCAATTCCCTGAAACACAAAAGAGATCTTCTTTGGCATTTTTACTAGAATCCTCCAAGGCCAGGACGAAGCCCCTTCGACGCTGCTTCACTCGAAGATAATAGTTGTTGTCTCTCCCAGCCTTGCAGATGTCATACACGTCCTCGATATCGTGGACGCCCAAATTAATCCCCAAGATTTCGTTCAATTTCGCCGTGCCCATGATGACCTTGAAGCCATTGGGCATCAGCTGGCACGGAGTGATGCACCAGGCCTGAAGACAGGCTCTAAGCAGGGGATGCAGAGGAAATTCGACCCCGCCTTCGATCACAGAGATCAAAGGGAACGGCATCCAGCCAAAGGACTAGCAGCGTAGGACATGATCGCAGGGAGTCGCCGGCCTAAGGCGGACCCCCTCCGGGATTGAAGGTGGCCCTAAACCTAGCCATGCCCTCATCCGTGTCTAACTGAAACCTAGGGGTGGCCATCTCTACAAGAAGAAGAAGGCAAACAGAAACCCTAAAGGCAGAAACCCTAACAAAGACAGATGCACGAAGTCACTTACTGAAGCAGAAGCGCGGATCTAGAACCGATCTGGGCACGCCTTACGGTCGTCTCCGCCAGAACACTGCAGAGAGAAGACAGACGAAGATCGAGGCAGGATTCGAAGAGCAGAACAAGGATCGAAAGGGCAAGGAAAATTAGAAAAGAAGATACAAAGAGAATAACGAAGGAAGGCAACCCCATTTATAGGGGAAGGAAACCCTCTCTGGGTGCCATTTGCAAATTCGAAAAGGCAGACTTCGCGATCCGCGCCTGTCTCATCGATTTGATGGCACGATCAGTGAGGAGGCACCACGTGTAGTCGCCAGTCCGTTTCTCGGGGCGAACAGGACACAACATTTATTGCCTCGGGGAGATGGAAGCGACACCCAGCAATGATCGCGGTATCTCCAGACGGATTCTCTAGCTTCTGACCCCTAAAGGCTAGGACGCTTAAGAAGTCACAAGCTAGGGGGCAATTGTGTGGGGAGATTTTCAAAGCTCCAGGATTATGCTAATCACGGCTATAAGATGGGATTAAGTACTCCCATGTGCCGACCACGTGCCAGCCATGTGGCACCCAGAATCGCCTCGGCTGCCGGGACAAAGGCCTCAGCCGAAACCAGACAGGCTTTGGCTGCTAGCGCCGAGCTCGGCTACCAGGGGCCCACTTCGGCTGAAGAGTTTGACCTCGGCCAAAGGAGCTGGGGATCCCGGCCAAAGGAGCCGGGACGGAAGCCGAAGCAGAAAAGGATCTCCTCTCGCGCCCTACGCCCACCACGTCATCAGTCACGTGGCAGAGTAAGGGCGCAAGCCAGTAGGACAGATGCGACATCAACCGTCCAAAATCTTCACCATATCGCTGACAGGGCGACATCCAGCGGCTGTAGCCACATTAGGGCACGGCCCGAGGATGGATCCAATGGTACCTCTACCGCCAAAGGCCTCCAACAGGATCTGGCCCAACATGACATACATTAAATGCAATGTGGGCTAATCCGACTAGCATTTATTACTTTGTGGGCTGATAGAGACTTCCCTATCAAATCCTATCACATCGTGGGGCCCACTCTAAAATATCCTCATGAATCCTCTATAAATAGGACCTCATTTTACATGCAAGGTACGCAACCCATACTTGAGAGTCGTTACTTTGCCTCTCTTCTTCCTCTCCTTCCTTTGTTCCAGTTCACATACTGACTTAGGCATCGGAGAGCCTTGCGCCGCCCAGGCCAGGGTCCTCTGACTGTTTCTTCTTCCCTTTCAGGTTCTGAGGCAGCAAATCATCTTCTTCTAATCGGATAAGTCCTATCAGGCACCCCTATTATTGTGAGTCATAGTTTTCTGCACTTACACTAATATTTGTTATCATTCAAAAGATCTTTAATTTTAAGATTTGGATTAGAATTTTGAGAAAGAGGTTTTCTAAGCCCTTTATCACAAGGGATCTATTTAAAGTCCCAAACAGATGTATTTTTACCATCACTAATGACCCATCCAATATGATCATTGCTAAAGTTAACCGCGAACAAAACCTCTCCAAAACCAATAATTTTTAAAATTAAATTTGGCCTCCCAAAGAGACTTATTAGGAAAATATTTAGCCTTGATAATCTTGGTGTATAATAAATTATCTTTAGTTACGCATCTCCAAACAGCTTTA